>OY744475.1:24264910-24694910 GCA_963556175.1 Tipula confusa
GATCGGGATCCCCTGAACTGACACGAAAACGTGGGTGAGGTCACGCCAATCACTTAATGTTTTTCCGGGAAGCAGCAGTTGAACAAATTCTATCCATTTTGGATTGCACGTAAAAGTGAAGAATAGATCGACACGACCGTAATGATGCATATATATATATATATATGGCGCGTGCTGCCAATCTACGTCACCGTAGATTGTTGGAGCATTACATTGGCGTTTGTGAGTTCCAGCGGGTTTTTTACTCGCTCTGAACACGACTTTTTAGTCAGCACTTGACATGCAACCCAACGAAGTTTTGAACAACCGAACCAATGCATGATGTTCATGAAGTAGTTGCTGTATTGGAACATTGTAATTTTCATTGCCGTTTTGATCGATTGACGCCAATCAAGTTGGTCTTCCATAGTTCCCATGAAGTCAATTTGGATGAATTTATGATGTGCGTCTTCAAGCGGTTCCAATGATCCAATTCGATGTTGAATTATGCGTTTGATATATAAATTCGAAGGCGAAGTCAGAAATACTAATTTATGATCACCAAAAGAAAATGGACGTTTACTCTCTCGAGTAGAAATTACCTTGAATGTTGAATTGAATCCGTGTTCTTCGATAATGTCTGCTCCAAATGAAAACATTCGTTGTATCTTTGAGTATTCGATAGAAAATATCGTGATTCTGATGTTTCGCCACGAGGCAATGAACAATCAATTGTCATGCAATATGGGCTGTTTTCGGAAATTGGAACCAAATATAGAATGTGAATTCGTGAATTTTTAGAAATAAAGGGTAAAATTACGTTTGATTTTTAAATTTTAACTGGTGTTTTCACGCTCGGGTATGATGTGATTGCAGAATGATTTTAAATGTAAACAAATATGTTCTAATGTCCCCAATCAGATGTATTAATGTCCCCAATCATTATTAATATTTCATGTTTTTATATTTATCATGTTATGCATTAGAAGACACTGAGTTGAGCTGTCCTGCGTAATTCAAATTCTAACACAATTTTTGGCGGGTCCAAGGGCTTTAATGTTAAATGCTTTTAGTAGTGCGTATTTTAATCTGATATGATCAGTTTTATTTTTTTAAAAAATAAAAATATCATCGACATAAAATATCATAGTTTATTTTATATAAACACATGCGGGTCTACTTTTTCATTGATAAGCCAATTTGACCACATGGTATGTGGACCTTCACTGGACTACTCTACTGTGTTTCGGAAGAATCAGTGTTAGAAATTGTACTTATACTTCTGTTGTAGAGTTTGTTGCCTATCTAAGACCTCATGACCTTGATCTTCCAATCCGTGATAATTTTTAGAAAAATTATGATTTACTTCCAAATTTAAATTTCTGATATTCCGTCTTTTAACTGAACCCCTTTGGATTTTTTCATTTTTGTCTGGGCGATTTTGGAATATGCATGTATCCCAAAAATGTTTAAATGGCCATAATTTATGATGAATGGTGTCATCAATATTTGAATACTACATATATTAACCGATCCATTGAGTTTTCAATCGTTGCGAAAATGCGAATTCCAGAGGATAACCAAATTAAAGAGGCAATTGAAACTGAAACAGTTCAAATATTTGAGGACAAGCGGCATCTGACGAGGTTTGCAGCAACAGAAGAAATCGTAAAAATTTTAAAAGTTAGAAATAACGATCTTGCTATATAGTAAAAATGGGAGAAGGAGAGAGCCAGTTTCAAAGCATCAGCAGACTTACTGAATATATATTATGTTGGAAATTCAGAAAATTCAGATTGGGGGAAAGCAATGGACGATTCAGAAATACAACTAAATATATATATATATATATGTATATATATATATATATATATATATATATATATAAACTTAAATAATGACATAATTGATCCTAAATGTAATATTGAAAAAAAATCTGAGTATGGTAATTTGGTTATCTGGACGCTGGCTGGTTTATTTTTAAGAAGAAAACAAAATCCTTGATATCATCAATAAAATAAATAATACTAAAAAACGAATTTAACCAACTCATAAAAAAAATGATATATTATTAAGAATTTATTTTTAAAGATTAACGAGTTCAACCTGTAAATATAAAGTCACAACACACAATAAAAAATTCGAGCCTCTGTGTTATTTATACGAGAGGAGAGTTGTTATTGTTGTTGAATAATTGTCGGCGTTGTTTAAAAACTTAAAGATTTTTATTTTTTTTTTTTAATTTTATTTCTTAAATAAAAACTTTGACATAAACTAATCGATCAAATATAAAAATAATTAATTTTAAATATATATATATATAAATTTTTTGAATAAATGTATTGTAATCAAGTACGAGTATGTACTGTGCGGAGGTTGGTATGTTCGGTTTTTTTTCTATGTAATTACATCAGTGGAGAGCGACGATTCTGTATACATAAGCATAGTTTTTTTTCCACTTGACATGGTGGTATGTGATATCAATCACCTTTATTATTATTTATATATTACAAACTACTGTTAGTTTCCTGACATGACTAGTTTATGATCTCAGGGTCATAAATGAAATGTATACGCGTGATGTCATATATAAGTATATTAAACGCGCGACATCTTAATTCCAATATATATCGTATATACGATCCTTGAAAATAAATTAACAAAAAACTTGACATAATTGACAAATTATATAAATATCATCTTTAATTAAAGATTATTTATCACCAAATATTAATAATAATTTGCATAAATTAAATTATACTCATCGCTAGCATTTATCGTAACTAAGCGATTAATCCATTTTCGAATAAAATATTTAAATTAATTAATTACCACCTTATAAAACTTCTACCACTAAATAGATCTAATATTTCAACAAACAAAGTGAGGTTTCCTCATTTAAACACTGTACCAAATTGTGTAACACGTTCAAAGTACACGGTGAAAATATGTTTCTTTGTCTTATGCATAAATTCCAGGTCAAAAATACAACATTCGTCTAAAGTTTAAAACATTTTACTTTTCATCTCTTGTCAAGTAGTCGTCAGGCAAACGTTCAAAAATTACAAATTTAATTAATCATCAGCCAAAAGTTATATCAAAATGTCATATTTTGTGTTACTGTTATTCACTTCTTTATCTATCCATCTTAGTACACAACCGAAAAAAAAAACAACTAAATATCGTACAGACCGAAAAGAGCGCGCATATACATACAAGAAATATTTCACCAATCATTCAAATTATCTAACCTATTGATTTAAAAATAATCACAATTGACCTCATAATAACTAACGACGCGCTGATGAAGAAGAAAAAGCGCGGCAAACGCAACTTCTTAAAAAATAAAAATAAAATTAAATCTGTCAAAGTGATGAATTTACTGAAAGATAAAGTGAGTGAGCTTTTTATGACTGTATATATAATGAATAGTGTAGAGAACTGCTTTCTATACAGACTTTGTTATATAGAGTTAACTTTTTAAGAATTTCTTCTTTCTTATAATAAAAATAAAAAAAAAAATCGACATTGTAGCGTATGTACAATGTATAATACAATAATAATTTGAGAGGTTTAAAAAAATGTTTTAATCTTAATTTTATGATTTGGGAATAGACATCATGACATCAGGATCATTTTTTTAGCGTGACATCATACGTGCAATCGTATTGGGAACCCGATCGATTTAATTTTTTAATGTTTGCGATTAAAGTCCTAAATTCTAAAATGGATATAAATAACAGATTCAAACAATGATTTAGCACGATAATTAAATGAAATAACCGTTAAACCGACTATTAATGTTTAACTTGCTTCAACATACTCCACCGGTTAAGCAATTATTTGCTTAAATTATTTTCTATTGCTATTTTGCATAATTTTGTTACTGGATTGAATACGACTGATTGTTCATTCATGAATTAATGAATTAATTATTTAATATGGGACAGAGTTTTCCAATAGTTTTTTTGTAGATTCCACGTTGGGTCTTTACCGTGACTTCGCGAACAAGTTCATCAGCTTCAGGATGAATGTCGACTTTGCGCCCTAATGGGCAGGATCCGGGTGAAATGTTGTCACCTTTCACGAGAACAATATCATCCTTTTTAAAGTTCGGCTGTCTTTCCATTTATGGCGTTGCTGTAACATAGTGAGATAATCGGGTTTCCAGAGTCTCCAGAAATCTTTCATCAAATTCTGAAGCAATTGCCAGCGGTTAGTATATGACTTAGGTTCATCTGCAGGCAAATCCGGTAACATTATTGGAGAATATCCCATGAGGAAATGTCTGGGAGCTAAAAACTCACAAGTCTCGGAAAATGTTGTGTCCATGGATGCTATTGGTCGAGAATTTAATATACATTCTATCTGACATAATACAGTGGAATATTTATCGTATGTCAGTGCCGATTCTCCAACTGTATGTATTAGATGTCGTTTTATCAACTTAACACCGCTTACCCAAATACATCCGAAATTGGGAGATGATGGCGGAATAAAATGCCAATTGATTGGTGGACAGGAAAACACGCAACTCCTCTTAGGAAACCTGTGCACATACCTCGTAAAGTTGGCTAATCCATCTCTTAGCACCGACGAAGTTAGATCCGTTGTCGGAATATATTTGTGTTGAAAGACCACGCTTGGATATAAATCATCTCAGACATGCCAGAAATGCATCTGTTGTCAAATCTGATACCATTTCTATGTGAACGGCTTTCACAACTAAACAGACGAACACCAATATATCCCTTGAAAATCTTGGCACCTCGTCTTGTTTTTGACTTTACTTTTACCGGACTAGCAAAGTCAACGCCAACAGTAGAAATCGGTCTCCAAGGCGTTATGCGAAACGATGGCAAATTACCCAACTTTTGTTGTGATGTACTCACACGATGGCGACTACAGGTAACTCAGGAACGCCTTACTTTTTTGACCAGATTTTTAGCACTGATTATGTAGTAATTTTGTCGTATGATAGCGAGTAACTGCTGATGAGTAGGATGAAAATACTGCAAATGTAGAGTCCTTACGAGCCTCTCCGTAAACAGATGGTGAGCATCGAGAATAGCCGGATGTTTTTTGTCATATGAGCAGCAAGTAGTCAAACCAACCCGCCCACCAACCCTCAGCGTCCCATGATCATCATTAAATAGAGACAATGATCGCAGTTTGCTTTCTTTTCGTAAGTCAGAACCCTTAGTGATTCGACTGATATCTTCTAAAAAGCTCTCATTTTGAGACTACCGCTCAGCAAACAGTGTAGTTCATTTATGTTGTGAGCAAGTCAAATATAAATAAAATTGGTTAGCTTTAAACTTATCATAAAATCGATAGCATTGAGCAAATGTTCGAATGACGGACCAAAATAAAGAAGCCTTCTCGAATATAATGGCAATGGTAGTGAAATCTGTCGGTACAAAATAGGTTTGCGAGGCATACACAAATGACTTGGTCTCCAACTCATCAAAGAGCACGTCTGGATGGGGATCGTCAGACAATTTTAGCCAGTGATTGGATGGTTTTCGTAGAAAGTCTGGTTCTTCCCACCACAATAAATTATCAACCAATTGATCTGGCAGTATTCCTCGGGACGCTAAATCTGCTGGATTCGTCCTCGAAGAAACATGATCCCAACTCAGCCGTGGAAGGCGGTCCAAAATGTATGACGTACGGTTTGCAATAAAAGTTGTCCACCATCTAGACATATCGGTGAGCCATGCAAGGACAATTGTGGAATCTGTTCAGCCAAATGTCTGCAGATTCGGGATGCTTAATGAATGATGAAGCGCAGATATTAGTTTTACCAACAAAACCGCTGCACATAGCTCCAATCGTGGCAGGCAACTCAAAACGACACCATTTACGTCAACCGTTCTCAGATAAACAACGGTTGTGTAAGCAGTTTCTGACGCATCAGAGAAACCGTGCAATTTTTACTTAACGGGTGAAATTGGTAAAATCGCGGAATAAGAATTTTTTCGAACAATATAAAATTCGAACGCATTTTTTCCCATTCTACCTCCATTTCTTCTGGCAAATGGTCTTCTCAGTCGAGTTTATGAAGCCAGAGCTTCTGAAACATTATTTTTGCGATGAATGTACAAGGAGAGAGTAGGCCTAATGGATCAAAGATACGGCCGGTGATTAATGAAAATTTTCTTTTTGTACTAGGGCCACAGTCACTGTTTTGACTAATTTTAAAAGTGAAGCAATTTGACTCAGTTATCCTAAACCTAAGGTTTTCACAATGATTTCACCGCTATCAAACTCAATAAGCTTCTCGTCCTCATTCTCTGGTATGGAACTAAGTAACTCTTCATTATTAGATACCCATTTCTTTAGTCTAAATCCGCCCCAAACCTTCAACTATCTTTGTTTGCAGATATTTAGCCTCATCAACGCTCGCACAACCCGAAAGTCCGAATTTATGATATGTTTCTCGTCAGAGAAATTTTGAAGCAAATCGTCCGCAATCTGTGTTCTAGAAGCCAAAAATTTTGTAATTTGAATTTTGTTGACTCCACTGTGATCGGAGAAAGACCAGAAGTCAAGTTCTTCATTATAAGAGCTTTCACTTCTTCAGATTCAAGGCTTGGACCCAGCTTTCAGTAATTAAACTGGATTCGGCACCTGAGTCCAACAATGCACGGAATTTCTGATAAGACCCTCTAGAGTCCCGGACCTTAATTAAGGCCGTTGGTAGCAAGGTCAGAGAAGGATTAGAAACTCTGAGAGCAACGGGTTTATATGGATTTGAATTTGTTACGTTGATTGTAGAGTCAGGTTGAGAATATGCATTGACTGAATTAAAATCAGATTTTGTTGCGAAAATTTGTTTAGGAAAGTGAATTAAAACTGCATTTGGAGTTGAAATATAGTCACTGTTGTGAATTGGAGGGACTGGCTGAATAATTGATTGCTATTTGAGTTTTTGGAACTATTGTCATCTGATAATTGTGAATCAACTGTTGAGTAAAGAACATTGATATTGGCTGAGCTTGCTTCGGGTGAATGTGACGAATCCTCATGAAATAGTGAAGTGTGTCGTTTACCACATATTTTACAAGTGAAACTAGATGAGCATTCAGACGTCGAATGATTTTGAGTCAAATAACTTAAGCAGAGATGAAAGTCTTTCACCATCTTAATGCGGGTTGGAATATTCAATTTCTTGTTCCTATATACATTTAAAGACATATGATTGATCCAATAAATTAATTTTATCAGGACAAAAAATTAAAGCCAATTAATTTCAAGTATATGATACTGAAATCCGCAAATCATGCATTACACACCGATTGGAGGCATTTCGATTTAAAAACGTCAACCAGATAATGGCATAGGGATTTATGTGACCCATTAGTAGTGCCTGCTATAGTCTAAAAACTGCACCAGGAAACCATGCGGTTTTTACAATGAATCGAGTCACGAAAGATAAATATCATCTAGGTTGATATCCAACTCCACGTCATCAGGCTGACACTCAACAGCTGGTTGGTTAAAACATTTTTTTTAATCTTAAACCATGTCCAGGCACACCACCAAATTCCTATCGGGACGACATACATACCAACATACTAACAACAATTACTACACCGTTCGAAAGATTATGAATTTTCAAGAATGGCTTTTCTATTCTAGGCTGTACTGATTACGTTTTAGTTGCCTCAAAATCATTTGACAAACATTTAAAACGCATGTTCAAATTATCTGTCAGAAATTTTTAGAAAACGGAATACCAATTTTTTATTTGCTAATTTAGCAGACAAGAATGTGCTATAAAAAGGCTTTAAAACAACTAGCAAGGCTAAAGTTGAGCAGTCAGTAGAATCTATATAAGCTTTTGAAAACTGCGAACAGAAATTGGCAGATCAGACGCCTTAGATACGCCAATAGGGGTCGTAATGCAGCACTATACTTGTCCTAAATTACTTGTCCTAAATTGGCAACGATTTAGTGCTTTTGACAACAATTTGCCTGCTGTTTTATTCCGGCATTAAGTACTACTACAAATATTTCCGATAAGATTGAAAATTTACGCTGTTCTCTTGACTTCATCGGTCAATTTACCATCAACATACAGCACATACCTGGCATAACTACCACCTGGACAGGTATCCTCTCTCGCAGTCATCAAATTTCTTTCCTTGAAAGTATTGATTATGAAGCCATAGTAGATGCTAAAATCAATGCTGAAGAAATCCGAGATTTGTTAAGCAATAGATCCATTTCATTTCTTTTGTTTTCGTGAAAATTCATGTAATGTTCGATACAAATACATCCATATATTGCGACGTATTTACTGATATACCGACCTTTGGTCCAACAACATTTAGGTGACTTATTTGCATGTAAATCCGTGTAGGAAATATGGCAAAAGTTGCAACACATGTTAGTAAGAGGATCTTACTCGTCGAAGTGGGCTAAAGACACTTATATAAGGACACATAAGCAAATTGGACGATTGTTATCTGTAACTTTTAAAATTTCGTACGATCCTAAATACTTAGGCTGCCTTTTAATTCCAGTACCAAACTGGGTTCTCTTTATCACTACCCAATCTTCAGCTGAGTATTTTGATGCCGGTTTATATTTTTGATTGTTTATGGCGATTTTTCTCTTGAATTTTCACGAGATCCTGTTTTGTGGCAAGCCTCATCAGATGTTCAATTAATTCTTTAATTTGGTAACCCTCCAGACTCCTCAATTCAGCACCGATGAAAAACTCAAGAGCGAGGACCGGTTAGTGGCTCGGTTATATATGTACTGTTCAAATACCGCTGACACCAATCATTAGATTTTTCAAACGCAAGCTAGGTGATACCGTGAATGAAGGATGTCATTGATCCTTTCCTATTGGTATACCAGTTTTGACAACACGATGATTTATTATCTTTGGCATGCAATATAATCGAACCGACGTAAAAGTGGTGCCACGATCAGATGGCAGTCCTCGTATTACCAAAACATGTTTTTTGGACTTCCTCTTTTTGGATACATTTTTTGATGTTGTGGTCTTGGTAGGGTACAACCATACAAATTTTGCGAAACCGTTTTTCCTACAAAGGAAATATTTATAGGCCTTCTTCGATTATTTAGATGGATTTTGGTGAAAAAAATGTTAGGTCATAAACTACCACGTCTGTAATTTGTAGAGTTAAAAAAAGAATTTAGAATTGTAATGGGTTGGAGTTTGATAACAGTTTTTAAGAAAAGTTTTTTTTTAAAAATTACGACAGTAAAATTTCGGTAACTTTGATATTAATCAACAATTATTGATATAAGAAGCAATTGCCACAATAAGTCTTTCACCGAAATCCACTGCGATATAGTGAAAATATTCTATAATGTCGACCGTTCCTTTATGTTGAAGCATTACTAGTTTGGCCGATAAATAATTCATCTTGTATAGTTAAAACACCAGTCTGTCATTTTTGCACTTTTCACTGACTTACCGACAAAGATATTAAATTATCGTTTTCAAATGCTACTTTGTAACCTTCACCATACATGCTACTACTGAAGAGTGAAGACTTTGTTTCTGAAGTAAATGCATAGGAAAAAACCTTTTGGATACATTTGCTGAACATTCTTATGTGAATACTCTTAACTTTAAAAAAGTCTAAGCGAAAATCAAAAATTCTTCTAATTACGCCTAAACAGGTGTTCTATTCCTTTTACTTTTTGAACTACTATGCCAAGTTGGATAACCAATAAAGATGACAATTTTTTAAGGTATATTTTGATTACAAAGCAACCATCATTTTTGTTAACATGTTGTGTCTGCAAAGCTCTTTTCGAATTACTTCTTACGGCGTGAGCACTTTAAAATTAGTAGGGATTGCTTCGATGTTCCAAAACTATCTCATCCGATAATAGTACTTTACTTGCACTGTAAAACGTTACTTGAAGTGTCTTTTTTAATATGGCATTCAATTAGGATTTTGTATCAGCCACACCATATATAGTTAGGTGAGCTAACTATATATATTTGCTGTCAGTTATTTGTTTATAATAATCAGCTTACCATTCATTGGGTGAATTTTGTTGTTGAGATCTAAGCCACGGACTGTGAATATGACATTCAATCGTTAGATTTTAATCGTAAGACATATGTCTCAGCTACAAAGATCATTAGAAGTGCCGAAACCAATTTAATCTAGTTTAAAATTGGAGGAATACGTGATGTTATCTTCGACAGTCGCGTTTTGTGATTCGATCTTGACTAAATGGAGTAAAGAGTGGTGTTTGCCATTACATTTGAGACATTTTCACATTCGTAGATAAGTTTCTTATAAGGTTTCAGTTTAATCCGTTATTTTAGGACCGATTTCTATCCTACTTACAAAACTTTTACTTAGTTACTCCATTAAAGCTCGACAACGATTGTCAAAAATCGTTGGTCAAGAAATCAAAAATAAATTAAAAAATACGAAAGAGAATTTATCAGGTGCTGTAATCTCTTCAAATCTTTTCAAAATCAAAATAATAGTATTATTATTTTTGGAAAATAAATTTCTTGTTCGTTAAAATTTTTCAGTTTTGATTTCGGGACAATTCAAAAAATAGTTGTAACCGAATCGCCTGTTAATTATTTAAAATATAATACTTAACACCACTTTCCTCATCCTCGCTATAAACAATATTTTTACCAAAGAGTTTCCGTTTAACCTGAAAACATCTTCTTGAAATTGTGTTACCATAGTGGCACGCACTTGTTAAAACCCTTACAGTTAAAATGTGTTGTTTAATCTTTGAGTTGGTTTCAAATGCTGTTGAATCATAAATTCACTTGAGACCTTCACTTGAAATATGACGAATCGCTCATAATTATACTAAGATAACTGTCAAATAATGTTATGAAATGTTTATCTATAACAAATAAATGTGTCCAGTACACGAATTCACTTATTCATTTTAGGCTTTTAAAACGATATCTTAATCTAACGCATTAGCGCAAAAACTATTTTTAAAAAAATGACATAATTATATTTAAGTAATTTTATAAAGCATTTTTTAAAAAAATTTTAATTTGAATCAATTAAATAGAGTTTTGTGTCTAATCACGTCTTAAATATCAAACATTAAAATTACTCCACTTTTATTGTAATATATATTACATATATTAAAAAAGCCGGTAGATAAAATTAATTTATAACCCCCAGTAAA
Organism: Tipula confusa; assembly: GCA_963556175.1. Classification (NCBI taxonomy): domain Eukaryota; kingdom Metazoa; phylum Arthropoda; class Insecta; order Diptera; family Tipulidae; genus Tipula; species Tipula confusa. The sequence goes on from OY744475.1 coordinate 24,276,062, forward strand.
TTTTAAGTGTCCTTCGAAATGTTTTTGTCATTTTAATCAAATAACAATTTGTCATTTCCATCACAACCTTGGAACTAGTTAACCAAGTTTTTTTAGGAAGTTTAACACAATATTTGATCGGTTGTAGATCAATATTTCAGATTACATGCAACTTCACACAAATAAAAGAATCACCTAATAAATTTTCAGTTACTAAAATCTGAATATTCACAGTATTTAAGATATTTTGTAAAGCTTTAATCTTCAATTTTACTCACTTCAATTTAAAAACAGAACCTAGTAAGATGCAATTACTGCAAATGTTGCAGTTTTGACTGCAAAGCAAATAATTAAACATTGATGATGCAGTTTAGGCCTGTTTCTGAAACAAGAAATACATTTTTGATATATATGTCTACATACACTTTGACCTCCAGTACGGTGACCTTAGATTATATAACAACGTTTGCGGACTGAATATGTTCAGATCTAACCAATATCGAAAAAATGTCTAATTTTGAGTTACGGAGGCGTTCTCCGACGTAAAGGATTCCATTCCTACCAATAGATGTAATAGTTTTAATTTGCTGGAATTTTGAACGTTTCCATGTTTCGAAATATATTGTATGTCATCGCAGAATTCTATCTTCTGAAAGAGGAGTATAGGGTAATTTAAAACGCATTGAATTTCGCTCGAAGTAAGTTCTCCATCAGCTGCTAGAATGCGGGATTGTTAACACGGAGATAGGGGAATCCACCATTAGAAGGCGAGTAGTTAGAGGAACTCCGCAAGGTGGTGTCCCATCATCTCTTCTCTGGAACAACCATTACAAAGTGGGCTAGCAAATGAGGGCTTGGTATAAATCCATCCAAAACAGAGCTTGTACTCTTCACCAAGAAATATAAAATTCCGGTAGTTGCCCCTCCTACCTTAAAAGGCACGGCACTGGCCTTTACTGATAAGGCAAGATTTCTAGGCATAATTTTGGACAGTAGGCTAAATTGGAAGCCCAATATTTTAGAGTAAAGAAGTCCACCATGGCTCTATACTCATGTAGGAACGCCGTCGTTAGGAGATGGGGTCTAAAACCAAAACTGGTACACTGGCTCTTCATCGCTGTAGTCAAACCGATTCTAATGTATGGGGTGAGTGTGTGGTGGTCAGCACTAGACAAAAAAACTTATAAAAATATGATAGAGAAGGTACAAAGAACGGCCTGCTTGCTTATAAGCGGGGCACTAAGGACAACCCCTACACGTGCTCTGGAGGCTATGCTCTACCTTCTTCCTGTCCACATCTTTGGTAAATAGAGAGCGGCAACTATGAGTGCACGATTTTCTGCCGTGTTTGAGTGGAAATGTGTTCAGACGGGCCACTAGAAGATTGGCAGTTCTCTTAAGGAAGACTTGGCGAATAGTGACTACACAATACCGATTGTATGCTTTGAAAAAGGCTTCCAGACCCTTATCTACTCAAGGGAATCCTAGGGGAACATGTCAATAGCGGAAACTGGAAGTATACAATTCTACACTGACGGCTCCAAACTAAACGGCAAAATCGGAGCTGGAGTCTATTGTGACAAATTAATGTGAATATATCCGTTCGTCTTCCTGATCACTGCAGTGTGTACCAGGCAGACGTGGTAGTGATTGAGGAAGTGCTGACTTGGTTGATGCATAATGTCATATCCACAAGGAATATAACAATATATGTGGGCAGTCAGGTGGCTATCAAGCCGCTGGGATCCGTTTCTCTGACGTCTGCAATGGCATTGAAATGCCGCTCATCTCTTAACGAGATGAGTGAGCATCTCAATATTCAGATAGTCTGAGTCCGCGGTCACTCGAACGTTTCGAGGAACTGTAGGGCTGATGAACTGGTAAGAAAAGGTACAACTCTCCAATTGAAACCGGAAAGAGAAAATCTGGGGAGGCCTATAGCAGCGCTTTTTATGGCGCTTAAAAAGGAGGCGATAGCTACGTTACAGAAGAGGTGGGATAACATCATAACATGCATCCATAACTGGACTTGAAGCGCTCCAAACCACTACTATCCCTACGTAGACCTGACTTAGTATAGTCGTGGGGGTGCTCACAGGATACTGCTTCATTGGGGAGCATGCGAGGATGCTTGTGTCAATGGCAAATGACTTCTGCAGAAGCTGTATGAATGAGGAGAATAAAGAGACTGTGAGCCAATTCATCTGCTCATGCCCGGCGCTAGCTTATAGGAGGTATAAACATCTGGGCAAGTATTGTTTCCTTATGGATCTCGAGAACTGCAATGTGCCAGATATCTTACGCTACATAAGTAGCTCTGAATGGTTCCAATGAAGGTGAAATTGGAGTAGGATCCTTTGGTATCACAATGGACCGTCATCGGTCTAAGTGTGCGTTAGCAGCCACTCTAACCTAACCTAACCTAACCTAAGTTCTCCAGTAACTCTTAAATTCATTTCTAGTTTGGTATTAAAAATGAATCGACCAATATAAGCTTTTACTCTAAAAAGCTTTATAAACGAAGAATATCTATAGAATAAATTCCAGGGCTTCTGGGAAACACAAACTGCGACCGAAGAAGATTTGCGGATCTCTAAATTTAGTAAATCTGAACTAATTTTAAAATTAGGATTTTTAGTCCATTTATATTCATCTTATTAAAGAAACATTGGGCCATACCACCAAAATCAAGGTTTTGGAATTCATTGGGCATTAACCCTTAAGACATGCAGTCTGCAGGCTTTAGTGATGTTAATACGTGGCACCAATTTAGAATAAATGACATCTTCTGGATTTGGGTAATCCTATATGTCAAAATTGACGCATATTGAAGTAACGTAATTTCTGAATCCGGCCAAAGATATATCCGATCATTTTGCATCTCCCAACGGGTCAATAATATGATCTCAGATAATATGTTTCTTTTAGTGCAGCTTGTCTCTAAAGAAAAACTTAAAGAAATTCACCTCGAGTTCATTCAACGATATTTTCAATGACTATTTGAATGAGCCGATGAAGCCTCCCCGAAGTTGCGTTGTTGTACTACTTGCTTTTATAACGAAATGGTGAGGTACATGATACATTCTGTGTTCGAATTGATTTTTTAGATTAAAATCTGGATTAATACCTAAAGATAAATATTTCAACATGAAATCTTGAGACTCAATTTTCTTTGGATTGAGTAAAATTGCATGAGAGAGGATGTATTAAAAAATCAAAGCTGATTAATATCTTCGTTAATTGGCAGTGAGACGGAATATTGCCCAGAGGGAAGACGACAATTTCTGAATTTTAATATCTTTAACATATCAATCGCCACTTTGCAAAGGCTAACCCCTTTGCTGATTTTTTGGCATAAAAATTATTTGTTGAAATGTACACATATTTTGATGCAGTATTTTTACTCATGACAGGAGCTTTTAATTAAGGTAACATTCATCACAATCGGGCTACTATTACGTTTTGTATTAATTTTAATTTAAAAAAAAAATTCTTAAATTTGCAACGGCAACCCCTTTGTTGATTTTTTGACATAAAAATTATTTGTTCAAATGTACACATATTTTGATGCAGTATTTTTACTCATGACCAGAGCTTTTGATTAAGGTATCATTCATCACAATCGGGCTACTATTACGTTTTGTATTAATTTTAATTTTAAAAAAAATTCTTAAATTTACGATCACTTTCATATTCGCTAAAGGAAGATAATCTGAGTACTATTGGTGGCTTCTACCTAAGTTCATTGAGCTTATTTAGAAGATAACTCGCAACCTACTCATTTTCATCTTCAAATCTTACACGATCTGCGGATGCTGTATCATCTCGAAGTTAAATTTTTAATTGAATATGATGATATCCTTATCGTACATCAACTGTAGTCTGCGTATGTTGGACTCAAATACTCCTACCGTGATAAGTGACGTAAGTTTTTTTTTAAACTGAGTCAATTGACCCTTGAATGCACTCCGTTGACGTTTAAGAGAATATAATGCTGGTTAAGGACCCGTCTCTCTCTCAAAATCAGACATCCTCACTTATTTTGCCACCGACGACACTTTCAATAATGATTCTCAAATTGCTAAAACTGCAGGGAGTATATAAAAAAATATAAACACTTTAAAGGCTCGACGGAGCCGATTGAGTTTGCCCTTTATTTCCAATGTTTTATAGTTAATTGAACTTTTTCTACTTTTTAGATATTTCCGTGCAAGAAAGTTGCACATTTCTAAATCTTCTTCCTTTATTCCTATACAATAATTTCGGGATGCTATTTACGATTCTCTTTTTTTCATATAACCTGCTACACCTGTACTAGTATTTACTTAGAAAAAGTGTGACTATAGTTGCAATAACATTAAAATTGAAGAAGAAAACAAAAAAATTTAAAGATAGTATACTGGACTGATACCATGAACATTAGAAATTCGGCTAAAATTAAATGTCGTAAGATGTCCTATACGTAAAACGATCATGATGAGTAATCTAAATTTTTATTTACAAATCCTACATAAATATTTCACTTAACGCGATTAGCATTTCCAAAACGGACAACACAAATAATGGATTATAATTTAACATCGTTTTAAAATCAGCATGCATCTTGTTAGTTTTCTTTATGTTTGTTAGCAAATTTTTTTTTTATTAAAACAAGAAATGGTGTGTTAAAGGTGTCGACAAATATAGGCAATTTTGATAGTCGCGTTTATCAATAATATTATAATTTTAATTTACGATAATTTAAAATTATATAAAATCGTTGTAATCATTAATAAATTTTTGTAGCAACATAAATGTTCTAATTTGTTAAATGTCTTCGATGAACAGCATGATTTTTATTTTAAAATTCTTGAGATTTTCAATAAATTACAGGTTATAAGAATTCTATTGTTGTCATTTACACTATTTCAATATGTAGCTATATACGAGTATATATAAAGTACTCGAAATACCTTGTTTACATGGTCATCAATTTAGACAACCACCTCATATGTACACATATAATATGTGGATACGATATTCTTTTGAAAATATGATAGATGACACCGCGCTAATAAGATCCAATTGAATACACATATATATATTGAAATATACAAAACCATAATGATGATGACTTTTAAATTTTTATTTCCAAAAACCATCATTGAACCTCGTCTAATTCGATCTATAATCTTTCAATCTGTTCATCTGTAAGGATGATTTTGTCTGTGTGTATATATTATTATTTTTTAAATGTCAAATTTTTGAATCACTTGTTGTTACGATATATGACTGTCGTTTACTAATGAATCGTAGAAAAAAAATATTGATGAGGTGTCTGTATTTAAATTGATATAATCGTTTATTATGTCATTTAGACGGTGAGTGCTCGCAGCGGCACGATCTTTGGTTATTTTGATTTTAAGAGGTACAAGAGCTCGAAAAGTGTATATATGTAGTATTACTTAGTCACACCTTCAATTTAAGAGTTCATTTGAGGTAAATATATATTTTGTGCTTAGGTTACTTAACCCGTTTACTTGACACTTGAAACTGGCCATTACTATACCCGTGTTTGTTACCATTGGTATAATGCAGAAAAAGTATTGGTTGGAACTCGGTGTTTTCTATATTGCTGCAGATTTTTGAGCCGTTTTAACCACTAGTTATATTGGTTAATGTTTTTACTGTTATATTTTATCTTCTATTATCGGTAGAAAGGTTTAAGGTAAAAGTAGGAGAAGTAGGAATTACTGTACTTTCCATTGCTTTGGGAATACTCATTAACTTCTCTTGTCATTGCTTAAATTGTACCAAGTTATAATCCTTGTTAATTTCCGTTTTACAAAATAGCTTTAAAAATCATCTCTTTTTAAGGACATCTCTTCAAAACAGCTTTACAACTAATTTTTTTTTTAAAGTCCTTCAATGTTGGTATTGGTAACTAGTACGAATATTTAATTGGAAAAAATCACTATAGCATTAAAATTATTTGCTTCAACAGCATATTCAGACGAACCTTTAAAAAAGCAAAATCTAGAGAGAGATAGGCCAAGGCTTTTACGGCAGTTCTATATATGAGGTTTTATGGCAAAATAAATTAATTTGTTGTTACAAATATTTTCTTATACAAATTTTCCTTTCCGCTTTTAAAAACACACACACGTATATACACTCAACAAATACAAATATCTGTGTGGCGTTGAAGGCCTCCAACCAGTGTCATCACATGATGGTAGGTAGAGAAAATCCCTAACTGGCTAAATTGCCTGTAGGTAAAAAACCTCTCGTGAACTAAAATTACCGTTAAGAGACTGTTCACCAGGAGATTTGGCTTCAAACAGCCTTATATTAGAGGCAACTGAAAAAATCTGGCAGTACTTATAGAATATTAAGGGAACGACTTTTAACAAAAAACTAAGAGTAAGGAAGATCAATAAAAGTATTGTGGTGAAAAGACTAAGGACCTTAGTACCAGCATAAAAATATAGTATCATAAATTATTTTGGAGCCTAAAAATCAGGAAAGAGGTTAGCCCACAAAATTACGAAAATCCATAAATTATGCAATAAAACACATAACAGTGGTCCGATTTTGATGAATGATACTTGAATTTAAAGCTCTCGGTATCAGCATAAATACAAAGAGAAAATTATTTTGAATCCAAAAAATCAGGCAAGGAGTTAGCCCATGGGTATGAGAGATTTTGTTGGTGAAAATGACCAGAAGTTTAATGTGTGATATGACTGCAAATTATTTCCAATCACCTTAAAGAGGAATATAGGCAGGAACGATATGTTATTAAAAATAATTGAAGTTAGAGCTGCACTGGCCACGTGAAGTAATACTTAACGACCATAAGTTATACTCAGTCCAAAATAGAACACAAATTTTACGAAATGTATAAAACACGAACCAACATCCAACCGATTTTTAGGCAGGGTAGAATTGAAGTACCTATCAAAATGGAAGTGACTACGCAGGTTTAGAAGCGAAAATTGTCTGCGATTTCAATACTAACCTATAGTGGCCATTACGACGAATGAATTAATTTCAAACAAATTTCAGTACATTGGTAGCAAATGTTCTGTTATTGACTGACGCTTACAAGTTACATTGTTTGAAAGTCTTGGAGCTAGTATATAGCCAGCAGCTGATCTGAAAAGTTAATAATTAATAGATTCTGTTTTCAGGGACAATTGCAGATAACATATGAATGGTGACACACTGGAGTTGCTGACAAGAGATTCGAGAATGCAGAGCATTTCAGTAGAATTGTGATTGTCTTATGCTAACAGTAGTTCTAATATTGGCTACCGAGAAACCGGACCAATTCTGTCATTACTGACATACTTTTCCTTTCCCTACCTCATAAAAATTTACTATTGGTCGCTTAGGTTCTGTAACCGGGTCGATCTCAATAATTTATTTAATATCCTGCCTTATCCTTCCAAGTTTATGTAAAACAGATGTACGGTGGGTCCTGCCAAATATCCGGGAGATCTTGGTTAGTCCTTGGTCGTACATTCTAAATCAATCAACCAATCAAAAAAGCAGCCGATCTGAAAAGTTAGTAGATGGCGTTGTCAAATATATTCGAGTACTCACATCATACTGTACCTATAGTATACAAATGAACGTACTGTCAGAAAAGTTTTTGAACGAGCAATTGGTGCAGTAGTTAAAGCTGTGGTGTTTGGGACGGGAGATGCAGGGTTCGAAATCCAACGGAGGAGGGTTGCAAAACGAATTTTTCTACACCTGATTATGATCGGTGATGACGACGAACACAACTATGACCCAACTATGAGCAATGCAATGTGCAGATGGATTTAAATCGAACCTGTATTCGTGCGTCCTCGATTTGGCTGGTGACGGCGTAAGGTAGGACGTTAAAAATTAACCGCGAAAGTGTTAGGAGAGCTTTGGCCCCAGAAAAAATTGCAGGGTTTAGAAACATAAAAAAAAGTTGTTGATCAATATAATCAGCAACAGAGTGGATATCGAAACACAAAAAATCTACGAAATAACCTTGAAGCCAGAAATACTTCCAAAATATAACGATTTGATACTTTTCATGTACCATTAATGTTCCCAATGAAGTTGGATGGGTGGTTGGAGGCTACATAGCTTCAAGTAACCCAAAATCGAACTTAGGCGGAATTTATACTTAGGTTGATCTGATCGTACAGGTAAAGAGTTTCCAGGAAATTGAGAATTATGATTCTGTCGCAGTTTTGACAGTCGAGGAAATCCAAGTGGAAACTCATTTTCGTAAATGCACCAAGCGCCGTAACGATGGTCGATATATTGTAAAGTTACCCATCAAAGAAAATATTTGCGAGTTGGGAGAAACCAAATCAATAGCCGCCAAAAGATTTCGTTTATTGAAGTGGCCGAACTTATCGTTTGGATGGACAGAAGACATATCGAGTTATAAATCATGCATAGTGAAAGCCATTTTACTGCACATTGTAGGTATTGCCATTTTTGACTTCAATGGATAACTTAACTTTTCAAACTATGTATTATTCATGTGTCAGTTCAGGATGGCATGCAATTTTAGTATTATGGTATCCAAATTATAGAATAAGTAATATTACAATGCTATAACGAAATTAGTAATTTGTGAAACACAGATTGACTTTTTTGGGGTTATGATCTTCTAATTATTTTAAACAATATATGAAAAATCATAATGGACCAAAACAAAAGAAATTGGAAATTGGAAATGGCCTATAAAATAAATTTTCATTATTTAATATGCTCATCATAAAAATACTCCGCATTCGTTTTAATATAAGCGATGACCCAAAAAACTTCTAACCTAAAACTCTATTAAACACATAATCAAATTTAATTAGCTTCTATTCATCCGAAAATCTATTCATCTGCCAAAAAATTCCAAAAATTAACTATTACATTTATTATTATTACGGCGTTACCTGCCGATGGTTGTTATTAATTTTTTTTCGTAAATGTTGTTGTTGTATTTTATAAAACACCCACTGACGATCTTTTAAAATAGAATATGTTCATGAAGTTGAAGAGATTTCATAATTTATTGATTATTGGAAATATGAAATGTACAAAAGCTTTCACATATGTATGTACATAATATATATAATGTAGTCGAGTACATAAAGATGTTTCAAGGCATATATACTGCATATTTACTGCTTGTGGTTGATTATTTGCCAGGAATTTCAAATTTTTATTTTTTATTTTTTTTTTATTATGAGAAATGAAGAATAAAATTATAATTGAACTGTACGTAAAGCTGTAGAATAAAACAAAATTATCATTACAATATTTACAATCATTATTACAACAATATTCAACAATCCAATTAAATCGATATCAAATATAGAAATAAAATGGTACGAGAGATCATAATTCCTAAAAAAGAATTTAACAAAACCAAACCTAGCTCAACTAACCATATATACAAAAGTTAGATCCCAGATCAATCAAAGTTCAAAAGTTCAATTCATGTACAACATTGACAGGTATTTTTTCGATTTTTTTTTCTTCTTGGTATAAAAATATTTCCAATTCTTGTGTATTACTTATATTTGTATTTCGTTTTGTCTTAAATATTGATGTTGATATTTGAATATCGAAATCGAGTCGAGTCACAAAGTTTTGAGCGCGTATAGAGCTTTGAGAGCGCGATAATGATTTTGTTTATTTTATTTAAGTTTTTTTTTTCGATTTATTTCCCAATCAAATTTTGTGATCGTACAATTTATGTGTGATGTGAAGTTTTAAAAAAGAATAAATTCATGATCTTTGTAATTTTTGTTTCTTTGTAGAGGAACAACAGGTTACAGAATTTATTATATAGATTTTCCGATTTAGATACTTGCTGATTAGTATAATATATTTATTGCTTAAGCCGAGTGTGATAGAAATCTAACCTTTTTTTTGGAGGTTTCATGCAAGCATAAACAATTATGGATTGGTGTATTCGATGCAAGCGGAACGTGTGAATGTAAGTAGATAGCTGTAAAGAGAATAATCTTTGTATAGATTCTCATATCACTTTATCAATTCAAATAAGAATTATTTAGGAAGATATTGGTTTCAAACTATTTTTACAGTATATCATAGTTAGATTATATTCCTCATGACTCTCCGCAGTAATTTTATTTGCTAAAACGTTAGCAAATTAATACAATTTGTTAACGTTTCATCACCGATTCAGCATTTTGATGGGAGATCCAACTGTCGTATTGCTCGTTTTTCATCTCCATATTGAAGTTTATATGTCATGATTATTGAAGAGTTGATCTGGTGTGATCTGGTGAAGAGATGATCTGGTGTGATTTTTCCATAATAGCTGTTAACTGGATTTTTTTATTTTTTAAGACTTCGAATGACATCGATAGTGACTTTCTGGTTTTCTGCTATTAGCCTCATAATTAACTTCTTTTCAATCGTGAAGATTGTGATGGTCTGCACTTTGTTGTAATGATCACTGTCGCCGGCTACTCTGTTTCGTTTGTCGAGATTAAGGAACTGTTTGGCGATAACACGGAAGCTTTGGTCATTCAATTCTCTTTTATGTTTGAGGTTGCATCTACGATCGATGAATGGTTCTTGATTTTTTCTAGTAAATTTTCTTGATTAGTTTCTGCCTTTTCAAGCTGCGGTTCTATGTGGGAAGCAACATCTTTGATTCATAATACCAAATGGGTCACCAGGTCTGTATCCAATATGGCTGTTTTGATGACATCATTACATTTTCAACCAATTATCTGCTTGCCCTCCCTTTTGACAGCCCATGTTTAAGTATTTGATGTAGTATTCTAAAGCTCTGATTTCTTTCTAATATCCAGTTAAAATATAGTTACTAATAATTTTCCAATGTAATGCCTTTAGGTAGAGAGTACTGAAAATAGAGCCCTCAATCGGATGGCAATAGTTCTATTGTTTTTAATGATGAAACCAGAGGAAAGAGCACTTGTTGATTCCCATGATCAATATAGTATTGGTCGAACCCGATAAGCTCATTCTTGAGTCCTGATTTAAAGTGGTGCGAACTCCCTTTTTTTACTTCTCGACGAGGTTAGAGTATTTGACGCGTATTAGAGTTAAAGGTTGTACTTGATCTGGTATTTTGAATTGATGTAAGATGACTCGAACCCTTTGGTCAGGGTTGGGATGTACTTCTACAATTAGTCCAGTAAGCCATTTTAATGGAGGAGTATTGTCATTCCTGGTCAGCATACTAGGTCACCGAATTTCATAATTGGGCAAACGATCATTTTCTTCTTTGTTGAAGTTGATTTAAGTATGTGGAGCTCATCTTCTCCATAAATCTTGTTTTATTTTTTCTGCCATAGTCTACATCGTGATATGCCATGAAAGGTTAGTTCTTCTATCACATCTTGTGGCATTGATCATAATAGGGCACCGATTAAGAAATGCCCTGAAGTTAAAAAGGTGATATCTGTGGGATGTTAATAGGGCCAGAGGAGCTAATAGTGCTTGAGTTTAAGCAATCTTCTACTTACAAGGTGACCGTTGATAGTTCTATGAAAGTCAAGGCTGCTTCTCCAATGATCTTTTCGAAATGTTTTTTCACTGCCTTTACTACTGCTTTTATTGCCGCCTCTCAAAGTCCTTCAAAATGAAGTAATGCTGGAGGTATAAAATGCCATATATTGTTCCATAGTTTGCCAATAGTTCGCCAATGTCTTTAGAGGGTTTAAAAAGCAGTGCAGCCAATTCAAGCTAAAATTGGTCTTTAGCTTTGAAAAAATTAGAACCATTATCGCTATATACCTAACCATACAATCCTCTACGTGCCGTAACCCTTTTATATGCTGTGAAGAATGCTTCGTTTTAGTTACATCACTGACTGATTTAATTTGTATGGCCTAGATTGTCATACAAACGAAAATGGCTAAATATCTTTTGTGTGCCTAGTGACCCCTTCCCTTTGTCGTACAAATCAGAAGTGGTCCAGCTTATTCAATTCCGGTTTTCAAAAATGGGGTTCCAGTCATAATGTTTACTGCTGGCAAATTGCCCGCGAGCTGTGTTTTCGAAAACATCACAGAAATCATATAACTCTATGGGAGAGTTGAGTTTAAATTGATCCACCTTGAAATTGTAATCTCTCTAAGTTTCGACAGAGAGATATAGTAGCGTTGACATTTGTTTTCGATATTTTGTGGCAGGCTACGCCTCATTAAGATTTTGGCTTGTATCAGGGCTGTCAAAAGCCACCCCAAGAATCAAACAATTTTGTTGATTTAGACAACATTTTACGTTTACCGGAATTTTCTATCAATCCTAATGTATTAACATCAGAAGCCTATTTCCTCAGGTAAAACCCTCCGGAAGAAGAAGGAAGTGGAACAGATGGTTATGTTCCTCCTGAGCATTCTCGAGATGGTTACTTCTTATGATAATAAGTAATCTACATAGAAATCGCTTGTAATTGTTTTTGCTGCAATGGAGTCATTTCTATCTCTATCGATCGCAAGCTGTTGCACCGTTTTGCCCATATAGTATTGATAACATCCCCAACGTTAAGGTTGTTAGCTGATATAATTTTATCGGTTTATCGGGATGTACTTTTATTGGTCGACACATTTTTTGTATGTACACTATATATGCTACTTTGTAATTTCTCCATCTCAATAGACATCAAATCCTCTTGTATTTTGAGGCCCACGAGTTGTATATTATTAAGGCTGGTGTTTTTATTCTATTTAGCTGATGCGTTAAATACTATACGCTAAGTTTGGTTTAATACTAATATAGCTTTGACTGCATAATAAAATGAAATGCCCCTGATTGAATTATCTTTCTATATGCACCTTCGATAACGTTTAGAGAATTCACTTGCAATTGTGAAACCACCATTAAAGTTGAAAAAATTTAGCCAAAGCCCTCTGCTTGCATGATCCGAAACATGGTATATTTTGTTTAAATGGAAGTCGTACAATGTATCGATCGTCTCTATCTCGGCGGTAATACTACTTATAATGTTCTTTACATAGATTTTCTTCATCTGTCTTTAGTTTTTTGGGTTGCATCTCTTCTATTTTCACAAAATTCTTTAATTGGTTGCCGATCTCTGTCAACCAGTAACTTGATCTTGGACGGCTGAGTGTTTGAGATATTTTTGAAAATAATCCATCCAAGGTCGGTTTGTTGTGCGATTGGTTCTCTTTGAATTCCTTTTACAACGGTTCATCAGAATATTTTGGATAGTAATCGGCCACCAATAGGATTTTGATTTAGCTTGGTTGATTATAATTCGGATCGGCTCACAATAAATTATTTAAATGATTCCACTTATATTTAGTGATATCACTGCTTTTATTTTCATGGGGAAATTGGATACGAGAAATTTACCATTATTGCAGTGGTAGTGATCTCGTTCTCCCTTATGTCACTAATCTCCACATTTGTTTTCTTTGTTGGTGGCTTTATTTGTTTAGATGTCTCATCCGTGAAAAATGAAATTCGTAAGAAGTCTGTACTTGAATAATTGCCGTCGCTAATAAGGTGCCAGTTGGTTACCTATATTGGTTTACTAACTGATTTGTTAGTATGTACTTTCCGCCTCATTTTTTGGAGTGTCTTCAATCATTGTGGTGAGCAGCGTGCGTTAAGAGAAGGGCATGGATAGGGTTACTCCTTAAAATACATGTTGCAAAGCAGATAGTGAGCAATTATTTTGGATTGCATATACAAGTTCTACATTTCTCTGATATAACTTAACGTCATTTAATAAAATTAAAAGGTTTACCATTAAGACGTGTTGACATTTGTTGGTCCTTTTGACAAAACTTTTTATGATTTTTTAGCATAGTCCAGGCTCGATTTCATCAGCTGCAAATCGGATTTAGTCTTTTAATTCAAGTATTGTTCATGAGTTATTGGTATATACTCCTTATATTTAAAAAAAAACCCAAAGAAAAAAATCCAACGGCTCCAAATTGCATGATGTGGCCAATTCACAAAACTGCGGTTTGAGATAATTCTTTCAAACTTCCTTTTCAACAACTCTATTGTTTTGTTCACTGTGTGAGAGATTGCACGGTTCTGTTCAGTCACATGCCTTCGAAGCCAGAAAAACCATATCACGGCTGGCCGCATTCCACGTATTGGGTCCGTGTAATTCTCTATGATAAAATCTCAATGTTCACAAATGAAATTTTTTTTTTTCATAACTGTTCTTATAACAATTTCCATCTTAATCTAATCTGATTGGAAGTATAGGTTCTTCCTATATGAAATTGTTTTTTCAACGGAAGTATTTTAAAAGTTCCGTTATTCAGTTTTTTAAATTAGCAGGTGAAGATTGATTGATTATAGTAACATAAATTCAAAGTCGCATCAAAATCTTATTTAAAAAAAATAAAATGCGCATGAGGTGGATCTGTAAATATTTACAACATTTTGTCGAACTCTTGTTGTTTGTAGACAAATTGACAAATTGACTCTTAAAAATTTAGAGCAGAAATTAAATTACATTGGTTCAGTAGCAAACATACACGTGCTCGTTTAGTTCATTGAACCCAAATTTTGAGACAGTGGGAGGAATTGTGGCAAATAACCCATATTAATAACTTCACGACGTTTTTAACAATTGTAAATTGTTTACAGCATTAAAAGGCCAATTGGTCCAAGTATTAAAGCCCAAGCTGATTATCAATGTCAGCAAATTGCGATTCGATAATGGTTAAAGGTGATGGTTTACAAAAATAAATTCTGATGAAGCTTATTTGTGTGCCTAAGTAAACAAGCAAAATTGCTGATTTTGAAAAGTCCCAAGGTCAGACGTTGACACTACTACATAATAAAATTTCACAAATTTGAGAGAGAGAAAGAGAGAGAGATACAGATAGCTATAAGTTCTTTAAAAGATATAAACTATTAAATAACTGTTAAAGGGAAGAAAAACTAGATTGAATGGAAACCAATTTAAACAGCAGAATACTATTAGCAAGTTACATTCGATGAAAAAGAAACACCACCAGCATCCAGGGCTATATGCTTCAAGTATATAGATGTTGTTAAAATAACAAAAAAAGAGTTTACGAGAAACTCCAATCAACAAAAGCAAGAAGGTACAAAAACAACATTAAAATAATACGGATATTTCAAGGTAAAATTCAAAACAGACCATACTGACTTAACAACTATCATATAGAGAAAAATGCACTGGATTATATGAGAAAGACTTGTCGACTTTTGCAGCACAAATCGCAACTGTTCAAATGCGGTAACAGGTTTCCTCGTAAATATTCATAGACTTGCTAAAATAGGCAAATGGCAAAACTAAAATAGTAAAAATAAAATAGACCATGTAATGTTTAACAAGAAATTTCTGACATCATTAAAAAATGTCAGAACTATGAGGAGCATAGACGTTTACAGCAAACATTTTTACTGGTAATAGCAGATTACCAAATCAAGCCAGCCGCTGTCGAAAACACTAAGCCAAATATATAGAAGGAAATTTAATAAAAACCGACTAAGAGATACTGGAACAAGAAATATCTTCTAAGAAATGCTCCAACTCAATCACAATAGAAATAAAGCCACTAGTGAAGAAGATCGATCGAACTTAACTGATAAAGCCTACACCAGGACTGCTTCGGATGTACACTTGTAAATTACACTTGGAATAGTGCTAATGCATGGAAGTAAAATAAAAAATGCTATCAATTTAAGATACAAATTTACCAACAACACACGCAAAAGGTACAACACAGTATATATATATATATATATATATATATATATATATATATATATATATATATATATATATATATCCGATTCCGATCGTGCTAGTCTTTGAATAGTTCCACCAACTCCATCAGCTGTTCCTCCGATATCATTGCAAATGATACGTGTTTTAGCTCATCGTTCTTCTTATAATAAACAACAAAGCAATAACCAAAATTCTACCTTTTACATCGTCTGATAATGGATTACCCTTAGTAGGATCTGGGTAACTATAATGTCCTTTGGTAGTAAATAGCTGTTTCACTTGCCAGTTTGTGTATCTGCTTACTCCAAATTCTTTTTCAATATGCTTTTGACTTCAACTAGAGACAATGTGGCTAGCAAGTACATCTTTTGGTTTTGTTTTGTTTCCTTTTTAAATGCTTCTTTTAAAATGAAAATCCAGGAACCCAATTCATTTTTAATAAAATTGATACCAGAGGAACTTGGGATGCTTGGATCTGTAATTCGAATTGATTGCATTAATCAAAATTGAAGATAACCTCTGAATTTTTTCTTCTCCATATGTTTTGCTCCTCAATTTTATTTTATTTAAAGTACTTAATCCACTTGCATAACTTGGTTAGCCTGTAGTATTGTTTCACTTTCCTCAATTTGGATCATGTCAGCTGATTCGTTATCTCTTTCTTCTGGTGTGGCGTGACTGCTAGTTGTATCTGAAACTTCTTCGGTTGAATCTCTCATTATACGCATGCGATATGCACCACAAATATAATTTATTGTGTTCAGTTGTTGCAGGTTTTAGATCTACATAGCTTTAGATATAACACATTCAGTTACTTTACGAATCTGAAAATTCTTACTTTGATGCGGAGTAAGATTATACACTAATAGTGATTACATTATTTTCATAGGTCTCAAAAGTTTCATATTTAGAAAATTCCAAAAACAGATATGCTTCAGTACGGAAGGATATACAGTTTTGAATTTAAGTGACTGTATATCAAAATTTTGGTTCTAGTGCCAAGCTGAATTTTTCACAGACTAAAGTGTCATTATTTACAAGTGATTTAACGGTAATTTAAAAAATTTAGAAAAATTGCTTTTTTTTGTTATCGAGGTAGCAAGAAATACAGATTCAAAGAATCACTTAACTTTTAAAATTAAAAATTATTAAAAACTAATAATTTTATGATTTTCTATATTCTCCTAGCTATAAGAAAACGTTGAGAATCCCAAAATCAGCCTAACTGTTCTGGATAACCCAAATGTATATATATATATATATATATATATATATATATATATATATATATTATATATTATGTATATTACTTAAAATGATCATCTTTGACCTAAAATCATTGCAACTTATGTTACGAACCAGCTGGTTTTAGTAAACTCCCTATGCTCTTAAGTTTGAGATTAAGGAAAACAAATAAAAAGTAAAAGAATTTAAATTTATAGTATCTTTATTTTCCGGGACGATAGTTTAAACTTTTCCAGTAATAAAATCACATAGTTCAAAACGATAGACTTAAGTTAACAAAAAAAATATTTTCAAACCAATCATGACTCAACAAATATTATTTATGATATATTTGCCAAAAGGTGTTGAAAACGACCACAAACTGTTAAATTTATGAAAACCACTTAAAAAGACTTATGCTAGGTTCACTGAAGACTACATATTTTATTAGCATCACTGTGTGATTATAAATTTGTTTGGTATTACAACTTATTTTAGAAAAAAATAAAAAATAAAAAATAAAAACGCAAAAATTTCATCCCATAAACAAGATTCAATTTTCCACTGAAAATATTTTCGCGAATTATCGTTGTTGCATCTTTTACGTATACGCGAGTATTATTAAGAATGTAGGATATATGCGCGTACAATTGCAAGGTGTTTTATGTGTTTCTTATATTATTAAGCGAAACAAAAAAAAAAAAAAAAAAAAATCGAAGATTTTATATTGCGATAGCTTACCTTACGGCAGGTTGTTGTATTTATTTATTTATATTCGATTTTATATGGTCATATTGGTTGTGTCTATGCGCTGTGCAATTTACTATTATGGTCTTATGCCAATAGATAGCCTCAATGATAAAACAACAACATTATATTGTTTCACTTTTCGAATATTATTATTATTATTATTAATATAACTATTATTGTGTTGTTGCATATTTATCGCGCACCGATTTATCCATCATCGTGATCTGTTCACATTCGTTGTTATTAAAAACACTTGCGTTTTTTTGTTGTACACACCTACCACTTAATATAATAAGTAATCCTTTTTTTATTTATTTATATGCGCGCGAGATTAATAATATTTTTATTTTTAAATCTTCCAAAAATACAAAAAAAAAAAAAAAAAAAAATTAATCAAACTTAGAAATTGATTAATGAAGTAGCGGTCTGCTTTTTATAGTTTTAATCGGATATACATTTATACATTTTAAATAAGGTACGCGGTCAATATCGTATATATATAATCCGGCTCATCACATACGAAGGACATTAATTAATCGTAACAATTGAATTCTTAAAATGCATATAGCAGTGAAATTTTAATATTCACTAAACTATTAAACATGACAATGCAATCGATAATAATAATTGTTGCATGCAATTTATAGTTGTTATCATATTACGGATTGGAAAGTTGCAAAAAAATTTTTTTTTGTGGTATTTTCATTTCGCGCATAATAATTTTTCTAATAAATATTGACAAGTGAAATTTTTCATATATTGTTATAAATATGTGGATAAAATATAATGTTTCGTATATACATGAGATGACATGTTCTCTAATTTATTTGAACGGTTGAATTTCCTAAATATATAATAGGAAATTTCAATGGATTACAAAGTAGAAATTTCATTTGAACTCTGGTGGGTAAAATAACCAATGAGTAAAATATGGTTAGAGCCCACAGTGTTTTCACGTATTGATCTACACATAAAAAACTGTCTGAGTTTAATGAACCTTAGCATTGTAATATTATTTAAATTTTTTACAGTAAAGCAACACCTCCTTCTTCTATATATCGATAAGATAATCTTCTTCCTTATCATAAACCCCCATTTAAAAAACCGTTCACTTTAATATAAACGTTTGATAGGTAGTGTAGTTGACGATACTTTAATTCAATCATGCATAATGCCACTAATACTAAAGACTCTTTAAAACGATTGCCCAGGAAAATTTTAAGAAAACTTTAATCTCGAATTTCGGGACTGTAGTTTACATTCTCGAACAATTATTTTGCATCATTTCAAAAAAATTAAATTGACGTAAATCCATTTTATAAATCAATTTTTGCTGTGTAATTGTTCATACACTTTGATGAATTCATCTCCGACTTTTTTCCGAGATCATGCCCGACTTAGATTTACTATAGAGAGGTAGTCAAAAATCCGGACATATGCGGTAAAAAGTGAGGTTATGTTTTTATTGGAATTGTGGGCTGAACTTATTTCAAATATTTTGGCGGTTTAAATTGTCGTTTGAATTATTTAAATTAATTTGTATTTTTATTTATTAATTTATTTAATTTCTTAATAGATTAACTTAAATTTAACAAACCTATTTAAATTATTTTTCTTGTAAATTAAAAACAGAATAAATAAATAAATTAAATTAATTTATAATCTTTCAAACCGATTAAATAAATTAAATCAATTAGATTAATTAATTAAAACTAGGTAAGAACATTTGAATCTTTAGTTAATAAAAGAAAAGACAGTCACTGATAAATTCATTTTTTTTAAATGGGGGACAAAACCCTATTAGAACTTGTCAATGCACAATCTGAAATGAAACATAATATAATTAACATTTATGTACTCCCAAAATTTTCTAGGCATATAAATAAACCAATATTTAACTACAAAAGATTATTTGTGAAATTTAAGAATATTTTATCTAGCAACACATTGTATTAAAATTTAAAATTAAAAACATAAAAATTCCAACAAATTACAATACACAATATGGCTTCTTAAACATATATAATAAATTTCACTTATATTATGGCGTTAACAGTATAGTGTAGAAAGTTGGAAATTTTAATAATTTTCCGCATATGTCCGATTTCTTAACCAAAAAGCAGAAACAAAATTGTAGTAGAGCGATTTGTTCAGTTAATTGGATTTTTCGGACACTTCGATGAATTCATCGCCGACTTTTTCCCGAAATCATTTCCGAATTAGACTCAGATTTACTAAGGAGAAGTGGTCAAAAATCCGAATATATGCGGAGAAAAGTGAGGTTTTGTTTTAATTATGGTTTTGTTAAATGTGGGCGGGGCTTATTTAAAATATTTAGCGGCAAAATTATTTGTTTTAAATTTAAATAAAACTCATAAAATATTTTCATTTAAAATAATTTATTTATTAATCAAAACTATCTGAATAAAAATTTAATTTAAATTAATTTTTCTAAATGATTAACTTAAAATTAACAAAAACTATTTAAATTATTCTCCTTATAAGTTAATAACAGATTAAATAAATTAAATAAATTTAAAATCTCTCAACATATTAAATAAATTAAATTAATTATAGAATAATTAATTAAAATTAGATTAATTATTATGCTAATTAACATTTAAATGTAAAGTTAAAACACAAAACTTATACACAAAATTTATATCACATATAAATAAAAAAAGTTATTTAATGGCGGTAAAATCCCATTGGAACATGTTAATGGACAATCTGAAATAAAACGTATAATCATATAATAGTACATTACTTGATAAGCGAGTGTTGAATGTTATTACTCCTGATGGATGATGTTGCAAAACGAGCGTAGCGAGTTGAGTATTTCATTCTGAGGGAGTATTAACTATTACTCGCAAGTTAAATACAATACTTTTTCCAATACTATTGAATAATTTCAGGTTTTTGGGAAATGAACAACAACAACTCTGAACATGTAAATAGTTCAATTAAATATATGTTTAAATAAAAAAAAATAAAAAAACAAAAAATTTATATTATTTTTAATTTAAAAAATTTCATAGCCTACTTATCAAACATTAAAAACTGTTTTTTATATTAAAAACTCATGATTTCTGTATACTCATGAGTGTTTTTGCATATTACTCATGTGCCGTGAGTAAAGAATGTCATTTCTAAATAATAAACTAATAGGTTATGATCGAATTATTAAATGGGATTAGAAAAATAACATTTATATACTTCCTAAAATTTTCTGAACAAAGAAATAATTTAATATTTACTTACAAAAGTTGAATTGTCAAAAAATTTTACAATACAATTTATAAAAACTAAAAGAAAATTTAAGAAAACACAAAATTTCTTACAAATTAAAATACACAATGTCACAACAAACAATGGCGTCGTAAACATATATCATCTAACTTTACTAACGCCATAACAATATAGCGTAGAAAGTTGAAATTTTTGATTATTTTCCGCATAAGTCGGATTTTTTGACCAAAAAGCGAAAAAAAATTGTACTAGAGTGATATTTTCAGTTTTGTTATACTTGGGGTAATTAAAATACCCCTATTACTTAGTTTTTGTCACTATAGTACTTATTTTCTTCACTTTAGATCATGTTTTCTGAAAGAACGCAATGATGAAAGTATAGAACATGTAGGACTGTCAACATTATAAACTTCAAACTAAAATGCTGCATAATATAAATACATAAATGCTGCCATTTTATGGTAATTGGTATGTTTTACACGTATATGCTCTAGCGCAATGATTATGTCACTGGTTGCCTGTGAAAGTGTCAAAAATATAAACCAAATATTTTAATTAATTGCCACTTATCATTTTTATCCAAACAATCTTCTGGCAATGATTGGTATTATATACTTTGATCGTGATACCTCTTGCGTATAACATGGTATACTAAATATTTTTATCGTGGCTCTTCTTTCGGAAAACATGACCATTTTAGTATACCATGCTATTCGAAAGAGCACGTTCAAAGTTTGTAGTATCAAACATTGCCATTCAAAATGATGGCCGGCCATAATTTTTTTAACTTGTTATTACTTTGATGATGTTTAAGGTAATTAGGAATGATGACCAGTATTTAGTGCGTATTTACACATTCATAAAATATTTTATTAATAGTTTTTGGTCGCCAATATGTAACCTTTTCAGTATTTCCTTGGCTAAAGCGTTTGGATATTGTTCCAATTTCAAGCGAAACTTTTTACTATATTGCTGGATTGTATTTGATGGTGTTTTTTTGCGTAGGTCCTAAAGTATATTTTTGTATTACATACATACCAGGGTGCATTTACCATTATTGTTAGTATTTTTGACTGAATTCGTTCCAATTTTATTATATTAGAAGCTCAAGTTGATCCCCATAATTAAATACCATATGTCTAAATAGCCATATGTCTAAATACCATTTTATACAGCAATACCTTACACTCCAGGCTTAAGTTTAATGCTTTCTTATTAGCAGTTCATTTTGACACTGCTTGATTTGTTGATGTTCGGTTTCGATTTGTTTTTTCCATGTGACTCTTCTATTTAGATGTAGGCCGAGATAATTAACGTTTTGATCTTGTGGTAGCACGATATTATTTAATGTCACAGGTGAACAGGGCAGTTTGCAGAGTGTGAAAGTAATGTGCGACGATTTACGTTCATTGAACTTAATTTTCCATTTAGTTAGCCATTTCTATTTTTCTTCTAAGTGTTCCTACAGATTTCTCGAAGCTATCGTGAAAATTTGATGCGTATAGAGCTAGAATTGCGGTATCATCCGCAAATGTTGAAACTTTTAAATAATTTGATGATGGTAGGTTTGCAGTATAGATTAAATATAATATTAGAACCAACACACTGCCTAGTGGAACACTTGCAAGAATTTTGTATAAATTGGTAGGTACACTATTGTATTTGACCAAAAATTTTCGATTGAGCAAATAATTTTAAATGATTTTATAAAACCTTGCCGGTAGCTGTGTTTTAATTGTTTATGCCTTACATGTCATACTTTATCGAAAGCCTGTGCTATGTCCAAAAACGATGCAGAGCAGCACATTTCTTATTATAGGGCGTTCCTTACTTCAAATACGACTCTATGAACTTGCTCCACGGTTTCATATTCTTCTCTAAATCCAAACTGATGATCCGGAATGATCTAATGTAGAATTGGCTTAAGTTTCTGAAGATGCATTTTTTCAAATAGCTTTGAGAGTATCGGAATTAAACTGATTGGACGATATGAGTTAACGTTTGTTTCATCTTTACCGGGTTTTGGAATCATTATGATTTGTGAAATTTTCCAGGTTTCAGAAAAGAAACCCGATTTCATTACGGGATTGAAGATGTACGTCATTAGTTTGATACATTTTACTGGAAGGTTTTTAATTACTTTTCCGCTGATTAGATCATGGTCTACTGCTTTTTGTGGATCTAAGCTTTCAATAATTATTTTTTGTACTTAGCGCCACATGTATTAAAATTGGCTGAGTTTCCGAAGCTCCTTCATCATCTGAAAATTCTATAGTAAATACTTTACTAAGATGTTGTCCAAAGATGTTAGCTTTATTTTCATCACTTCTTGCCGATTTTTCGTTAGGGAAACAATTAAGAGGGCATGATAGTGAAGGTCGTTTCAGGTTACGTGTAGCTTTCCTCATAGAGTAGTCTGTAGCTTAGGTCCTTGTTTTTTAAAAAGGCTATTTTCAGATCTGTTAACGCTTTGTTTTATTTTGATTTAAGAGTAGGTAATTTATGTAGTTGCCACTGCTTGCATATTGTCCGTTTTATCATTAAGAGCTGCTGAATATTTTTAGATAGTTTCTGCAACCTTATATAAACTGAGCTGCTGGGTGTAGCATCCGTTGCAGCTTGTTTTAATACATCCGTTAGGTTTTTTATACTGCCGCATCAATTCCATCTTGTGTTTTAATTTCTTTAGTGCAACATTTAATGAACACTTTTTGGTTAATCGTCAGGATCTATAGTTGACAGTAATTTTAGAACTTATACGTTTAGTTTTATTAATACTGGTGAATGATCAGAAGACAAATCGTAGCACTTTCAGTCACTACAAGAGATCTAGCTATATACCTTTTGTTAAAAAATTCAGTAGGCAGGACATTTTTCGCCTCTCAGTTGGTCAGTAAGTTGAGTGGCCAGCACATATATGATCCAGATTTTTATTTTGCATGCATTCCCGCAGTTGTTTTTCTTTCAGGTACGTTAACTTTGAACCCCATTGGATATGTTTGGCGTTGTAGTCACCTCCTGCAATAAACTTACCTCCCAGAATTTTGAAGTAATTTACAAATTGGTGCTTTTTGATGCATTTCCACACTCACTCCTCTAGGAAGATCTTAGTTGCTAGAATATGCTCCTCACAATATTTTTGAGTTCATAATGTCGTATTCTGTTCCTTATAAAGATAGTAGATCTACCTTGTGATTTTCCGCTAGGATATTATCAATGTTGCGTTCAACAAGTAAATTTTGTACTTCTAGTTTACGTTGTATTAGCCCATTAAGGTTCCAAACCATCAGGTTTAAATTCATTAGTTTTTGGTTTTGGATTAGGAGTTGCATGATTCATGTTTGGTCTCCATCATTTGCATAAATTTATTCATTGATTCATTTACGGTTTTTATTATGTTGTAAATTCTTGGTCGTCCTTTAAAATAGGATTAAGATTACCTTTGGTACATCCCGCAAAGGATGTTTCTGGATTAACCGTATATAGCAGACATTTCCGTCGCATTGGTTTATGTCTTGAAAATTCGGTATACATTCTTTAAAATTTTGATAAGCTTACCATTATCTTTTCGTGAATTTAGGGAACTTTTAAATCTTTCTTTTTTTAATAATTTTGAAAGATTAACCATAATGCGTTAATTTTGGGAAATTATAACTTTCCTGAACATTTCAGAATGCTGATAGGGTAAGCTGAAAGGCTTTTACTAGAAACTATCGCTAGAAATTTTAGAAACTTTTTAGGTTTCTCAAAACCTAACCATCCAGCAATTTTAAAATTTTACGAATTTTTTGACATTTTGAAAACTTTTGAATTGTTTCTGAATATTTCACAATTTTGAGGCAAATCATGCAGTTTTAAGAATTTTAGGATTTCTTATCTGTGCTGAACTTTTCACAATATTGATAGGTTAACCATCAATCGCCTTTGGGAATTTCAGGAACTTCATATTTTTTCTAAATTCTTAAAAAATTTGAAAGGTTTACGAAAAAAAAATTTAACATATTTTATAGCTACTGATAACAACTTTTTTTTATTTTCCCAACCATACCGCCAAACTTTCATAGGCTAATTACCATGCGTTTTTGAGAATTTTAGGAATTTTAATCTTTGATTCATATTTCACAATGTTGATAGGCTAACTTTCATGCGTTTTCAGAATAGTGTTTTTGATAAATTTTGAATTTTCCTGAATATTTCACAATGTTGATAGGTTTACCATCATGGACTTTTGAGAATTTTCAGAATTTTGAGAACTTTTAACTTTCCTAAATATTTCACCAAGTTGACAGGCTGATTGTGCTTTTGAGGATTTTGGGAAATTTTTATTTTTATTTTTAAATTATTTAAAATTTGCATAGGCCTTTTGCTGAACATTTTACAATGTTGATTCAGAATTTTGATAATTTTTGAATTTTCTTGAATATTTCATAATTTTGGTAGGCAAGTTTCATTGACTTCTTAAAAATTACTTAGATCTCCAATCAAGCTTTTTATGTGAATTTTAAACAAAAAACGTAGTAAAAATTTCATTCCACCTGTAAAACCTGTAAAATTTTTAACCTGTCCGTGCACTCAAAAACCACACCAAGCATTTGTTCGACACTTTAAAATTTTCTATGTACAAACAAACATGTCGATTGATACATCTCTAAAACGCATTTAATATGTCTAACAGTAAATCATATAAAAATATAAGTAAAAGAATTTTTTTTTGTACGTTTTTAAATTTATGAAGATCGCGTGATCAAGTTATTAAACCTAAAATAGTTATAAATGTAACATAAAAACTACAACAAGATGAATTATGAAAGTAGTATTATAAAGAAATTTATGAGATCATTTGTGTATATAGTTGTGTGTACCCAAAACTAACATCTGATTGATGAAGACATTTTAATGGCAAAAATTTCCAGAATGTACTGTGCTACTTGTATTCGATCGTAGTGCTTATACAAATCCTTTAGTCTATTATTAAAATAAAAATAAAAAAAATCTTAAATTCTAATTCATGTTATATATCAATAAAGAACGAAAATAATTTAACTACTATGACCTTGACATTGATGCGATCATGATCATCACTTTGGTTCGAGTATACATATATATTTAAAACGATATTGGAATATTATAACCACTTAAGTTCATGTAACTTTTTTATAAATAAAAAAAAATTTAATTCAAAGATTGATTATCACTAGAAAAGGGTCATGGGAAAGATATTAACGTTTTTTTTTGTTGTATGTATTAATCTAAAGTCACGAGAATTTATAATCTTTTGGTTGTTTTTGAAGAAAATATATAGAAACCGCAAAAAAAAAATCTTTTGAATACGAGTATTAGTATAACAATCAACTTGTTAAAATTTCATCGATCAGTGGATATGTAAATTTTTGAAAGGTTGCGGTTAAAAGAATTCAGATAAGTTTAATGGTTGGTAATTAGCACCTCGCGGAAAAATCGAATCTAAGTTAAAATATTTTTTTGGTGGTTTTAGGATCTTGTTGGTCGTATACGGAACAACTGTAATAGGTATAGAGTATAAATTATTATTTATTTGTTCCCAATAATAGTTTAAACCGCAAGACAATCGTCTCAAACCATAAATCCACTTGTTTCTAATTTTATTATGTTCTCGTTTTATTTTTTATTAACAAAACAATTTAATTTATGATTTTTAATCCATCATCTTTTATGATTTGTATATTCTTCTTAACATACTTATATAACGATGAGTCTAGAGCGAGTCTTCACAAAAGAATTCTGAATCTTGTATACTATACAAAAAAAAAAAATCTTTTGAATTTAATTTTTCGTTTTATGATTTATTTAATAATTTTTATTTGATTTTTATCATAAATTTTGATTAGCAAATAATAATAAATTTAAATTACAAATAATGCAAAAAATTATATTGATTACGTTTGAAATAAATCAAAATTAAGAAATAATTTATTTTTTTTATGGATAATTTTGTTACAACACACTTGTTATAAACATTATCGAACTTTATCCGATCGATGACATATAACTAACTACAGATAGGTATACGAGTCTATGTATAAGATTCCCATGGATATTTTTGGTATAGCACCGGTTCGATATCGAATTTAATTCGTTAAAGTTGTGATGATTATGATCATGTAGTTCTGAGAATTGATATCTATGTACATAACGCATTTTATGCTGTATCATCACGATCGTCTATACATGTGTTGTTGTCGTTGTTGTTGTACAATGTTAATATAAGATTTATGTGTAATTAAAAATGTTAAATTTGTTATAAATTGACTAATCATTTCTTGTACTGTATCAATTGAAGGTGATCAGATCATATTCAGTTTATAATTTCGACGGATATAATTTCAATAGTTTATACCAGTATTTAAAGCTCGCATTAGAGAAATATTTATTCCATCCTGGTATACGGTTCACGGCAGGGACAGAAACTTTCAGGTTGGAAATTATGTCAATGGAGGTTGAGTTGAAATTCTTTGATTTAGATATGTTTGGTGATCATGTGTGCATTCTTGTTCGATTGGGAGCTTGTAAATTTTGTTATGGTCATTAACAACATAAAGCCTTATCATTAATACAATTTTTTTTAATATTTTATGCTTTTCCATCGTTTATGGCAACGCCATCGTTGCGAAATGTGTTAAAACAT
Source organism: Tipula confusa (assembly GCA_963556175.1). Taxonomy (NCBI): domain Eukaryota; kingdom Metazoa; phylum Arthropoda; class Insecta; order Diptera; family Tipulidae; genus Tipula; species Tipula confusa. The sequence continues at coordinate 24,303,652 of OY744475.1, forward strand.
TTGTTTAACGATCCATCTAAACTGTTGTTAAACTGTTAGCACCGACTTCAAATGGCCACATGCGTGTGTATATTGTAGTCGAGAGGCTGGTAGATTACTGATAAGTTGATTTTCATTTCTGCGACTGACTATAGAAAACATTTTATATAGTTGTGGACAACTAACCTATTGACATTTTTGAACTTTAATATAATCCAGTATTTCCACCGTAATATCGATAAAGGTTAGCAGCAGCGTGATTGTAGAATCGGTGATAATCACTTAGTTGTTAATAATATTGGATGTTTCACATTAAAATTACAGTCAGAATTCTTTAATCGAATACTCACTCGAATTAGCTTATCGATGTGAATAAACGGAGTTTATCTAAAATGTTATTCTGTCCTAAGACCTAATTAGGCCAATTTAATTTATCATCAGACACGACATGTTGCCAATAATTTCTCTTGTAGTAAGACTATATTTACGATGTCCTATTGGCAACGAAGTTCTTCCATCGTTTTGGTAGTGATCACAGCTTGTGTGTAATATATCTGAAGTTTGAGTCGAGCTACTATTATCGGTGCAATCCATTCTACGTTAGTTTTGGCGATCAGCCAATATTATATTGACTATTATATTGTTTATATAATAGTCAATATAATATTGACATCCCAAGTAATTGCCTCTCGGCAAAGACGTTGAAATCATATTTTAATTTTGATCACTGAAGGAGAATGCCAGCCTAACGGGTTGCATATTTTACTGGAAACTGGCAAGCACCTTTGATGGATTATTATCATTTGGGAACTGCTTTTTATTATTTAACTAATTCACTTTGGATAGATCTGCTGTAACGTCTGGATTGTTTCACCTTAATTTTCTTAGATTAAAACCAAACTCTTTTGATGTTGTTAGAGGTCCATTGGCATTATGTCAGTGATGGATGTCTTGAACTAGTTCTATTGTCTACTTCACTTTGTTGATATTGATAAAAATGAGCTAATTATTAGCTTAGTACTGGCTAAGTACTAAACTGTATGTCGCGTAATTGGTATGCTTGTCGGTGTATATCTGTCTAAGGTCGCCATAGAATTTGTTGCATCTTAGTATTTCCTTCGTCAATTCAAATCATTCTATACATCTTTTCCATGTTTCCGCTTAAAACTTATTTATGTTGCCTAAAACGAACAAGAATCTAAATTAATGTCTACTGGATTGTGCGGCCTTAAGTGTATAATTTAATGAATTATTTAATACGCCATGATGGGGCAAATAATATTTATTAGGGAAGTACCTTCTAGTTGAAAGCGACGTCCATTTGAGGTCAAACTTTTTAATGCAATATTGTAACTCGTAATATTGTAATATTGTAAGTCGTAATTGTTCGGGTTGGATCTTAAATGGTAACCGCACAGTAATTTTACCATCAAGCGCAATTTTCGATGTAGACATAGGAACAACTTTCATAAGTGTTGTTCTCATAATTTTTATTGTAGAAACATTTTCAATTTCCCAGCACCATTTTAACGTAGAATCAACATCCAGCATGACGGTTAAATTGGCTGTTGAGGCCAGCATTTATTATCCCTACACGAATCCATTAAAATTTTTTTATTACTTAACATATCAAAGAAAATCTCTGAAAGAAAGCTCACCTCTGATGCTAATTCCAACAGTCCATTGAACAACTGGAATGTTCCCTTTAAATTCCGGCTATAACCAATTTTTAGATTGAGGATATTCGTACGAATGTGGCTTTCGATATTGCATAATTGGCATTTGGAAGTTGTTGCGGTTGTGAATGTTTTCACATTTCAATCACCTTTGGATATGTGGATTTTCATGATGCACTATATCTTTCTAGTGCATAAATTCCATTCGATAAAATTTTAATTTTTTTTAAAGTTATCGCTCATATATGCCGCTTTTCACTGAATTGATCTCTGAATTAAAATCCCTGTGTACTCCTTTGACCCTTTAAACCAAGTTAAATTGACGTTATATGATGTGAACCGCAAATCCAGCTGGAAGAAATCCTCTAACGTTACTCTACTAACTAGAAGATCCGCCATCATTGGTTGAAGTGTTGCTTGGTTCTGTCGATGACCTGACATATATTTATAGATGACATGTCGAATTGTGTTTTCACAACGAAGGATCACATAATTTTGTCGGATTATACTGAGGACGAGAGATGGTCTCGTAGCATATGGCTTAAAACATCATAGGATGTTTTAAGCCATATGCTACAGCTACTTTCGCCATTCGACCACCTATACTCGGATTTTACCATTCTCACATATATAAATAATTAAAGGCTCTTTAAATGTCCCTTTGAGAACCCCAAAATATTCCTAGGGCTTTGACATACGTCTGGTCTTGATTAATTTGAGTTACAATTAAATTTGAAAAATATGTAGTCCCATTTCTTAAGTTAAGACCGACAATTTCCATGATACGCATTATTTCTTCCCTTAGGTTCATGAGATCAGCTTCCGAATCAGCACATTCATGAGGTAGTCAATATAAAAGCAGTAATATTTGTTGTGTTGTCTGCTGAATGGTCGACTCAATAAGTAAGTTATTGTTGAGAGATCCGCCTTTAGATTAAATTGGACTTTGAGCTTTCGGTGTGACCAGGACGTATTAGCGCTAAGTAATGTTCTGTGCCCACAATATTGCAATATTTACAGGTTGGTGGAATGCTAGTTCTGCTAGGTTCAAGATGTGGTAGGTATTCTAATCATTAGTTGGCACTACGGTTTGCAATTGCAGAGAGGTAATTTTGAGTAGAATCAATGCCTTCATTGTAAATGGGTTTTCAGAATTTAGTTGGGATGTTACTTCTTGTTTTACTTGACCATTGGTAACATCTGTTTTGGTAGAACCAATACCTTCTATAAAGTTTTAAATACTGGACATTCAAATAATCAAAGATCGGTTTGACACAATGATCAGGTGGTAATGGCAACAGCGGTGCTGCAATTAGTTGATGGTTTGTTGCGTGAATTTAAACCTGATTTTGATGATGATTTGAGTAGCTGTATGCTCTAGTGCATGGTATTATCTTTTGCTTACAAACCTTTTACGGTACGGTGAAATTTTTCTAGTTCGTTATTGGTGTGAACCTAAAAGTTTCTTAAGTTCCTGAAAAAGGTAACTTGCAAACTGACTGCCTTGGCCAGTCGTTATGTCAAGAGGTACACCATCAGCGTCGAGATGTACTGGTTTACGAATGCCCTTTATTTAAATGCTGAATCGTGTATAAGTTCGAATTTGAACTTTGAACCTGGTTGATTGGTCTATAGAAGTTTTAATTCACTGTCAAATTCGTAAAGAGAAAATAGTTTTTCCAGCGAGTTATTGTCAACGGCATATGGCCAGTAACTATAACAAAATACTCTACCTTCGACAAAGTATTTGAAATGCTTGGTAGCACTGTAGATTGCTAGTAATTCACGGTCAAAAGCAAAATATTTACATTCGGGTGGGGAAAGCTTTTGGGAAAAAAATCCCAATGGTTTCCAATATTCTTCATTATACTGGCATAAAGTAATCCCATCCATAATGTTAGATGTAGCCGTGGTTATCCTAAATTTGCCACACTCAAGCGCTTGGGCAAGAAGATTACAACCTACAAAAACTTCGAGTTTTTTAAAATGATGCCAAAATCTGTGAGGCTTTGGATATATTTCAACTAGTGCGAAACTTGTCTAAATGTTCGAACTCTGATCCACTTACCACCAAAATATCATTAATGTGTGTGTACAATCCTACACTTTGTAACTCTATCTGTGATGCGCTGAAAGAATTATGTGGCAATCTTTGCTTCCTTGAAATGCGGACCTTGCATTCTCATGAACACAGAAATCCCAAAAGGAGTTTTGCTGATTACAGATGTTGTAGAGTCAAAAAGACGTTTCTTTTATTTCCAAAATCTACAACAATTCTATATTTGGTCAAAATATCAGCACCCATGATAATTGACATGGATACTGACACGATTATGTGAAATAAGTGAATCTTACCGAGCAAATGGTGCAGTGGTTAACACTGTGGTGCTTGGGTCGGGAGGTACCGGGTTCGAACCCCAACAAGGGAAGGTTGCAAAAGGGGTTTTTCATCATCTGATTTCGATCGGTGATGACGATGAACACAACTATGAATCCCTGTTGGAGTGCAGAATCCAAGGACCGAACCATCGTCCAGCTCAGTACAGGCTGGCTAGAGCAATGCAATGTGCAGATGGGTTTAAAAATCGAACCTGTATTCGTGCGCCCTCGATTGGGGTGGCAAGGGTGTAAGATAGGACGTTAAAAAGTAATCGCAAAAAAGTTGGGTGTTCTTCGGTCCCACAGATGGCATAGATATATACAAAAAAAAGTGAATCTTCCAATTATTGATGACTTAGTTACATTAAATAACTAAAAAGTATTGTAAAAAGTATTTCAAAGTTCTAAGTATTACCTTCAACCTGAAAGTATGAAATGAACGACCAATCTACGGTATTATTAAATCAGGTGGTCTATGTGCAGAACACAGAAAACACCCATCCCTTTAAACATACATATAAATTACAATGGACTAATAAATTTTATATTGATTTATCGTTTACTGAACGCATAAATTAACAACTCAACGCATGTAACGTGAGCCTGTAATTAAGATTTAAGATTTAATCAATACTGTTACAATTTATCTTGGCGATTCTTATCAAGCAACGTATACGCGCATCGTATCAGGGAATATAAAATTATTTTATCATCAAAAAACAGTTTAATGATCAGGTGCGGTTATTATATACATACGTTATAAACGTAATAAATAAATCATATAAAGTCCTTGAATTAATAACCAAATAATTAAGAATTGATTATACATTAAATGGAGAAGAAGTTAAAGTACAAGAAAAAATGTATTACCTTACGTTCAAATATGTGTGTGTATACATAATAAATAACAAGATCCTGCTGTTCTTTATGTTATTAAATCATAACGTAACGAACCGGCACAAAGAAATCCACTTTGCAAATTAGACTGTCCAAAAACTGATCTGTATCAATTAATTCTAAATCTTTAAATTCTTCTATTATACACTTTACGTATTAAGTTGTGAGTTTTGGCAATTTATCCGTATATGGACCAATGTTTTGTTGGTGTTTCATTTTTTAACATAATTTTTTTTTATATGATTGACACCTAATCCAATTTCACACGCAAATTAAAAGGCGGAAAATTTTTTGTTTTGCTGTTTGTGGTTGTTTTGAACCGCAAGAGTACAACATTTTTGTGTATACGAGTAGATACGCAGTTTCAAAACAACGCCACACCACTGAGCGACCGACGTCTTATAAATAAATTAATTCTGTTATTAATTTTATTTATTTTTTAATTGAATTATTATTAAAATTTCACTCTCACGGTTATTACTATACGATTCGAATTTATCCACTTTATTTAATGTTTGTCAATAACATTTGGAGCACACAGTTTATTTTTTTTTGTTTTTTAAGATGGATTTAATATGAATGCAGTTGGACGGGGATTAAGTGTTGCAACATGTTAAACTCGTGTGAATTTTTTTTAACGGGTATCGTATGTGTTTCGTTGCTAAATCAAATGATGAATGGTAGTGGTAAAATGTTGTGTAAAATTTAATCAATTTTTTTAGTGACGTCTAGATAGGCTTTACGTAAAATTTCATAATATTATATATAAGTTATGCAAATCCATTATTCGAAAGTGAGATATACCAAATTTCTTGATGTTAATAAGATCAACTCCTCTCTAGTTTTGTAATGTAAAAAAGGCATACTAAAGGTCAAATAACCTCTTTGGTCGCAACACAAAACCTATAGAAAGGCAAAGTCAAGCAACTATTTTAACCAACTACTTTATCGTCAAAAGAGTGAATCGATTCAATGTACATACACGTTCGGATATCAAATTTATGCGGATTTATAGTTTTATACTTACTGAGCATGACAAATTCTCAGATTTAATTTTGAACATCTAGTTTTCTTCGTTTTGTATCAAACCCATTTGTTTTGTTGTATTATTATAGTTTTGAACTAAACCTGGATTGTTGATGTTTTTTTTAGTTGTGTTCGTAAAAAAATTAGTAAAATAGTGTAACTATCATTAAATTGCACAAAAAATTAATAAAGGAAGTCGCAGGACTGGTTTATAGCAATCAACAACTTACGACTTTGCAAAACGCTTAAAAGAAACTTATGGAACTTCTAACTGTCATTTTAGTTGACGATATTTGGCTGTAACTACGCCTAAAAATATCAACAAAATCGAGTACAATATGAGAGAGCTCGAAATAAGATTTTTTTCGACAACCACGCTATGTAGGAGAAACGGCTCGTGAAAGCCTCTGTCAAATTAGGCATCTGCCCAAGAGCAAATCTCTTCTGGTCTATTCTAGTCCATCTGCGGTATATTCAAAATTTAAGAAGGTTTTATTAGTGAAGGTAAGGTGGAATGTATTCATTTTACTCATCTATTATGGTTAAAAAGTATTTAAATTGACCTTTAAGGTAAATAACTAGTTTTTAAACAAATCAATATGTACCTGTAAAGTGTGTAAAGATTAAGATCTGTGTAATAACAAACAAGACAATATACGACATCCCTTTTGTAACAGTTTTTCTCCCACAACGGTTGCTATAGAAGCTAATTCTATAGCTTTATATAAAGCTATAGAATTAGTTCAACTCTACTTTCAATTAAAGCGGATATTGATATATACTGAAATATTTCATAAATCAACAAACCAGTTTTTCTATTCATTATCTGCGATCGTTACAGTGATAACCTTGACATTTTTTTGATTTAGAGATAAAAAGTGATGCTAACGAAAATAATATATCAAAGCTATTCGAATGAAGTTATCTAAAGAAAGTAACTGAAGCATTAGCATTAGAAATAGTAATAGGATTAATCGTTCCGATTAGTTAGAACGATGTTGCTAATCATCGAATTTTCAAATGTATGATGTTCCTGAGATAGAAAAAAGTAAACTTAAGTGGCTGACATAAAATTTCTTCACCATGTGGAAGCTGCTAACATTGTTGAAGCAGATTTTAATACTTACATCGTATCAGATTAAAGATTAATGCTCGGTCTGTAATAGTTGAGTTCGTTTCAAAGTTTAAAAAAGATTATACTATGTAGTATTGCAAAAAAGATTTTCTGCCTCCAAAACTAGGTATAATGTTGGTTCTCACAGATTTTCACTGTTCACAGCAGTAATAAGTAATAACTTATATTTTGTTAATATTTTAGTTAAATTTATATGTATCGGTCCTGATTAAGAGGTAATGCGCTAATTGCCGCTTAAAGTGATTTGGATGTTATAAAATAATGTAATCAACATTGTTCAATCATTGTTTCTTTTTCTTTAGGTATAAGTACTATTATAAAATTACTTTCAAAATCTTGTTCTCAAAATAATTTTTTTAGGAATCTGATCTTGCTTCTGTTAACTAGGGTTCTCTGTTCGGTAATGTACGGATTGATGATGCCATAAGTATATTCTATAATAAATCTCCTATTTGGTACTCAAGGAAACTGATACTACAGTATCACTAGTACTTTCCTTAGGAAAAAGCTCATAAACTATTTATGTTGTATATGATTCCCTGGTATATTCCATGTTTTCCGATTATGGGGAGTTATATATTGCAATATATATTGCAATATATATTGCAATATAATAATATATATTGTAATATAATAATTTTGGATTCTAAGACATCGAGTAATAATGTGCAAACTTGCAAGTGGTTTATATAGAATTTGAAATCGGTTCATGTACACGATACTAATGTTACAAGATACCAATACTTATACTTAATAATAAAAGTGTTATCATTATTTGAGAGTTTTAATTACAAAATGGAATCAGAAGTACTATTAGAAGAGAGCAAAACGGCCTGTTCTTAAAACTTCAAATTCCAAAGCAACGATAGAAAGCAAAATTTGGTATAGATTTCATAAAAGTCAAAAAACCATCAACATTATTATAACCGTTATGTCAGCATATGATAAAAATAATATCGATATTTCAACTAAGGAGTGCAAACAAAAATCGGCTCCAAAAAATGGAGCAAGTCGAACGCACCGAAATTAAGTAGCAGCCATCTAAAATTGAATTACAACTGGACATGAAAACTTGGAAGCTAAATATGATGGACGTACAGTTAAACAGCAACTGACCAAGTAAAAACATTTACCGTAATCTAAAACAGCAAATTTCTAAAATAGATGGTAAAATCGAAATAATTAACTAAAAATTTGACGAAAAGATTTGAGACTGTACCAGAGCCAATTGACGCTTTAATTTAAAGCAGTGTATGTACTATATACTATATATATCTTTGCAGCAGATATAGCAGATATAATGATTTAGAAAAGAACTTCCCGCATGCTGCATTAGAGGTATAAAACTTATAATTTAAGACAGCAGTAAGAACAACCGCTGTAAAATGTTGAATAAAACAAAACTTATATAGCACAATAAGCGTTTCTTAAATGCTTATTGTGCTATATTTTTTCGTTTAAAACAATTCTTAAGGGACGAACCAAAAGTTAGTGCATCAACATTGATATAGACACTGATATGCACATATTTTAAGGAAACTCAACTTAAAATAAATATCATAAAAAAATGGAGCAAATCATGAGAAAGATGATCAAGGCCACCGAAGCAATTTCTACAAATTAGGGACAGTAACGTTTTTTTGTTTGGATTAAAAAGCGAAGCCAAAAGCAAGCTTTGTGGAGCAAAAGTTATGGAAAGTAACATGATGGTAACGGGCAATTACTATTAAACTGCTTTTTTTATTTATAATTTATATTACAACTGATTTTAAATCATTTAGCAATTTAACTTCTTAAATAAAAATTTACATTTGACGAGCAGTAACCTTATGGTTACTTCCGTTTGAATTTACATATTTATTTTATTCCTTTGTAAGAATAAAAAAGGTTTCTGCAAGGTCTTCTCGGTGCATTAGTGGTATCCTATAAATGATGTGTGTCCGTATTTTGATGCCGAGATACTCGCTGAGTGATTGTTTGCATGCGGTTTTGTATTTTTTCGCTGATATTTTTCTTATGTCCTAATGACGGTTATCATTTCAAATATATCATGATGCTAAATATACCATGGTGCGTTGACAGTGCCACCCAGTACTTTGATTTGAAAATATTGTATCGTGTAAAGGTTCGTACCATGTTGTAGGTTTTATAATTGGCCGATTTGTTGTGAATTGTATGCTCAGAATTTCCCGCGATTATCCAAAACATTTTTCTATGTTTGATGTTCAATTCTACTTTTTTTCTTTTCAATATGCTCTTTTCATCTAAGCTTGCAATCGAGGGTCATGCCATGATATTTAGCCGTATTTGAATATGGGACTGCCCTTGAATTATGTTTTACTGGCATCCACTTAGCGTTTTGGTTTGTGAAGTTTAAGTGAAACAATTTTTCTTCGTTCAGACTAATGGGTCATTTATTTGTTCAACAACTCACTGCGTTTATGACTTTTCCCATAAGGGAGTTTTGTTATTGTTTCTTATATATTTTTTCCTGTTGCCAGGATAGCTTTTAGGCAAATCGCTGGTATACAAGATGAACAATATAGGACCTAATAAGCTATACCTTGTAGTATACCTGCTGATATTTTTTTACTTTAGAGTACTCTCCGTTATATTTTACACGGAAATTCCAATCTGCGATATACAATTTAGGTAGAATTGCTTAGGTAAATCTCGATGTAATTTATATTTAAGCCCTTGATGCCAAACTTTGACGCTTTTGCTATATCTAAGAAGATACAGGAGCATATCTGCTTATTCTCAAGAGCGTCTTCTGTTATGTTTGTTATTCTATGAAATTATTTTATCGTAGAGTAATTTTATCTAAATTCAAATTAGTGTGGTTGAATCAAATCTCGAGTAGTAATTTTTCAAATAGTTTTGAAATGACAGGAAGTATAGTGAAATCGGTCTATAAGATTTTGTATAGTTTACTGGTTTACCAGACTTGGGAATCAAAATTACTTTTGAAACTTTCCATTGGCATGGAACATATTTAAGTCTAAAGGTTCCGTTATTATTTTAACCATTTTTTGAAGTCCCATTTCGGTAATGATTTTTACAATTTAGTCAGTAATTAAGCTACTCTTTATGATTTGTAAGCTTTATCTCCAATAGGTGTTTGTTAAATCCTATAGTGAACTAAATATGAAACTAAAATCTTTCTTTTTTTCTAAATTAAATCGCGGAGGACACTAGATACGGAATATATACTGTATTCCTTTTTACTAGTAACTTTTCATTGTTTTATCTTGCTTGCTTTCTTCTTCGATACCAGGTTCTCCATGGAGTTTAATATTTCCTTTCTTTTCTTCTGGATGAACTTCATGGTAACATTCATAACACGTATTTTAATAATGTTTTTGTCAAATGTCCTCCGATATAAGATATTTATGTGTTTTCTCTAATGTTAGAAAAATGTCTAGCTTTTTAACATGCTGAGCTAGTCCGTTTGCATTCGAAAGGGACGAAGCACAAAAAATGTTTGTTGTTTCTTCCTTTTTCAGAATTTAAACAAGGTTTCAACACTACGATGTTGCTTTGCTAGTCATGCATTTGTGGCTTCTATGCTTCGACATTTTCTTTTAAGAAGAATATCATGAATATAATACTATAATTAATGGTTCTAAAAGAATTTAGGATTTGGTGGTTTTTCTTTTTTAATCTTATAGTATTTTGAGGTAATTAGTATATTTTAATTCTGGACCTTTAAAGTTCTCTGGCTACTTTACATCATCTCTAGTTAGCAAGATGGTGCTCTTTACAGTTTATATATTTTGCAGGCTTGTTTCTACTTTCTGGACACTTTGATGCATTGTATTTTCAAACAGATTTTACCCATCTATATAGGCTCTCAATGCAATATTTCTGCGTGTGATTTAAACCATCGCATTTTTTTCATTGAGGAATTAGCCTCATGTTATTTTTTAGTGGTTCTATTTAAACCCTCATTTTGAAAATAGCTTTAATGTCGAAAATATTTTGAACTTTCTCCTTTTTATTATATATGTAAGCATGGAAAGCTTTCTGGTTTTAACTTGATTGTTCTCGGTCTTAATTGCAAGTTTATTTTGATCTTTGTATGTAAACCATATGTATCGGAAGCTAGTGTAATGGTTTTCCACACATTATTATTTAGTGACCCTATATTTTGGAAACCAATTGTCGGTCACTAATTTTACAACAGTTTGTATACTAGCAAATTCCATTATGCAGAATACGTTAATTGGTGTAGAAGCCATTCATTTCTGTTCAACCTTTTGTTGTTTTAGTTGCTCTAATTTTTGCTTTTGGTGTGCTGCTTTAATTATAGTTTTACTATATTAGCGCTAGTTTACAGATGTTGTACAACATCAGGAAACAATTCTTTTGGCAGGTCTTTTCTTTTCTTCAGTAACCAATCGATTTCTTCTGAAAGATCTTCTTCATCAGTGTGATACTCATCGTGTTAACGGGTACAAGTCTGACTCCTTAATTCTTCTTTACCCTTTTTAGCTTTTCAACTTCTTTTTTCAGTTTGGTTAAACGGTTTTCTACATTACTTAGTTTTTTATGGGGCTTAAAGTTTTCGGTTTTCTGCTGAATGGCGGAGTTTGGTTGTCTGTGGGTGATATTAACATATATACTGCCAGGTAAGAAATCAGCCGATTCCTTCATGAGGCCCAAACGCTGTCAGAAGCAGCACCTCCTGGTAAACAGACGTTTCTTTCAACTTTTGGTCGGCGAGTTGTATTTTATTTTCCATTTACCTGCCGGTGATAAAACCTGCAGGTTTTAAAATATGATTATTTCTTTCAGTCTTGATTGAAAAAGTTCCATTTGAAGATTAATGAATTATGGCTGTCATAACAGTCCAATTAATTTTTAACTTAAGTTTTATGACCGAGAATAAAACGTTGCAGCATTTAAAGAATAATTTATTGAGAAGGCCCAATGTGGAGGCATCCATAAAAATAACGATCGTAGAGAAATATTATTGATATCAGAAAAAAAATAATGTTGCTGAATATTTGTCAGATTTTTATCAAAATCCTCGAAGAATAATGGCCGTAAGCCAGAAAGTAAGCTTTTACAAAGAAGAGGTGATAATTATAAAAATGCTATTGGTAAGAGCTACCTACATAAATCAGAATTCCAATCGATATTTGATGGACCAAAGAATAGTTTTATAGTCATTTTTAGACATCATGTTTACAAATTTATTATCACCGTAGTTACTAGCTTGCACTAAACTGTAAATAAAAACGATGGTTTTTACTGCTACCCAGAAACCTTATTTTCATTTTGGGCGGATTTCGTGCAGCACTATGACCCGAAATGTCTCCAAAATTACTTTTTATTTCGCTTAACCCAACATCATGATTATGTTTCCGTTACCAAAAAAAGAAATAATTATAACTTAACCATAAATCAAGTAACCTTCAAGTCCACATAAAATAATTATAGATTTGTATGGTGGCCATAATTATATCAGATAAGTACATCAGCAGTATGTGCAGAGAAAACTACATTTCTAAGTAGATCAACCTGTTTCACCAACAGATTTTTTTGTTTTTTTTTTATTTTTGGTTCATGTACGTCTGATTTAGTTTGGTTTTTTTTTTTGATTCTTTAAGTTTAAGGTCATGTTAATTTATTTACACAAAAAATTATTGTTATTGGGTCTGAACAAAAATGTTGTTGTGTTGCGCGATTGATCGAAGAAACTAGCAACAACAAAAACTCTGTAGTACGTCTAATGAATATGAAGATGATTATCTTCAAGTCAATTAGACTTAATAATCATCAAATGTGTGTATATATCTTTGAGTAACATAAGGTTCATAACTGTAATGAGGTATTTTAATAATAAATGAATTTCGACGGACGTTTGGATTCATTTATCTGATAATAGTTTTAGTTTAGTGGAAAATTTTTGTTTAATGATGAGTTTTAGATAAAAAAAAGCAACACAAAAACAGAACTATATAAATATATATTAGAGTTTGAGTGATGAAATGAGGACACAATCGCAGATGAAATGTATTAATTAGAAATTATAAATAAAGAAAGTTAGGTCGTACATAAATGTGTGTAATTACCGAAAATGGTGCGGTGCGTTCGCATAGGGCGTAATTAAATATAGATTATTTACTATTTCTTCTAACTGTAACATCGCGGTATTTTTAAAATATTATTTATACGATCGACCTTTTGATGCCTTGTTTATATATATATATATATGTGCACATATATATGAAAATATGCAAATATTGAAATAAAGATGTTCGTACGTACATCTAAGACAACGACATTACAATAAAGTAATAATTTTCTTTGGCAGTTTGTCAACTATATAACATATTAAACTTTTTATCTTAATTTCTTCGTGAGCTTATGAATAAAAAAAAGCAAACGTTAAAGATAGATGAGTTGGGAAATTTTTTTATTTTATAAAAAGATGCCATCCTCAACAATGTAAATAGAGTTATTTACTCTTTCTTTGTGTTTATAAAAAATATATATTTGATGGATTTAATGATTTGAACTTGATGATCTTCTGTTTGTATATTTGTATTGTGTGTAACCATCTTTGATTTTCTTAGAAACGGAAGTGTTGGTTTTATGAGATGGCCATGCATTCATGAATTATTAATCAAATCGAATATCGAATAAAAATTCGTGTATCATAGATACCAATCACAAATTTCCATATTCCAATTTTATTTTAATTTTTTTTTGTTTATGTATTTTTCTAACGGCTATTTACCATTTATCACGTGCACGCTGCTATCTTTTCGAGATCGTATAAATTACCTTAAAGGTAAATTAATTATAATTTCAAATATTTATGTAAATCTATATATATATATATAATGCACAATCAGATGAATCTTGGCCATACATATTATAGGAGGAAAAAAGTATATGGTTGAAAATTTTACGAGAAAATATCGTGACCGAGCATACACCACAGAGGTTAATTAAATTACCAAGGTGACAAAAATAAATAATGCCAGTCGATTAATTTCATTACACTTTTTGTTTTTTTTTTTAATTTATATAATTACAAACGTTTTAACTTTTAAAATCTTGGTTTAATTAAAATAAGAAAAAAATTGACCTAAAACGTAAGAAATATACAGAATTAAAAAAATAAATTTCTAAAATGACAGAATTAAATTGTTTTAATCTCCAGGAAATGCCACTAAACAAAATATAAAAAAAATTTGATCTGTGTGACTATATATATATATATACAGTGAGTGTGTGTATGTGTTGCGCATATATATCATCGAGTGTTGTAAGTTTCTCCTCAATAAACTTTTGAACTTCATATACATAAAATACAAATTACATTTTCACAACTATTAAAATCACTTTAAAAAATTTACACTGTCGTGTACCATACATAATAAAGTAACGTTTTATTACGATTGACTTATAACTTAAGTCGTTTGTCTTGAAAATTATTGAAGCTTAATTACATGTATAATCTGAATTTTTTAAAAAGGAAATTTATGCCTTTAGAGTGTTTTGTTGCAGTTTTACGATTTCTGATTCGACGATGTAAGGACAAGAGAAAATGGAGATAGCGACGTATTCCTTCGCTAAGCAAAGTGAGTTCAGCCACCAGTAATTGCTTTGAAGACATTTTTACAAAGTTCTTCCGAGACTCAAACAAACGAGGCTCTAAAGATCGCCATTTTAGCAAAATTAGAACTATCAAATAAACAATTCGATTCTTTACTCATAGGCATTTAGGCCTATGAGACTGATGCCCTTCCGATCTGCTGCAGACAACGCCGGGAAAGATTTTACAATCTCAATCGTAAACGGCAAATTACAATAAAACATCACACGTTATACTGAAGAACATCTTCCAGTTTCACGACCACCTCGACTAGATCCGGTGCATCACAAAGCAGCATTCACTGAATTTCAGCACATGATAAAATTAGAAATCTGTCGACCATTGTTATCACCAGTTTCTTGCTCTTTACATATGATAAAGAAATAAAGTCAAGATTGGAGACCGCGAGGGAACTATATTGACGATTGAATATGGTTACAGTACCTGATCGCTATTTGATACCTCACATTCAAAACTTCTTCCAACCTAACATCAACCAAACGAATTCAGCAGTTTATCGGCATGGTCAACTATTACCACCAATTTATACTAAAATTAAATGAAATTCTCACACAAATTTAAAACTCCAGACAACCAAGAATTTCTTTAGGCCTTTAGAATACAAATACGTGTTCACAAAGATGAATTGGTTAACGTTGCGTTATTGGCCCATTCGCTGACCAGCTTGAAGTTATGCACCACGACTGAGGTATTGAACACGGCCGTCGAACTATTACATGCTAAAAAAAATATTCAACATTCGATCGGAAACTACTCTCGATTTATCTGTCGAAACGCTTTCACGCACAACAGAATCGAAAACTGCGGAAGTCAAGGTTCACATCATTTTACAAACAATCATCGAAGCAGACATAGAACTTAAGAATTTATTTTCTGGTTTTGGACATCACACTAGTTTCACCAAGAAACTAGAGTCTTAAATGTACTGTGAGATATCGACGGGCATCAATCGCCAATAGATTGCAGAACCTCTACGTCGCTGCAACATTTTTGATACACCACACAATCTTTCCTATCCTGCGTGGTATCCGAGCTTCATGTTTTAGGCCTAGTAAAAATAAAAACGTAACTCAATAGGTTTTTAAGCTGCCAACGAAGCTAAAGTTCAAAAGCATATACATTCGTCTTTCGGGTAATTTGATATTCCACCTGATCGATTCCAAAATATTCACTTGGGATGACCAGTCCAAGAATATTTCTATATTCTAGCTTGTGTTGATCGATTAATTCGCCAGCCTGAACCTTATTGCATAACTGTTTCTCGATTCGGCATTCCAAGCAGCATCACTACCGATTGAGGAATGCAGTTCGAGTTTAAACAATTCACAGAGTCTATTAGCTTCAGGCAAACGGCATCGTTGGACACTTCTATAGACAGCTCAAAGCTGTTCTCAAAGCCAAAAGCAACACCATCAGTTGGAGCCTGGATCTATTTCTGATAACCAAATTTCTTATTTTTTCTTACTTGAAAACCGAGCAATAGTGAAAGAGGATATAAAGTGCTCAACAGCTGAATTGGTTTATGGACAAACCATCAAACTGCTTATGGTGATTTTTTTTTCAAAAATCGACTTCCACTCCATTCTATGGTTTTAGTTTTTCCATTGGGTATCCCAAAAATATTAACTAGTTATGGATAATAGAAGAGATGGTCCAGCATGTTGGTTGCCTATGTGCGTATTGCGCAGGTTTAGTAATGTAACTCTTGATTTTAGATGGACTATAATGGAGTGTTTGGTAGAAAAAGAAGCTAAACTGTTCTGTAATCTACCGCTTAGACTCGGAGCAACCCACTACTGTCGATAATTTTTTTCTGACTTTACTCTGAAATTGCAATGCCACTATATATTCTTTGTAAAATTGTTGTTGGTGGTGTTGACATACTATGCGTATGCCATTGAAGAGTTCTGCTCATCAACAGTTTGAGAGTCAGTCCACGTTATTATTTCGTTATTGTTGGAACTTGATTCATGTTTGACCTGACTTATTACGCTAGTAGTAGTTAAAAGGACTGCTACACATAATTATAGCCGTGGAATTGATTGTTGGTTAATAAGTTTGGTCTTAGCTGAGATTATTTGAAATAATATCCTACCAATTGGAGCAGTTTACAAAATTAAAATTACTGGCACTTCAGAAGCCATAATATCATCTTTGGATGATTGAACCGTTTGAATGAAGCTCACCAACCCAATGGATCAACAAATGGATAGACTCAGGTAGCACTGTTCGTTTCGTGACATTGGTATGGAATCTAGTAACTGCGAGATGAACTTAAAATTACCTGTCTCTTGATTCCAAATGATTCCCAACATCTGTGTGGGTACATTGGGTAGTGTGTGATCCTGCATTTCTTTAGGCTGTGTTTCTTTGTATAGCCATCGTTCAGGTTACCCAATATTCTTGTATTGTTGGATTTCCATTTTCTGAGGTCAAAGCCATAGTTAGCAAATGTATCGCGACCCCTTTGCTTTATTTGTATTGCTGAATCTTCATTGGAACTCGTCATTAGGTCATCTACGTGTATATAGTTCGATATTACTTGAGATGCTAGTGTCGATGTGTTTTTGATTTCTTCAGCAATTTGCTTTATTTCTCTTTTAGCTAAAAATAACCCAGATGCAACACCATAAGTGACTGTTAATAAGCAAAAACGATGAATTGGTTTTGATGGATCAGATCGCCAAACTATTTTCTGGAAATTTGTACTGTTTGGAAAAATGAAGACTTGGTGGTACACATTTTCTATGTCGGAAGCAAAGGCTATTTTATGTCCTCTGGATCGCAGCATGATCGCATAAAAACTTGATTGTACAGTGCTAAACGCTAGACCATGCTATAGTTCCTTTTTAACTCATTTAGTATCAGGTAATGTCCCACTTTTTATTCGATATCTAAGGCACTTTTTATTAGCAAGTTCCAGTTGTTTTGATACAACCTTTGGCAGAAATTAAGAGTAGTCTAAGTGAATCAGCCATTTCCTATTTAAAAAAATGGATTCCATTAGATTCTTTATGCCGAAAACTGTATTAAACCTAAATTCAAATCTTTCAGATAAGTAATTTTCTACTTTATGAAATAAAGTATTCCCATCATTTGATTTTCGTTGACTAAAAATACGTGGCGTAACATTTAAATGATTACTACTTTCGATAGATGAAACTAAGAGCGGGGTAAAATCTTCTATGGTATACTTTTGAAAATATTCAGATAAATCTTTTACATCCTCAGGTAGAGGAATAGATGCAATGCCAAAAGCATCTAACAAACGCTTAGAAGCATTTGTACCAGCCTTATCGTTGTCATAACAACTCAAAAGAATAAGGGTATTCGCCATACGTGGCGTAACATTTTATTAAACCTAAATTCAAATCTTTCAGATAAGTAATTTTCTACTTTATGAAATAAAGTATTCCCATCATTTGATTTTCGTTGACTAAAAATACGTGGCGTAACATTTAAAAGGGAGCCCTATTAGTCTGCTTCCTATATCATCTAGTTCAGCAAAAACCGCTCCGCCAAATTGTATCATTCTGGTTACTTTATGTGCTGATGGATTATAAAATGGCACAGTAACCTGTTGAAAAGAACCATTTCTAAAAACTGTTAGTTCAATACTATCTTTATCGGTCGTATTCATGATCAAGTCTAAATCGCAATTATTGATGGAGATACCTTTGATTGATTTGGCCGATCCATAGAATACGACTCTAATTTTACTAGTGGAGCTTAAATTTTTCAGTATGCCATGACGCGGTAGATAGAATTAATTTTCGACCATGTGGTTCGAATTTTAGGAATTTCAACCATGTGGTTCAGTGCTTTATATTCCGCCATGAAGTCATGATACAACTTTGAGAAAGAGCGAATTGTTAACGTTAATAGCTCTCCCAAGCTGTTGGGTGATTTTTATTTTGCAGCTTAGTAATGAAGCACTGTCTTCGGCATTTCTGGTTAAAAAATTTCTTGTTTGACACATTCTTGTGTCATAAAATGGTCCTTATAAAATGTTTCTTCTAGAGATAGAATACTTTCTATATTCTGAATTGCTTCAAGCTACAAAAATTTCCGGAAGCTAGAATTAACATTAAATATCTCATTTTCCTTTTTAGCGAGAGCTAGCATCGAAATCAGGACGTTTTTATTCAAAAAATTGCCTTGCCCCGACACCACCCAACCGAAGATAGTATTTTGAAGATTGAAAAGGTATTCCGGACCAATAAGAATATCGATGTTACTCCATTGATCAAATTGTAGATCTTGTGTGCAGATTTTGTGGTGGTAGCACATTTGTAATTTTTGAAATTACAATAGCTTCGAAATATAGGTCCGGAAAATATTCTGAATGCAAGGCTAATGTGATTTGACTCTTAAATATTATGGAGTTTATTTGGCCAAGTACGCTGATGGGAATCCGAACGGTTTGCTTAGTCAAAAGTAGGTGTAGCGTGCAAGATTCGGCCATGAAACAAGCTTGTGAGCCTGAATCTAATAAATATTTACAGGAAATCGTTTGCAAGAATTATCAACTGCATTGCTAATAGAAGTAGGAAGAATTACGCATGTGGCACTGTTGGTCGTTTGCAGCAACGTATTGGGCTCTTTAACACATGTATGACAGCGGCGTCATGAAACTTGACGGACTTTTACGTCCCATGAATGAAATTTGCTGCATTGAAAGATTCCGTGACCCTTGTTTGGACATACTGTGTATAGGAAATTAGTAAACGATTTGACTGCAGCTTAACTCTCGGTTGAATTCTCTAAACTTTGTTCTGATACGTGATTTTTTATAAGAAGTTCAGTTCTTGCATGCTTTGATATGGAAACTAATGATTCGACAGTGTATGCGTTTTCCTAAGAATTTTAGAAGGGTTTATAAAATCTGCTAAATGTTCAACCCAGAGTGCTCTTGATGTCTTTATCATCTAGCTTTTATGGTAAAATGCATTTGGCTGCTTAAAAATGCCTGAATAAATGTCGTTATTATGTATTTTTGCAAACATACCCCAATTTACTTTAAGCTCCAATATAATTACTTTCAGTCACAGTAATATGTCGTAGTAAGACAGCCGCTTCTCCTCGAAAAAGGCTTTTGTAATATTGAAATTTTTATACCGGGCTGAGGTTTGGTGACTCATATATGGTCCTAGTACACATATCGTTAAACGATTGTCATTCGGAGTACTCTCCTAAAAACAAAGAATTGTCAATTTTTGGCAACTATACTGGTGAGTGCTCACCATTTTAGGATGCATTATATAAGACGTGTCGAGATCGGTTACACCAGTGTTTACATTTTTGGCGTGAATCCAATTGTATAAAGTACTTGCGGCTATATAATAGTTTTCCTAATAGGCATGATCACTTTCTTCATTTCTATTTTGAGTGAATATTCAAAGTACCAGCTCGATAAAGTCCTTCATCGGTTGGCCGATATGCTGTAACCGCGTTTAGTCGCCTTCTAAGTAGGATTCTAAGGATAACCGCTAGTTTAGTAGTCTTTTACGAGGCATCAAAATGCAACTAACGTTTCGTCCTTTTTTTCGTGAAATAGAAATAATTCTCTGTCTGCATTTCTAACTTGAACGAATTACAATGAACAAGTAGGTACCCAATGTGGTTAGGGAAACTCAAACCATGACACATAAATAGCATCGTTACTATACTAATATATCGATCTGTTTGAAATTGTTTAATTTCATCCATATGCATGCATCTTGATTAGCAACACTAGTGTTTGATAACAATGGCCAATATGGCACAATCCCCTTATTGGCGATTTTAATATTAAAATTTATCATTCTGTTTGTAGCTGTGCGACCTCCATCATATTTCTTATTCCGTGCATTTGTCTATGCTAAGTTTATGGTGATTATAGTATCGCATTGTCCCTTTACCAAAATTTTGATCACTATACAATCGATCTTTTTCAGAATCTGATATTACTGCACAAATGACATCATCAGTTTGAACTATCAACCTTTTATACTATATGAACGGTAATAGACTTTCTAATTAAATACCAACTTATCGTCTAATACCGCACCACAGTACCACAATATACAGCATCTAATCAAGTGCAGCATTGTGCTCTCAATAAATAGGTTAATTTAATAATCCCAAAAGAAAAACCCAAAACAAAAAAAAAATGTCAAATGATTGATCTTAAGCTTATTGTTTGAAAGAAATTTAATCTGGTATAGCGTTCTTAAAAAAAAATAAAAAATTGGATTAATAATGAAAGAAGGAACCAAAAAATATAAAATAAAAATTAAAGAAACAACACGAGAAGAAAGTAAGGCACACAATATGATATTAAACCGCGCTGAAGAAACCAAAAACAAAAATATCACGACCTTCGTGAGATAATTTATTTTATTGTTGTTGGTTCCGTTTATATGTACATTTTAAGAAGACAATATTATTTGTAACAAAACAATAGACAGACTCTATAATATAGTGAATGATACATCATTTTGGTGGCGGCAATCGAGGCCGCGGGTATATATATACAGTTAAAATCGCAATACAAAAAAATGTGCGATCACCCGCACCGTACGATGATTTACATTTTTTTTTTTTTTTTTACATTTTTTTTATGTATAAAACTGTATATTTTGCATAAAACATAAAATTTATATGTCACGATTAAATTATGATCTAATTTCACCGAAAATATTTTTTCCAAGTTAATATACGCGGTATAGAGAGCGCAATGACAATATTTTATATGTTGTTACATATTCAATCATTTAAGATGAGAAAAGAAATGGTTATACACCATATACACTTGGGTAAGGTGACCGCATACTTCATCTAAAACATACAATTATTTATTGTCTAAAAATCGTTGTGGTATACAATTCGTGATCATCTGCCACGAGCATTAAGTAGTCTTGGCTTGATGACAAGAATTACTATGATCTCGCTATATATAACTTTAAGTTGAATTTTTTTTAAACTAAATTATAGATTCGAATTTATTTTTAAGATAATCTTTTTAAGAATAAGCGTGCCTTAATTGTTAAGTTTGAATGAGAAAGTATATAATATAAGTACTTTATAAATCGGCACATAAATTATAAATTATATTCGTATGCATCTACTGTACTTATTATTCCCACACAATTACACATTGTACATGCACAAAGTTATTTTACATTATAGCAACCTGTTTGCGAATCAGCTTGCACAAATTAATCATTTTACAATCATATACACAAGCCGCGATAACTTTTCTTGTCATTTCCATTATTCAGGCGTATATATTGTGCTGAATTGTTAGGTATAGGATTATAACTAACTAAAGAAAATGTTAATGCTAACTTAATTCAGTTGCAATTCAAGACTTATATTTGCATTCATTAATTAATAAACATTTTCGCTGTGAATTTATAATCTATGATTTATCGTTTTATGATCATCGATTTGAAAGATTTCTTTTATAATTTACCATATATATATTGATCTAAGAAGTTTTTATTGTTATGAAGATAAATGTTAGTTGAACAAGTAAAGTTTGCTCGGCAGATAAATTACACTTGAAAATTCTGTATTATATTTTTGCCGGATGTAAGGTCAATATATTATTTTTAGACTGTAACTTAAGCGTCAATCCTCTCTCCTTGATATAGTGGGGCAAAAAAGAAATAACCAGTCAATAAATTCAAACCATTAAGCCGAAATATACGATGAGAACCAAACGATTCGATTCCCAATGAATAGAAAACAAAATAACACTTTACAAGATAATTCCGCAGACATCATATTGTCATATGTTTTATTCTCCATCAGTGATTTGCTATATTGGGTGGGCTTTTCTATCTGTTATTTTCTGTAAGTAGTTGATCTTAGTAGGCTAAAATTAAAAGTGTTTAGAACAAGATTCCTCTAGATACCCGGGACCTCGATTTTTAATTGTTTTTCAAATTTTTAATACCGGCTTTCCACAATGAAACATTTACGGTCAGTATATTTTTACTGTGAAACCAGAACGACAAAAAAATACTAAATTACTTTAGAGAGACAAAGGCAATCGTTTTTTTTTTTTTTGCTGTAATAAAAAAAACAACGATTGTCTTTGTCACTCGAAAGTAATTTAATATTTTTTCTCCTTCTAGTTTCACAGTAAAAAGGTATGGGTAGAAGACTTAAACAAAATTTTTCTTTGACGTGTCATTTTGGAGCTTTTATCGAGTGTTAAAGTACATAGTAAAAATGTGAATCCGAAACCAAGGAGCACTTGTTTGAACTATAAAATGCATAAAAGAATATCATTTAAAACCCGTTGCTCTCCAAGAAACTCCAGTTTTTGATTTCAAATCTACACTTACCCAAGCAACTTGCCAATCTGTCAATTATTTGTTTTTTTCGTTCACAAATTACAGTTTGAACTTGTCGATTTATTTGTTAGTGAAAAACTGTACATATTTGTAGCAATTTTCCGCACAAACATAATTAATTAACCGAAAACTTGGTGTACATATACACGTAACTGTCACGTCATTGACATATTTGATTCAACATTAATATCATTAATAATTTCACACTACCGCAATCTACTTGGCAGTTAGTCATTACCGGCATCTCGAAAAAACCTTAAGAATATCATTGCTTCTTTTCATTTCATTTTTCTTCACATTTTTCCTAAATGAATGGAAAATGACCGAAGAAAAAATGATATACTTAAGGTTTTCTATAGATATGGCTGTAATGAGTATATGGCTCCAGGAGGATCACCAAAACATCCTTAATGGTTTACTAGGAATGAACAACGATACTATACTTCCGCTAACACAAACAAATCGAAATGAACCCGAGGTTACCAAGAATAACGTTGCCATAATTTAAAAGCTATCATGCTTGACAGGTTCGTTCAGCGGTATGCTTTTTGCGACAGGACAAGACACCGCAAAATTAACAGGCGTGTGGAAATTTCAATATTTCAAAGGAAGTGGGAATAGAAAGCATCATTACGACATCTTATAGTTACGGCGAGTAACTACATCAAATAAGAAATGCAAGAGAATGTCTGAACCAATTTGGTGGTGATACGAAAAAGCATGGGCTTATTGAGAATATCAACATTGACCGTCAACCTGGAATTCATGCAAAGTGATGGCATTCAAAGTATTATGCTTTATAGAGTACAAGCAGCATGACGAAATTTCTGCAACGAACTATTTGTTGTTACAACTGTTTGTATCTTTTTCACACTGTATCCAGTTGTAGGTCCAGAGCAACGTGTTTAAAATATCGCAAGCCCTACCACGTATACCTTACTTCATCTTGATGTAATATACTAAGTAAGTTTAACCAAAAATACGGAACACCTCAAAACAATGAAATTCGGACAACGAACAACTATTTGTATACCTGCAGGGCGTTACTAGATTCTGGTCGACTATAGAGTCGTTCATCACTGAAGCGTGTTTCGCATAAAATTGACTCTAAAAGAGTTTTCGTGAACTATCATTTAACATATATTAATTTTCAATCACATCACAACAACCACAAACCATCATGATTGGTCATCATACTGACAAGAATTTAAATACCTGGACCTAGCAGACCTGACATTGCTTGATAACACCGATATTTTGATTGATTGTGACCACTATTGAGCATTAATCTTGACGCAGGTGACGTTAAAACCTTCAAGACTAGGCTAACAGGGCATGAAACTATCCTAGGCTTGATGATTTCAGGAATTTTAAATGATCAGAAACCATGAAAATTTACAAATTTGAGCATTTCTATCAACATAAACCAATCACTCCAATCTCAGAAAGTAGATGACTTCAATTCACCGAACGCAGGCAGATCATACAAATTCAAATCTTTAATCGTATTTTATATTTAGATGCAGCAGTTATCAATTCATTAAAGAAAATGTTCAGACAGTTATTAATTGCACCACATCGCACGAATTTTCAGAGAATTTTATGAAGAGAAGAAATAACTTATCCAATTCAGGAATATCGATTGCTTACATTCAAGAATATCGATTGCACCGACCCAGCTATATTCTTATCGATCTGCGTCTTAATACAGATCACTGGTAACCGACACAACTTACCAACAATCTCAAATATGATTGAGAAATTTCTACGAAGACGAGAGACGCATTAACGACAAAGAAGCATTAATCAACATGGATTAACTTTCTGAAATCATACTCAAAGGTACTGGGTATTTACTATATCTGATATGTCGTACACCACTAATACTCTCGAATCTTATATATAACACAGATCGAAAGCATTTATTTACGGAGCGATTCTGCTATCAAAATATCATGGCTAGAAATTATACCTCGCAATCTTGACGATATTTTGGGAAACCGCGTTTCACAATTACGTGACATCCGAGGAGATTACAGATTGCCACACTCTATAGAGGTATACTAACATCAGAGCTACTTAACCCCAACCTCTGGTGGGCATAGGAATAGATTGGCTAATGTATCCGGAATCAAAATGGCCTACACACTCTTATACCAAGGTCATTTGTAACTTAACGATATACCCAACGCCGATTTAAAAATTATATCTAAATATTAAAAATTTTAATAAAATCATTCGCGTATTAGCTAATTGCAGTCGGTTTAAAAACCAAGACGCAATGGATTTTAGTAGTGGTGAACACATATTTGATGGAGTGACAAGTTTCCGATGAGAAGTGTGGGAGTTGATATTAATGCGCATCTTGTCGCTGGCAACCGTGCTTTGTATGTCTTACGTCCGCTGCTAAAGTCAAAATACTTTTCAAATACCAACAAGCTGTGGTTGTACAAGGTATTGATCAGACGAAGATGTTGTGTATAGTTGTGAGAGTTGGACCATGACGGATGAGTATGAAAGATGGCTAATAACATTCGATAGAAGAATCATGCGCATGGTATATGGCCCCAAATGCGACTATGACGACGCTTTTCGAGTTTTATTCAACCACGGGATCAAGAATTTAATAAAAGCTCCTGATCTCATTGTTTGCAGTGACGAATCTTCTTAGTCAACCAAAGGATACACTGAAAAAATACCAAGACAAAATAGAAATCATCTCTTTAAATGCTTAATTATAGGTTTTTTCGATTTTGTGTTGGCATCAGTATAATTTCTTTTCACGCTATCTGCTCCAGGGTGTATTACGCTTAATAATTAAAAAATTTATATGGATTAGTTAATATATTATCTTATCATAATACATTTTTTAGTTCTTATCAAATGTTTGTTTACTTCTTATGAATTCATGATAGTGGAACCCAGTCCAACAAACTTGTTTTTACATAATGCTTCAATTTAGAAAACACAAGTATGTTTTCACCAGTAATATAAACAAAATGAAAAGGCAGATTCTTATCAACTCTTTACAAACGTTACTGCAAAGGATGATTTGAAGAGCAGACAAAACTCAAACCGTAAGCATCTATATGAACTTCAAACTGTTACATTTGGATCAGCTGTTAATTTATACCTTGCAACCAGAACGCTAAATCAATTGGCAATAAACGGCGCACATAATTATCCGGAAGCAAGTATTGTAACGCAATATGAGATTTCTATGTTGACATTTCAAAAACGATGAAAGCATTTTAACCAATATTCCTATTCATTTTAGGGAGACATTAAATGAACAGAATACCACTTTCAGCAAATAAATCAAAGCGCTTGGTCTAGCATGGCAGCTAAAGAATGATTGCTTTAAATTCAGTGTTCCAACTGTGGAAGTAACAGATTCCCTGACCAAGAGGAAACTCATTTCTAAAAAATTACACAATCCACTTGGTCTTCTTGGCGCAGTAATAGTTTTGATTAGGATGAAACGGTTCTAGCCGAAACATTCAAATCTAAAGTGTTACGTGTCATTAAAATAAATTGTCGAATCTGAACTCTGCAATCTGTTCTAGGGCCGAAGCTCTCCCAACTCTTTCGCAGTTAATTTTTAACGTCCTACCTTACGCCGTCACCAGCCAAATTGAGGGCGCACGAATACAGGTTTGATTTTAAATCCATCTGCACATTGTATTGCTCCAGCCAGCCTGCACTGACATAGACGATGGTTCGGCCCATGGATTCTGCACTCCAACAGGTGGTCATAGTTGTCCCATAGATTAAAACAAAACCATAATAAACTCAAAGTTTTTATCGCAAACAGAGTCAGCGTGTCAAGATCTTACAGGCAACTATTCATGAAATCATATTCTAACAAAAGGAAACCCAGTCGATGTATATAACTAGTGGAATTTTAGATCATGAACTGTCAGCTTTGGTGGAACGACCAGAACAAATGTACGTAGTGCCTCTACATGCGTTTAGTTCGAGTGGTACAAGGGAAATATTTTCGCAAAGCGCAAAGCGCAACAACTTCCTAGGAACATTTCAATATTGTCATTGAATCCCTTAATTAACTCAACAGGATTAGACTTTGATTAGAGTAGGAGGAATGTTAACTATTTTTGATCTGAATGTTGTAGCAAAAGCTCAAACTTTTGTTGCTATCCACGGACAATCTTAATATATTTATTTGCCGATTTTATCATGTACTTAATTTACACGCTCATAATTGCCACGAACATAGCAAAACAATTCGTTATCTTATTTTGTTTGATTTAAGTGATTTACTTGCAGAACGGTGTATACCATCCTGTGGCCCATTTTTCTGTGTTTTGTATGCTTTTTGACTAAGGCTGTCCACTTTGAAGTGGTGTCAGATTTTACACACATATTTCGACTGGAAAAACCATACACGTTATGTATATTCCATTTTCTAATGCCACCAATTTATATGACAAGAATAAAAAATAACTTATAATGAATGCGTGATATAGATCAATAATTGAGCACCATTGAAAAAATTATTTGGAAATGTTTACCTCTATGCTCTCCCAATTTTGGTTGGTTTTGAGAGAGAATGATTAATACACTAAAAACTCATCTAAAACGTATTACGCCGAATATGACTTTTCTTATGGAAAACTAAATACATGCATTGCTCAAATAGAGGAGATCTTGAATTTACAAACTCTAACGGTATTATCTGATGGTCATTTAATATGTGGCAGATCAATAACTGCACCTGTGGAACCCGATTTGATTGACATTCCATTGAATCGATTAACCAATTTGGAAAAAAATCACACAGACGATTCAACGCCTTTGGAAAAGATATTCGGTTAAATATTTGCATTCTTTGTAACAAAGAACCAGTGCAGTCATAAAAAGCAAGATATTGACCTTTGTGTAGGTGTCTTTGCAGCAGTTAAAAGCATGCCTTCCTTCTGTATATTAATGTTGTGATGAATTCCAAAGATACAAATATTTTTAGCACAAGTATAAAACTTATAAAAATGTTAGTTTTAATTACCAACTCTATACTTTACGGTAGATAACCAAAGTTAATTTCTAACAAGAAAAAACCATACAAAGTAATTCAAATGTATAACACCGTACGTTGTGAATTTGTGATCCAGCACGTTACGTAATAAAAAATAAAAAATAAAAGCACAAACGACCGAAGAAAGTGATGAAGAAAAATCATTCATAATTTTCATTTTTGTCTAATTGCTTTATTTCACAGAGAGTGATACACTTGTTATGTGTGTTAAACGTCGTGTATACTCTAAACGTAGATACACACAATTTTTCAATTTAAATTTTTTTATGGAAATTTTTACTTCTTACGGTTTGTGAGAGACGAATGTGTAACTACTTTATACGCTTGTCTTGTACAAAACACTCGTTTAATTAAAACTTAAATTATTATTACATATTTTGTTGAGTTTTTTTCAGAAGTCGTTGCGTTTTTAATTTTATTTTTGTATAAGCCGAAGAGGAACTATTAATTTTAATTGTCTGTATATTTAGTCGGTTGATCAATCTTACTTAATGTTTGTTAAATATCTATAAAGGTACGGTAATTGATTTATTAATTTATATATTATATATATTATTTGTAATTATAACCATTAAATTTATATAATTAAGCCTAAGAAATTTTTATCTTGAGAAAATCGTAATTAGTACCACTCACGTACACATTCGTAATTTTCTGTGAAATGTCTGTTAAGGTGTACAAAATATTTACTATTTTGTTGCGATGATTTACCAAATTAGGTAAATTATTATATTTTTTTTTGTAAAATTGCCGCAAGTTTTCCACTAGACTCAATGACTATTTAATATGAATCAAGTATATTAAGTTATGTATATATGAAATATGTATATAAAATATTGAGATCACTGTTTTTGTTATTTATGTATCAAACATGATTAGCTCAAAAAAATGAACCGTTTGTTAAATATATACCCTGAAACCATTATAATCTAAGACATGGGAAATAGAGCCATTATAACGAAATTAATAGACAGATTTTTCAGAAATTCCATCATATCTGCGCGCACAGGTAATTTTTTATAAAACTTAAAAAAAAATAAAATAAAAAAACATGCAAAAGTCATACGTAATTGATATTCATTAATTAACTCTCACCATCTAACATCTAAGATATATATTTAAAATAAGAAAGTAACATCTAATGAATTGGTATCAATCATCGAAAATATCAAACACACGAATTTTGAATTAAATACGATTTTTTTATATAGATACTGTATCCACCGATCGTATAATTAACAAACACAACAGTGAGCAGGTTGATCTTAAAGCAACATCCACAGAAAGAAAAAATTAAATAAAAAAAAAAATTAAACATTATTTCGTTCTCATCGCAAAGTGTCCAAACAATTCTCACCATTCATTATAACATGGAGATTGGAATGATTATTGAAAAGAAGATCGAATACACTATATGTACGATTACATACATGGAAATTGATCGATATTTTATAAATGTAAAAAAAAAAACATTTTATTTTTGTAATCATCATGATGATCATTCACATTATAATAATAATAATATCATCATGAGAAAGTAATGATCTAAATTTTCAAATCAAATATCAAATGTAATTAGTAATCTACCATTGACGATTTTTTTTTTTAAATTTTAATATAATGTATAGTACGAGTTGTGTTTGATGTTGTGATCTTGTAAAGAAAATAATAAAATTATTGCAAATTATGATCGTCGATCGATGATCAACAAAACAAAGGAATCAATTGAAAGAAAATATTATTAACTATATATATGATCGTTGTGATCGCGATCGTGAAATTCATTTCTTTTTTTTTTGTTCCATTGTATGTTTACTTTGCGATCGTCACCGTGTAATTATAGCGAGTTTTATGTTAAAAAAAAAGAGTGATCGCAACTAATTGACATGTCAGCAGTGTCATGATCTGTGGCTGGATTTACTTGTTTACTTCATCAATTGATTTAAAAGTTGGACGAGGTTTGAAAGTTATACATTATTTTGGTATCGAAGTAATCCTGAATTATATAATGAACGATGAAAGTCATCTTCATTCGTTGTTATCATTTCTGGATTAAGGATCTCAGTAAAGGGTCAACTTTGGCCTGTAATGCTGTTGATTTTTTTTTTGATTATCTATCACGAGATTGTATTTGGTTGAATTGAACAACATTTGCACTCTATGTATATTGTTACTAAACGGTTTTTACAGGTCAGTACCGAATCAAAATTTTATCTTCATTGGTGACCCATTGGTGATCATAGCAAGTGCCAAGTGGCGGCTCTTCTTTCAGAGATCACTCCAATCGCTCCAATCATTTCCATTAAACAGATATCATGTGTGTAATATTTTCGAATTACCCTCAACGAAAAAATTGATCAGTGATCAAGTGATAGATGGATCTTAATATATCCTTGGTAGTTACATACAATTTCATCCTCCAGCGGAGTGATCCTCTTCAATATTACTGTAATTTGTATGTTCTACGATGTAAAGGCGGACCATGCCGCGGTAGTTTTTTCATTTTAAGTGATCTTGATCGTAAGATGGGTTTCATCTTCGTTTGTTAGACCTTCACAGTTGAAAAGTAAGTTTTGTTTCTTGTGATCTTTGACTTGTACGAAAATTGTGATCTTACGAAAATTGTGTTAACAAGACTGCGGGACGTCTTACGAGGGTGTGTGCATGTTCCCTATAGTGGATAATTTTTATGAGGAAAGAATGTGTTAGCTAAAACAAGGTAATGCATTATCACAAAATACATCATTCATTCCCCATTATTGCTATAGCATTAAAGCCACCTGTCTCTATTCTGCCTCTTAAGCCCAGTGTTTAGCCTCTTAAGACCAAGAGATCTTCAGATCCTTTCGAACCAAGCAAAGATTTACACATTAGACGTGCTTGCACTACAAGAGCTTAGATGGTCCGGGAGTGGGATCCATGACATCGCCAATGCTTACACTCTTCATTACAGCGGCCATCAGAATGGAGGAGAATTTGGAGTTGGCTTTCTTATTCATCAGCGCGCTAAGCATCATATCATCGACTTCCGCCCTATCAACATGCGGTATGCACGGTCAGGCTCCGCACTAAGAAATTCAACATTACGATCCTTAATGTAAATGCACCCACCGAAGATAAATCTGATGGCATAAAAGATCTTTTCTTTGTCGAGCTGGAGGAAGTTGTCAATAACATACCACACTACGACATTAAAATCATCGTGGGCAACTTTAACGCAAAAATCGATAGGAGTGCAGAAAATACATCGTACATCGGTCCTAACAGCCTGCACCTAACTAGTAACAAGAACGGCCAACGCGGCACCGACCTGGCAATAACGTACAACTTAGTTGTATCAAGTACGTTTTTCCTACACAATAGAATCCACAAAGTAACGTGGATATCGAATGATGGAAGAACAGCAAATCAAATCGATCACATCATGGTGTCTAGGAAACACTCCACCAGCATATCCGACGTCAGATCTTACAGAGGTGCAGACATGGACAGCGATCATGTGCTTGTCATATTTAAGTATAAGTGCAAACTGTCATCTACGTTCAACAGACAAGCACAAACGAACGTTCGATGGAATATCGATGCTTTAAAAGACCAAGCGTCACTGCAAAGTTACCAATCAGCTGTCACTAATTATTTAGACCAGCCCAATAACAACGAAGAAGCTCCTCCTAACATCCAGGAGCAGTGGCACGCTATACAGTCAGATATAACCACCGCGGTACATAGTTCCATCGGAAGAAGGCCTCCGAGATCTCGCAATGTTTGGTTTGATGATCAATGCCGAAGGGTCGTCGAAAATAAACGAAAGCTTCGTGAAAAATAGTTGGCTCGCAATACTAGAAGCACTCTAGCAGAATATCTCCGCGCTATATGAGATCTTGCCTCGAAAACATCAGCTTCCAAGCGGAAATAGGAAACTCAAGGGACTGTTTTGCTAATGCCGGAAATCTAACTAAAGACTTCCACCCAAGAAGTACAGACATCAAAGACGGAAATGGAACTGAGAACAAACGTGGCTGATGTTCCCTCAGTATGGCAAACCTACTATCAAAATCTGCTAAATCGGAACGACCAAGTGACCCCCATTAGAGCAATAGCTCGACCAGGTGAAGCGATCCTTGTTGAATATCCCACAGTAGAGGAAGTAGATGCAGCTATTAGTAGATTAAAAACTGGAAAGGCACCCGGTCTCGATGAAATCCCCGCATAATTGAGGCGCTACTCCTGCAACAAATCTATATGATCTGATCGTCTCTATTTGGGACCAAAAAGAGTTGCCGGAGAATTGGAAGACCGCACTCATATGCCCACTGCACAAAAAAGGATACCGTCTTAAATGTGAAACCTATCGTGGTACCGCTCTGTTGAGCACTGCTTACAAAGTGTTGGCGAATGTTGTACTTGCCAGACTCATCCCTCTCGCCGAAAACACCATTGGCGACTATCAATCTGGTTTTCGTCCCAACCGAGCGACCACTGACCAATGTTTTACCATGAGGATAATCTTATTATCCTCATGGTAAAACATTGGTTTTAAATATTTGGGATTTCAAAAATAACCATACACCAACTGTATATAGAAGTCAGACAGGCATATGACAGTATAAACCGCGAAAACTTATGGGCCGCGCTCATATGCCTAGGAATTCCAGAGAAACTCGTTTCTCTGTGCAAATTAACAACCTCTGGGTCTGTTTGTATAATCTAAATTCAGATAGCTGTGTCAGACCCCTTTGAACTAACATCTGGAGTTCGAAAGGGAGATACACACGCATCTGTGCTGTTCAACTTGGCACTTGAGTACGTAGTGAGAAAAAGCAACATTGAGACTTAGCGCTGTATATTTAATAAATCAGGCCAAATTCTTGTGGCCGAAGACCTAGCGATATCAAGGATAGTTTCATACAGCTCGCTGCTGCGCAAGAAGACTTGGTTTGAAGGTGAACAGCAGCAAAACAAAATTGAAAACACCCATAAACATCTTCATGGTAAATCTCGGAATTGGCGTCCATAACTTTTGATCGAATTTATTGCGATCTAAACATAAGTCGCAGTCGTGCAAGCTCGCACTTTATAAAGCACTCATAAGACTTGTGCTGGCTTTCGGAAGCAAGAGCTGGACCATGACCTCTAACGATTGTAGATTGTTATCTACCTTCGAAAGGAAGGTCATTCGCTCAATCTCTGGTCTAATCAAAGTCGCGGACAACGAATATCGGATTCGTATTGACCTACGAGATAAGGCAGCTTCTTGGAGGTTGCAATATTATCGGATTCATCAAATCCAATCGAGATAGATGGCTTGGCTACGTTACACGATCTCCACAACAACGAACGACCAATAAAGTGTTCCATCAACAACGAGGCGGTGTTCGTCGTAGAGGAAGACCTCAATTGCGCTGGCGTGACGACTTCATATAATATCTACATGCATTAGGATGTTGAAACTGGAGGACGAGAACAATGGACCGAGATGGATGGAGGACATTAATGCGGGCGGCAAAACCTCTTGGATATGAAAGCCAGAGAGAGAGTCACTATTCTGACGTCGTGCTCTGGTATGGATCTCAAAAGATGTGGGCGCATGAACATACATGATTGGCAAGTTGGCTAGTCGCATGCCTAAACATAGCATATACATACGATTATCAACTGCTTTTAGATAAGCCCGCTTTGGGATGAGCCCGTTCCCATTTCAAAGCCAGGAAATAGTGCCAAACGAACTTATATTCACTCATCCTTTGTGGTACTGCCATCTGTGTAAGTAGAATATTCAAAGAGAACAAATTTATGATTTCCAATTGTTTAAAATGTGTAATAGACAGCTATCGTCATCTAGTAATAAACCACCCATTATGTTCTCCAAAAATTTCAAAACAGTTCTTCGTTGCAAGCGAAGAAAACTATTTCGGTAATTAATATGGACTCCTGTAACCTTCGTCGACAAACACATTTTTTGTGAAACAATCTTAGAACCGAAGTGAAATACTTAAAACAAAATCAAATATCAATTATAAATGTTAACTTCTTGGTGCGGTGCGCGGTATATTGTGTAAAGATCATTAATTCCGATAATAACTATTTATGTGATTCGTTAAGTCATTTAAATAAGTTCCGCACATAGTACATGACTCGATTAAAATTTATATGTATACACATTTCTTTGAAATGATAGACCGCAACAATATCGGTTATTTCAATTGTACACACGTACGATACCGAGTAATTCCAGTTTCTCCCACATCGATGTGTACCCATATATAAAAGCAAACAGTAGACAAATTTCTTTTCAATTCAAATTTATTTTTTCTTCTTATGGTATATTCTTCGCGCATGGATGGATGGATGGATATTGTATATGTTTATATATGAAAACATTAAAGCCAAAGTTCAAATATGTCAAACTGATCACCATGTTAAAAAAAAAAAATAAAAATATGATGTACAAAAAAATTTGAAGTTCATGTTAATATTTGATGTTCCTCGAGATACACAATGATGGTATTCGAAATTTTGTTTGTTAAATAAAATACAAATATACAAAAAAAAAAAAAACTATTAAAGAAGTCATTGTATTGTTTTGACAGTTTTAAATGATCGATCGTTATGTTGTTTATGAGACGTTAAACAGGCATAAGCTTTTTGTTAATTTAGATAAATCTACTTCACTGGAAATTTTCAACTTGCTTCAACAAAAATTCAATACAAATTTGAATATAAATCACTTTAAATCGTGACCTTCTCACGTTCAAATAAAATAAAATTGTAACAATATAAAAGCAAAAAAAAAAAAAAAACTTTATAAATAGTTTTCATCTTATCAAGATCGAGATCGATGGATGATGATAAAAAATTATAATTTTTTTTTTTTTTTAATATTTTCCTAATTGAGTTTTAGAAAATTTATTGTTCTCATTATTTTGGCATCTCGATTTAAAAATATTAAATTGTTGTATTGACATTTAGAAATAAAGTTGGTATTCTATGTAGAGTAGGAAGGACCAAGCCTATTCTATTTTTTCGTATTACAATCAATGGCACGTTTTCATAAATAAATTTGAGGGTGGCATGATTAGAGGCGCCGGTTCACGTAGGTGTACTGATTAAAATCTTGTTTTAATATTGTCGCATACTTACCTATTTGTCTTCGTCATTAGATACCTATATATATAATTTCTAATCTAGATTTATAATTTAAAAAGAATGTGTGTCATTTTGGTTAAGATCGCGCATATATATACAACAAATTTGACCACCATCAACGATTTCTATTTTGCGTTTTAATATTTTTCGTATAATAGAAATCTGCCTAACAAGTATGAAGTTTGAATCATTTAAATAAATAAATATGTGATTTATGATAGCCATTTACTCGTTTCTATATATTCGAACTAAACAATTTAACTTCTACAAACGGGCATATGCCAAACAATGCAATAAATTGATGATTATGACGTTGATGGTAATCTATAGTGAAATGACTTCTGTAAATGGAAATAACTACAAAACAACCAAATCGTTGAACACTTTCATTTCCTACTGTAGAGTTATTGGTATAAAATTGGTTTGATTGATTGGTAAGCTGCTGACACAAGCAAATCATTTCCAGTTATTATGTGCAGTCTCTTACAATTGTAACCACAAATCGTTTTTGTTCTGAAACTACAATGGCGGTGCAGTCACTGTAAATTATTGTGGTTGTCAGCAACTGTTAAGGGTTAAAGTGTAAATTTTATTTTGTTTTCTTGACAGTCAGAGATTTTGGAAAACTGTCATTTCTTGAAATAATTTGTCACCAATTATCATTATATAAATTCATTGTACCATGGTCTCTAAACAAATCCTTTTTTTAAACTCATTGATTTTTAAACCAAAGGAATTGGAGATTGTGAGTTTTAGCACTTTTAGCATTAAAGATAGTAATAAATTTTCTGACGTCACTTTTAATTGTACTTATGCATAACCGTTGATTACATAAACGATTATCGACTGCTTATAATTAAAAATCGCATTATTTGTCTATGGCTTAGATGAAATCTAGCACCAATATTGCTTATATCAGTTTCACTGTAATGTGATGTTTGACCTAGAAACAAATGGTCCTTCCACTTTTTGCCA
Source organism: Tipula confusa (assembly GCA_963556175.1). Classification (NCBI taxonomy): domain Eukaryota; kingdom Metazoa; phylum Arthropoda; class Insecta; order Diptera; family Tipulidae; genus Tipula; species Tipula confusa. The sequence continues at coordinate 24,339,896 of OY744475.1, forward strand.
TCTTTTAAATCTTTTATCCAAATTGTAACCGTTATCTAATCCATTTATACCTAAAATTATAATTCTTTAAGTATGGTGGCATCAATTTCACAGTTTTCATGGACTAACCATTATGCATTTTCTAGATTTTAGTGATTTTCGAAATTTTAGTGATTTTCGAAACTTTCGAATGAATTTTTAGAATTTAGTGACTTTGAAAATTTTTGATATGTGGCATCAATTTCACAGTTTTCATGGGCTAATCATCATGCATTATCCACAGCTTAGTGATTTCGGAAATTTTTGATTTGTGGCATAAATTTTACAGTTTTTATGGGCTAACCATTATGCATTTTCTAGATTTTAGTGATTTTGGAAACTTTCGAATGCATTTTTAGAATTTAGTGACTTTGAAAATTTTTGATTTGTGGCATCAATTTTACAGTTTTCATCATGCATTTTCCACACTTTAGTGATTTCGGAAATTTTTGATTTGTGGCATCAATTTTACAGTTTTTATGGGCTAAAAGTTATGCATTTTCTAGATTTTAGTGATTTTCGAAACTTTCGAATGCATTTTTAATATTTAGTGACTTTGAAAATTTTTGATTTGTGGCATTAATTTCATAGTTTTCATCATGCATTTTCCACACTTTAGTGGTTTCGGAAATTTTTGATTTGTGGCATCAATTTCGCAGTTTTTATGGGCTAACCATTATGCATTTTCTAGATTTTAGTGATTTTCGAAACTTTTGAATGCATTTATAAAATTTATTGACTGAAAATTTGAGATTTGTGGCATCAATTTCACAGTTTTCATGGGCTAATCATCATGCATTTTCCAGATTTTAGTGATGTCGGAAATTTTTGATTTCTGGCATCAATTTTACATTTTTTATGGGCTAACCATTATGCATTTTCTAGATTTTAGTGATTTTTGAAGTTTTCAATTTGTGGCATCAATTTTATAGTTTTCATTAAGTTAAAAATTCTCAGTTCGTGATTTAGTGGCGCCTTTAGTTATAGTCTCATTAGATAGGGCTTTAAAGAAAATGCTTCGGCCCCTCAAACAAATAGGATAATTGTGCTTTCTTATTATCTTATTCTTATTATCTTTGTATTTTTTCCCCTTCATCTTCATACTTTTTAACTAGCAAATTTTCACATGCTAAAATTTTCCGAATCTTTTAACTTGTCAATGGAACTCAAAAAATTGATGTTGTTTTGAAATGAAATCAGGTGTTTGGTTTTGGTAGTGATGGCGTCAATAGACTTAGCGAATGATTACAAATAACTGTTCTGCATATCAGCACATTATTGAGAAAGGTTATTGCATATCAGCACATTATTGAGAAATGTTGCATTTAAAATTATACAGAACTGCTCTTGAAATGAAATTTAAAGTTAAATACATATCAGCTATTGATTCCACTGTAAACAATATATTCAATGTAAAAAAATCTTGTCTGTGTACCCATAAGGCCCATAATGCCAGCTACTCTAAATGTTCAGCATTGACCAAAAATGTTTCAAGTGAGCAAAACAAAGGCTATATAACGTGAGTAAATGGTGCTTAGCAAGTTCGAAACAAATAATTTGATAGGCGTCAGGGCTCAGATATTGTAAATAACCGTGGAATGCAATCACAACTCTGGAGTTCCAGAATTACCGATGATCTATCTAGTGAGATTGAAACAGTCCGAAATATGCAAAAAAGCAAACCAGACTATATTAACTGTTTCGATGGTCCAAACGAATATAAAATTGGGTGCGTTTTACGTGGGGTTAAACTAGACATGATAATTGAATCTGAATTAAAGCAACATCTTGTTGTTCAAAATATTTAGGTGATGTTGAAAAAGAAGAAGGTTTCAATCTTTTATTCAACATTGAAATATTATACCGAGAAGGCAGCTATAAATAATATTGAACTACCACGATCACTGGGTAAAACTAAAGGTGTCATTTGCTTTTTACCGCATTTGGCAGATGGAGAGAATTTCCGAAGTTCAATACTAGCAATGCATTTTAGCACGATATCTCACTACGTTTATCACCACAGAGGTTTGTTTAGAATTTAGATTCATTCCCGTAAAATTCAAAACATTAATAGGATACATTTTGGCTGGGGATGGAGGTGGTGGTTTTTTATCAATGATATCTTAATTTACGAATTATCAGTTGAAAAAATAAGACCAACATCCGATAAACTTCTTGCAATTAAAAAACTGAGATCACCGTTAATTGAGGACCAAGTTCTAAGCTTCTTCAAGATTATCAAGTAATACTGTCCTATATAGGGTAATTACAATGTTAAAAATAGAACCCAAAAGTATTGGATGCCAGTCCAGTAGAGCTGTGATCTATTTTAATCCAAATTTATCAAGGATTTACTTTGTAAAACTCAACCAGAACAACGTTATTGTCAAACAGGAAAAGAGGCACAGGCATTAGTTTGGGCGGTTGAAAAATGTAAGTAATTTCTGATTATCGATAAACCATGTAGAAATTTTAGACCTTGTGATGGATATAGTCGAATCCGTATACCGAAATCTACAGACCTACCAAATCTTTTATCACAATTATACAAACAAATTGGACAACCGGCACTATTCGTTGATGACACTGAAATTTCAGACATTATTCAGATACGAAATGGTCCTCAATTTTAGAGATCAAGAACTATTTAAAAAAATAGAACATTGAACTGTCCTAAGTATGTCGTACTGACCACAAATGAACGGAGTAGTATAACGTTAAAATCGATCTCTGGGCATTCTAGGGGAATGCAAATGGAAGCTGATGAATTGATTAAAAAAAGACAAAAGACCTGATTTTGGTTCCGCCGATTTTATTGTACAAAAAGGTGCAACCAAGCCGTCTAAAGCTTAAAATTGTTAAACCAAGGCGTTTTGAGGTTTAGAGATTGTGAAGTCATATTTTTTTACTAATGTGTCGAGTTCCCGACTTCCCCATCGATGTTGACATAAAGGTTTCCATCATGGTTCTTCTCGAAATGGCAATAAACCTTAAAGTTTTCCCACAAAGCAAAGTTAAGCCTGATGATTTTAAAAACTGGCTGCGTTATAACCCTAAGAGTAATGTCAGTCAAAATATTGTATTAAAGTGGACTTAAAGCAATCTTTTCGGAAATATTTGCTATCAACTGCGGCGTATGCAAGGAGATGCTCTGTTTCGATGTTTTTAAATTTATCTTTCTTAAAAGTGAATCACCTCAGGTTAACATCTTATATGCCATCAGTTCATCCAGCGGCCTCCGCATATCTAGTTGGTATATTAGTAATTAGACTGAATTGTTTCAGGGTTAAACATTTATCTAATCCTTTTGGTTTTTAGAGTTTGGGTGCCGATCAAGAACAGATGAATAGATATGCATAAACAGAAGGTGTGGTGAACCTGTATTGGTGTATACATGTGTATATACATATATGTTTAGTCCCCTTTATATAACGTAAATTAATTACTGTCATTTGACCCATCCCAATAACAGTTTTTAGTTTTTTAATCAATTTAACTTATCAAATGTGACTCACATGTAATATTTGATGATGATCGCGTGTTAAACGAAACTATTTAACTTTTATATCCTTCATGTTTTCTATATTAAATAATATAATAAATTAAATGTGGAAGGGATTTAAAATTCGTTGAACCGCGTTAATCATATATGTATATATATATATACATAGTCAAATCGTTATTTGATCATATATTTAAAATCCCGGAAATTGTTTTAAATTTGTGAGCTACCTAATAACAAGATTTTATATCAAATGATTATTATGGTGACTATCAAACCTTTTTTTTTTTAGTTTTGTTTTGAGCCGGCATTAAAACATGTCAGAAATATTATTTACCAATATATTCTTGATGATTTTTAGTTACGATCGAGATTCAAGATTAGTACAAAACATTTTATTTGATCGTACACCGAATTTTTTTTTTAAGGTAATCATTAATTATGTTGAACATATTTTCACATACTCAATGGGTTTGGAAGAGGACCAGACTGTATATATGCATACAAATTAAGTGCTCAGTAAATATGTTTGTGGTCGCCTTGTGTGGTAATTAACCAAAACCACAAATTAGCCAAAGCCATAGATAAATTAACCAAGTGTTACCCAAAATAAAACCTATAAATTCCATAAGGATATTTATTTGATATATTAAACGTTGTATAGGCCGTAATCATCACTTTATATATTTTATATATGCGGATAGATCTTTAAAGATAGTTAACGATAACTTTTTAAATTTTTAAATTACACCTTTCAAAAGTGAGTAATGTTAATAATAATAATTTGTCTACAGAATTTTTTTGTTTTTGTAATAATTAATTTTTCAAATATATCCTCCAGAGATCCTTAAATCGTCCTTAAATCAAAAAAAGGCCCCGTAACTTATTGATCAATTAATAAAGTTATAAGACAACATACGTTAGGCGTGTGCCCTTTTCTATATATATATATACAATATATATAAGGGTAGGAATTAAAATTATTTATTACTTTGTAGGTGGAACGAAACTTATATATGTAGGTAAACCACCCTTAGACGTATAAAGACCACAGGTTAGTCGAGAACAAATTTCATTTTCATTGATCAATAAAATGTGTGCGCATCGTAACAGATGGATTGAATGATATCGTATATGATCCGTCAATATCGATATATCATATTGATGGCGTTATTTCATTAATTTTAATCCAATCAATTTTGTTACAGTTTCAATTTCATTTTGCACATATACCGAGAGTGAGACAAAATCAGGTTGAATTTTTTTTATATTTTATTTATGCTATGTATGTTGTATATTCTTAATACCAACTGTTGTTTTATAATAAGACGATATTTTTTTTATATATTTTTTGCTTAGATACACCGACTTATATGTATATATTATTTTCTACCTGTTGTGTTTGTCTTCCTTCTATGCAAGAAACATCCATAACGACCATACGATTGCTTTTGGTTGGGTTTTGTGTTTTTAATTTTTTTTTGTTGTTAAAGACGACACTAAAGACCACGTTAGATTGTAATAATTTTGCTTCTTTCGTTTTATTCATATGTTGATGTATATAATGGGTTTTTTAAACCATGCCCGGTACCAAGAATCCGAGATTTTAACTTTATGATAATAAGTAGTTCAACTCGACGAGAATAATGTTCCATTCTTCTCGTGTGTGCTTATTTTTTTTTACAAATATTGTCCAGCCGCGCGATTGTTAAAATTTAAGTTTTGTTATATAATTTTATTTTTGGTTAATTCTACGAGATCATCGACAATAATCTTTATTTCATTTTAAATAGCCGGCATTAGGATGACTGCGTATGTGAATATTAAATATGTTTTTGGATTTAATAATATACGACGATATGCATATAAATGTTGGGCACTTCCAAGAATTTTATTTTTAATTTATGTGATCCTTATTAAAAATCTAAAAAATGGTGAAGCAGTGGATTGTTGTCTTCTTATCGAGTTCTCAAAAAAATATTCCACAACCCATTGCTAGTCTCGCAAAATCAAACCTAAAATCAAAAAATATTTGTTTACCGCCTCTGGACTGACGTAAATTGTATCCATGTACCACTGAGCTGACGACATCTTTTCAAGTTTAATTACTGTGAAATCTGCGCATGAATTTTTGCTTAAGTTTCTTGGACAGTCAAGCTCTTCGTCATCAGAACCGGTTACAAACTTTTTGAATTTAGAGAAACTTTGATGACAGTGAGGAAGGTGGTAAATTTCTCCACCGTCAATATTTTTCCTCAGATAAATTGATATAAGTGCTGTTTGGTAGTTTTTTCGGTAGCTTCCCATAAACTTCCCAAACTACCAGAGACTGGTGGGTTAAAATCTCAGTCAGCAATCAACAAAAGTTGTTTCGTTAGCACTATACATATTTGTAATGTGTCTCGCTTTTGTGCTCAGACTGCAGGTAGGAATGTTGTATAATGTTCAACATTTAATATATTGAAAGTATTGTTAGATGCCTTGCCGAATATGACAGATTTAACTTTTGTATCCGGCCATTCATCATCCTTATGCCGGTTAGATCTATGAACGGATTAAGCAATAACATTTTGCTTTATCTAAGTAACTGCGTGTTTAAGCATTAGATTTCTTTCCTCAAGTGTTGTGCGAATCGAATTAGCCAGTAAGATGCACCAGCCATGTAGCTCGATGTAAGGTTTAACTCATTTTATTGGTATTTCCTGCATAGCTTGCTTAAGTTTGTTTGCCAAATTTCTCCCTCCATCTTTTTTTTTGCAACTACCTTGGATCAGACCACTAAAGTCCGTGATTTCTTTGATGCTTAAACCACGAAAAACGCAATCGGCTGGGCTGTCCTCAAACTTTACATGCTTCCACTGATCTCGACTATAAAGGATTCCAAAATCGATGGCTTTCTATTTGATAAGAATGTTGGACACCACGGAGGAGAAGAAGCGATACAATTAAATGTAATTCTCGAATCCGTCTAAACTAATTATTTAGTACTCCCATTAACTCTATCTTTGGCACACTGATTATAGTAGAGTCTTTAGTTTTCGATGCAATGAGCCATGTTTTATAGTTTTCTCCTGCTAAAACTCTTGGATAGATGAAAGTTGCGCAATCCATTGTACTTGTATCAGAAAACCCATGAACCTTTTCCAGCGTTCCAATCCATCCCGGTATTCAAATTACATAAAATTTTCCAATAATGATTCCCAGGTTTTGGAATTACATTTTTTTGATCTCATGACTACCGAATCAAGCAATCGTATTGCGTCAAAAATTCGACTTACCTCTGAAAGTACTGTTCTCTTTATATGAACGCTGCTCGGTCCAAGTTTTACTTTAAACGAAAAATTATTAGTCGAAAGATTCCAAAGCAATCCCAATATTTTGGAGGATTCCGAATTTTCATTTAGCTGCTTGATTGTCTGCCTATCGGTCGCTCAGATGGTTAATATATTTGATGAAACCGTTCGCAGAATAAATTAGGTTTGCATTAGGAAACTGCATACGCTATTCTTTCCACTGATCAATTTTATTTGGAAGCCGTTTCCGTGATTATGCCATCAACATATGTACATATCACCTGTGATCACTTTTTAAGCCGCTTCCTTGTGACATCTCATTGATGTGAATGGTGAATTGTTCTTTAGTGTTCGACGGATACCCAAATTTGCCTAAACATTTTCTACGTCCCCGGTTGTAATAAGTTATTGATTGCGGAAACGCAATATTATATGAACAGGAACGACTGGATTACTGGACCTATCAATAGTTTATCATTAAGATAAATTTTGGTGCATGTTCTTGCCGACGAGTCAAATAACTCTCTAAGTTCGAATTCTTTGGCCCAAACCGCTTCGCCAAAAACTGAAACAGTTTGGTCATAATTGAAAAATCCTTTTCCACCACCATCTGGGTTCATATTCCTCTCGTTTATGCATAAAATTGGTTATCGACAATATAAATCATCCATGGATCTTCCGCATCCACACTTGAGGGACCTATGCTTTTTGTCTCCATAGTTGCACTAGCTGTAACTATAGATTGCCTTGATCGAGGAAAATTTTAATGAACCCATTAACCGTGCAACGAAAATATCATTTAAAAAATGAAATTGTTTACAGAGACGGAGTGCCGACTCTGTTTGGAAGAGATAGAAACCGCAGGGCATATACTATGTAATTGTGTTGCCCTGTGTACACTGTGGTGACTTCATTTTGAAGAGAGGTATTTGACCCCAGAGTAATGTAAATTAGCCTCTGTAAGGAGCATTCTCGTCTTTTTAAGAAGGTGGAGAAACTTTTGTACTAATAAATCTCAAGATCACAATAGTATTTTTAGGTTGCAGTGAGCCTTTAGGGCAGTTCAAAAAAACATGTAGCGTTTTCTATCGTATCGCTGCAAAAGTTTTTGTAGAGTTTTTTTATAATTTGCCTTGGCAATGCCATAATATCTTAGATGAAAAGTTGTTATAGTAACAAATCATATAATGATTGCCATTCCATTCAGAAAGTTCCCAAAAATACCCGAGTGTCAACGTTGAATAGTTTAATCTCGGCTGTGGTCCACTGACTGATGTTTAAAATTATAGCACTGACTGAGTAAAGCCTCCGCTTAAGATTCTTTTTCAAATCTGGGCAAATAGTTACATTCTGGTTTAGTTTAATGAGCAAAAAGTCGGGGCTCTTATATGTTCTATTTGTTTACATCAAAAATTGTTTGTTGGAACAAGAAATACATTTAAGTCCAGCACGTATAATAGCGATTTTGAGAAGGCTAATGTATCGTTAGCTTCAGCATTTATTCAAAAAGCTACATTTAAAGGCTGTCTTTTTCGTTTTGGTCAGATTATAGTGGAGCTTCTAACTATGCTAGTTCAGAAAGTTTTTTGATCATAATTCGAATTATAAAAAGTTTGGATTTCATACCGCACTCAACGAAAGATATGCGTATTATCAAAAAACGACATTGGGGAAAGTAATTGTAAATCTGGATAAAGTCCTCCATTTTGATCGAGATAAATCCTAAATTCCCTGAGCAAACAATTAGGATTAACATTGAAGAGTTAAATCTGGGAAAAAGCTGTCTAAAAAAAATATACGATAAAGCATCGTCTGTAATCTTATTTCACCTAAATTCCTTACTGAATGCAAGATTTTGAGTATGCAAGATTTTGAAATCATAGATTTCTTCCTTGCAAAATTTTCAATTGGTTGAAATTGTTTCCGAATTATTTTCAATTTAGTTAATTGGTAAAACAAATTTTTTTAAATTCAATATTAAGTCATCAGCATCCTAGATTAAATTCATTCCTGTTTGGAATAAAGGGGTTTATGTTTTTATGTTTTAAATTCATTCCTGTTTGGAACAAAGGGGTTTATGTTTTTAACCAGTTTCTGGTTTACGACTAATATACTTTCTATCTTCGAAACCCATTCTAGACCAATTCATTCAGATTCTGATAAAGCTCAGATAAAGTTTCAACAGGTTTTTTACTGTAATATCAAAAGCTTCGAATTCGCGATTAAAATCAACGGCGTAAGTCACTATGGTTTCTCAACAAATGTAACTTCAGTTGTGAGACACGTTTTAATGGTACGTTAACAAATGGTTTGCACGCTCAACTGTAATCCCCGAGAACGAAGTTCAATCCACTTAATATATTATAAATGTTCCCATATATAAGGCGGCACCCTCAACAATCTCATTTGGTATATATGTATATACCTTGTAATGTACATAAGGTGAAACGAATGTAAACTACCGTGGTACGTGAAACTATTACGACACCAACATACCTCTTATCACCAAGTTATAATCAAACCAATTATATTTAACCTCGTCACAAACACAAAATAATTTCACAGAAATTTCAAACAAAAAAAAAAAAACTAAGCCCCGAAGAACGTTTCCGATATATCACACACAGATCTTAGACGAAAACTAAAAAAAAAAAAAATTTATAATTTGAGGTAAGTTAAAACGTGATATAGATAACATTTAAGATTATAGATTAAAGAAACCATGAAATGTATGTGATATATGATCGAAAATACGTATGTTGTTTTGTTCATTGCATAAGATGAAATTTTCACCTGTCTTAACCTCAACCACAAAAATTTTCATTTCGTCTTGTATAAATATATATATGCGAACCTGTTCTTACTAATGATTTATGAGTTTACAAACAAGCTTTACATACATAACGTAAACATTAACATAATCATAATTTCCAAAAACAACAACATACGAAAACATAAAAAAAATATTATGATTTTTTTATTATGTAAATGATGTCTTTGATTATTTTTGACGATGACATTTTTATTATAAACAATTTTATGGCCAGTTTACTGCCAGATCAAACAACCGAGATTAGGTTTCTTAGAGGAGAGCTTGATTTTGGTTTAGTTAATGCAAAGGCTAAACTTATATGTGTATTGTGTAGAACATATACAGAAGTTAACATTTATTGTGACATTAAAAATTTAATGATCCTTGAAATGAAGTTGTTGAAACAACCTAGTTAAAGAATCATTTTAAAGGGTATCAGGGTCGTAAAGGTTTCGTGGAAAATTTTAATTTGAAATTAGAGAATTTACAGCAGGAGAAAATTATTGATCCACTTTATCGAACTATTTCTAAGTTGATTGTAATCCTTAGAATAATTTATTAATCTAGCAGCCCATGGTAGTTCTTGTTCAAAAGAAGGACGGCTCATGTCCTACTGGGTCTAAATTGGAAAGCCTGTTTTGTTTATTTAGACGTCTTTATCACATTGACTTATCTTGCGTGCCGGTTTTAAGGTTAGTGCAATGAAGTGCAGCATTTTCATACGCTAGGTAAATTACCTGCAAACTGATCCACATAATTGAGCGGCAGTAGAAGAAAAGCCAACTTCTATAAACATACATAAAGTACTCATGTTAAAGACAATTTGTTTTTAACATCGTTGATGGTACCCGAATTTTACATCGTCGTATCGAGAAGAATCAAAACTTCAATTGGGAAAAGTGCATCAAGAATCATTCACGCAGCTAAAGAAAAAAAAAATTGTAAAGTTCACCAATATTGACATATCTCTTCAGAAAGGTTCAAAGCTCTTCATTTTGGAGAGAATTTTTGGGAGTGGTGAGTAGTGGGAAACAGTTCAACAAATATCTGTACGGATAAGAGTTTCTTCTACGAATCGACTATGCGGTGCGAATTAAAGTCAAAGTTGAGGAACTCTGAACCAAAAACTATTTGCCAAAAATTTATTCTGGTTGCTTTTGATTTTCATTATGCTGAGTTTTTTCATCATGGTCGCGTAGACATAGGACATAGTCAATCAATGCCTACCATGTTCGAAAACAAAAAATAATCAAATATTTGTTATCTAGAATTTTTATTTTCGTTCGTAGAGCTGAACGTTAAGTGCACTGAGTTGTGCTATATGAACGGTTGGTATGACCGGTCACTACAAGAACAAATCAATGACGAATGGCAAATATCGTTTCGTTAGCTTTTGGAAATATCAAGATATTATTATCATATTTAATGTGTATCAACCAATTGAATCACCCGTTGTATGTCTATAAATACATTTTTAAGATGGTAAATTATAGATTAACTTTAATTGTTTAAAAGTTTTTTATTTTTTTTTTTTCAAATTCAATTCAAAATCACAAAATGAGAAAATTTTACCTCAAAATGGTTATCAATTAAATTTCCATTTATAATTTCTTTCTGGTTGTTGTTAAACAAAAAAGTTCGACCAAATTTGGATTAAGTTTATAACAAAAGCGTTTTTATATTAAATAATAATAAAAACAAATAAGAAATTATAACAAATACAAATTGTAATTTATTATTGTTATTAAAATTTGATTACATGGCCTTTAGGGGTCTCACATTTTTTTATTATATTATTATTGTATCCATATAACTTTGTTCATGTTGGCTTGTGCGCTTACGACAATTTATTGTGAATAGAGAGACAACAACGACTGCAGGCAATCATTTTCAGTTTGTATACGATGAAAAATTATCAATTTAGATTAATAGGTTTTAACACCTAGAAATGAATGAGGTCTGTGGGAAAAATTGGTTAAAAATTACTTGTGTTTGTTTTAAGTGTTGATAAATTGTTTTAACAGACCCGTTAAAAATTTTGTTTATTAACAGACTAAAAAAAATTTTTCCGAACTTACGTTTCTTATTTTAGTTGGGTTTTTTAAGTGAGTCTGATCAGCTGATTCAAAATTTAATCCAAAAAAGATGGAACTTGTTTAAGACTGACCGTTTAAAACATAACCGGCCCATTTATGACACAGAACTTATAAGAGATCCGGTTATGGGATTGTATCCAGATATTGATTCTCTAGATCTTATAATAATTTGTGTGGAATAGTTTAGAGTTTTTGTCGTAAGACTCGTCAGGAGTTTTCATTTAGCACAATTTAATGACGTTCACCATCTTTGGAAAAATTTGGTAAAATGTTTTGCGCCAATAATATGTGTTATGGTTATATATTTTAACTTAACATTTTTTATACACCAATTTAAGGCTTATATACTAGGTTTTGATACCTCGGTTCTGTGTTTGCGTATGCAGTGCATGATATAATTATTTTTGAGTAGACCATCATGGTTTAGATTTAAAATTAATTCTTTTGTTATGCAAACAAATTATGAGAGTTTTACTCAACCACATTGGTGCAAATTACCTGGGTGATTACAATTTCTAAAAATTTAAATTGCTGCCACAGTTGATTTTATATCTCCTTATAATTGCATATATGTAAGATAATTGTTTTTTTAGGAATTTGCTTCATGGGGGTACATCGTACCTCATACATGCTATATAGTTAAAGTCATTAGTTACAATGTGCGTAAGTACAGATGATAGATTTTAAATTTTTACCCGAAAGAGAAATCTTTATTTATTGCCAAAATAAGTATAATCATTTTTAAGTATCGTTCCAGTTGGAATGGCGAATCACGATTACAATAATTTACTGTTTAATTATATGAGGACCCAGTCCCTTGTAAACAAATGATGCTTAAACATGTTACTATAAATTGCTATAACTTTGTATAACTTCTTGGGGTTTTTTAATAATCCAAAAAAATGTTCGACAAAATGTCTATACAAAAAATTCAGATTCATTGATTTGGTTGTATTTTTTACACTTTGCTTTGGCTAACTGACCGCAATCATAACTTAAGTGATAAAAACCTTTATACACTAAAAGCTCGTTTCTCTTTATGATTCTTTACTTAGACAAAAACAGTGTCAATCGAATATAAGTTTTTTATTGATTAAATTTTAGCAATATTTTTTTTAGTACATGTGACTAACTTTATAAGATAGTGTTTACAATCGATCAATTGTTGTTTGCAAATTCATTTGAACTATCCTAATTTTCAAACATTTTTACTACCTGTTAATCTAGAAGATATGGGGACATTCAGTTGACATATGCATATCGTTCATTCATTGGTCATAGCCGGATATTTAAGACTAAACGCATTTTAGAGTGCATGTAAAAGTTATTTGTTATCAAAAAGTCTTTGTATCGCCTTATATTGGTCTTTGGTTGTCTCCAAGAGAATTCATCATAAATTGCGTGGGACTCTTAATAATTAAAAGGGATAGTTAAAACGAAGATAGCAATTCCAGTGGAAGAAAGAGCGATGATAATTTCATGATTTCTTGCAGTGAGTACTATTATGGAAGTACTTTTATTCGGTTTCTTTGTAACTGCCGCTTCCTACATTGAACAAACCATTTATTTTTCAAAACTCTTTACCTATCTCTTCTTATTAAGTGACCTTAATTTGTAATTCTATATTATTAAGTTAAACTATACTTTAACTAAATCAAAATACTTTTTATTCATTCGAACAATCTATCCCTCAAAAATAAATTTCGAATGGATATAAAAAATGGATCCCTTAAAAATGGATATCACTCGATAGGGGCTTGTCTATTTATAATCTGATAATACCGACTATGTGTTTCAAAAATATCTCCTTTTTGGTTTCTAAATAATTTTATTTCTATAGTATTGGGCAATTGTGTTGATGAATTGAATGAGCTTATTGAGAGTACGTCGTTGTACATCAATTCACTAGAAGACGCACTAATACATCCGCATTCTTCATTAACCTCGACTTGCGATAATCATAATTAATAGTTGATTAGTATAAAGTCCTTATTTAAACTATTAAAGCTGCCATGGCAGGTAAATGCTTCCCCACACTAAATATTAACTATAACCATACAAATGTTTATAAAATTTTTTTGATAGCAAATACGATCGGAATAGCCTCTCGGTGGAGTTGGTTGTAATTATTTTCCGCCGAACTCAGTCCCAACGATTAAATCTGTTAAAACTGCACCCACCTCATATGAATTTGCATCACATGCTATTATACCATTGTTTTCTTAGAGTGCAAACAAGATGATAAATTTGGAACCATTTTGCCATAGCAAAAAAATGTTCCTAGATACGATTGAAATTATGTGACACTCTATGGGGAGGTGTATTTTCTCTTTTTCTTCTACTTTTTAAGGGGTGGTTTTAAGATAACATAACCTATTGCTTCCATCTGCGCTTTATGAAACCCATAACAATTGCAATTTTAATTACCTAACCAAAAACTTGAGGAAAATGTTCTCCTAAATTTTCGAAAAATTTCTGGGTAACTTACATTAATCTAATATCGGCATATTATCGGTGAAAAATTCGCATTAGTATCCAAAATCTTAATATTGTATTTAAATTCATTTTCATCAATCTCAACTGTAACTGAAACGTACCTCAAAACCACATTTTAGTACCTGAAATTAAAGTTTATTTAAAAATTGTTATTGCAGTACACATTCAACAACTTTTGATAGAGCCGCGAGAGCATGTTTATAGGCCGATAATCCGATAAGGTAATATAATTTTGTAATAGGTATAATTATTCATGTTTCCATCCGGATAAAAAAGTAGAAAATGTTATAAAGCTATTGAATACTTGCAATAAATATCAATGCTAGTGGTATTGAATTTTATTGAATGACACACGCATCAGACGTAAGACAAATAATGTCAATATTGCTCTCACAAGAAAGTTAGCTTTTTCTATAAAAATATAGTAATTTAAATAATTAGGGGAAAAGGAGAGGAGTAGCTGAGTTTCCTTTCGTAAATGATAAACGACATATGGATATATGCTTTTTCCAAAAACTTAATTAATTTCTTTGTTTGCATGTTATTATAGCACAGTCTGATCTATATGAAAGTTTGTATTGCTCTATTTTGGCTATTTACAAAAATTAATGATTTGCTAATGGTCAGTACATGTACGCGAACAAAAAATTGGCATCACAATATGAAGTTAGTAACAAAAGCTTTTGATCAAAATTTTTACCTATTTTACTTGACATATGAATTATTTGTGTATCGTTATTGGCCGTATACTAAATATTTGTGCGATTTTTTGTGTACTTTTTTGTAATTAGATTCCCAATTTTCATTTTTTATCGGTGATTTTAATTTTTTTCGTGTAATTTAATTTTTTTTTAAATTTAATAAAATGTCTTTATCAAGACAAACCGCTATCGAAATTTTGGCGCGGAACATTTACTAATTACCATCGAATGACGCCTGCAGTGTTTGACGAATTGCTGTCAATCGTGGGTTACTCAATACAGCTATTGTCATTAGCTCTCCGATAAGTATTTTAATAAACATATTGTGATTGATTAATTGAAAACTAATTATCCCTAAATACTTCTTTAGGTACTTACGAGTGGAGATAGTATGATCTCCATTGGAAGATATGGTTATCGTTTGGGAAAAACCACTACCTTAGAAATCATAAGGAAAGTGTGCACAAAATTATGGGAACTGTTAAAAGATGAAGTTTTTGCAAAGCCAAGCTGTTCAATGTGGAAGGATGTTGCCAGAAACTTCGAACTTAAGTAAAATTTCCTAAATTGTTTAGAAGCGATGAACGGCAAACATACAGGTTGTCATACAGGTAAATTTGTTTTATATGAAATAATACAAAATGTTCTGTTACCAATTTAAATATTTATAATTTTAGGCCTTTGATAGTTCGGGATTAACGTATTTTAATTATAAACAGAGCCACAGTTTGGTGCTATTTGCAGTGGTTGATGCCAATTATAAATTTACTATGGTAGAAGTTTGGGCAGCCGGTCATATTGTGAAGACATCACTATTTTTAGGAATTTAAACTACAAATTCTAACTGCTGTTTTGCTGGCCATTTTTCTAATCTTTCACTTAAATTTTCAGTCAACACCGAAAAAACGTTTACAGACCTATGTAGCTGTAACATAACCTCTTTATTTGCTTCCATATTTGTCAGAGCATATTTGTCAGGGCGTCACTTCGCTATATACATTTGTTTCGACGGTGCCTGTACTAACCGAATTTGAAGGGCATGGCGTCGCTTTTATTCGGTGTCGGTGTTATAGTTGTTATTAATTCTGGTTGTTCTTCTATCATCGATGTATCAAATGCATCAAATATTGTTTGATACGTTGCGGGTCTTATGGTCATACTGCTCTTCGTTGGCCTGCAAAAAATAAATAATATCGAATCAGTAAAATTTCTTCAAATGGAATCGAAACTATTTCGTACTTTACATATCATCCATTAGTAACAAATTTATATACACAAATTTTTGACAGCAATATACATAACAAAATGAGCGTCCGTACAAAACAAGGAATGTTAAAACTTCCGTACAACATTAACAATAAAACGATTTTAAAATAGAAAATTATTTAGGTTTGAATTTTGATTAAAATAAGAAATAAAACTTGACAAACACTAAACGCAATCATAAAAACAGAATAATTAGAAATGTCAGAAAATAGCAAAATTATAAATAATGAGCACTAATATTGCTCATAATTTGTTTTTATTTTTTTTATGTTGGATGCTTGCGATGAAAGTTTGCTAAAAGTTAAATTTATTTTAACTCGGAGGGGAAATTTCTATATGTTTTCAATTGATTTGATTGGTTGCATCGCGTCGCATTTTTCGCGACGTACATAAACTGACTATTTTACATAGATTAATTAGTCTCAAAAGATAATTTCACGTTTCGTCCACAACCAAATATTCTTTTCAATAAATTATCACTTAAATATGCAGAATTAGTCGTGTCTCGAAAAAACTCACATTAACATTCTTACTTTAGTATTAAAAATCAAAATATGCATGTTAAATTAAAAAATTCAATGTTATGCCCTAAATTCCAAATAATAGCTTTCCACCTGAAGCTAAAATGAATACAAAACAAAAATTTCATAGAAGAAAATCAATTTCTCACGTTTCCATAAATCACCTAAACAAAAATAGCGAGCAACAACTATTATTTATTGATTTCAAACTTAAAAGTACACCATAACAATGTACACTAATCAAATCAAATTCATCAATTGAATTCGCGTTTGATATATATATATATATATATATATATATATATATATATATATATATATATATATATATATATATATATATATATATATATATATATATATATATAAATTTTGAATACACTGTATAAATAAATAAAAAAAATTCTTAAAGGTATAATATGAAGAATTATTGATTCCGTGGTTGGTCGCGATCGTTCATTATATTTTTGTAGTTCTCTTCTTGCGCTTAAACAATACGATACAATACCTCTAATAGATTTTTATCAAAAATCACGAAATTGAATTAAACTTATGGTAAATTTTTATATAGTCTTGTTGTAAAAATGTATATGAGACATTTAATTCTTGTATACACCGCAAATAAGAAATCCTCCTGTGTATATATAAAAAAATAAGTATTTTCTGCTCATTAAATTGTCATCATTATAATTACAGGTATATTATTTTCTATAATCATCATGATCATCATCATTCCTGTATAAGGACGACTAATCATATACTTACATATAAGTATAAAGTAGGTGTTGAATAATGGTCAAATATTTGTTTTTATATTTATACACCATATGGTCTTAAGATTGTAATCTCTTTTGTTTCTTTTATTTTTTTACTGTCTGTTATATGAATGTACCTAATGATCATTGAACAGGTTGAAAATTGATAAACATTTGAGTGAAATTTTGTTTTGGTTTGAATTTTGTATTTAATAGTGACATCACATAAATATCGCTTTAAGCGTACCTATATATATTCTCCATAAAAAAAAACTCAACTTCATTAGCCTCAAAATTGAAACTAATTACAATATTTAAAATTCTTCTTCGGCATGGCTGGTCGGTTGATTAACATCAACAAGTGAAATTTTTAATTTTTTTTTTTGTTTAAACCTTTAAATAATTAAAGATCTCGATATATGGCCGTAATATGCTAAATGAATATGTTACTAATGCATTTATGTTTAAAAGTATAGGTAATTATCCAGAGCATACCACCATCATCATCATCATCATCATTACGTTTTCAATTATAAATAATATTTAAGTCCGATTTTTTTTTTTTTTTTTTAGAAATCCATATGAGGAGACCCTCGTATGTGTAGCGATGTATTTTATAAATAAATACAAGACAAGACGATCACGCACTTTAAATATATGGATATATATATATATATATATATATATATATATATATATATATATATATATATATATATATATATATATATATATATATATATATATACCAAACTTTAATTTATGTTTTGTTCGATCTTCCATTGGAATTTTTTTGTTTTGTATTTTAATTTAATGCTTGGCGAAAGCGTGCCAAATGTCACAAGACTAGGCGCCAGTAATATAAGTATATTTCATTGATTGTAATAATTTCGACGAATTTAACATTTTTTTTATTTTAAATTTGGTTGGTCGTTTCCATATATTTGGGAGTTTTAAGATTCAAATTACACAATAATCTCAGAAATAATAATAATTAACACGAACAAGTTGATCGTATTTATGTATTTCTTGGGAACCTGGTTCACACTTACTTTATGTACATGGTCATGTTGTTCATTAAGAGTGACAAAAAACAAAAAAAAAAAAAACAAACATAAAATGAGGTTGAAATCATAACAAAATACAAGTAGATTGTCTTACATAAAAATAGAAAGGATAATCTACACCGGAAGATGTACTAATTGTGTACATATTAAGTTCTGTTGAATCACTTGTTAGATTATGAAATAAGAGATCAAGTTCATAAAAAAATATGGGTATGGACGAGATTTAAAAAAAAAATTTATTTTATTTTATTTTGACCATTTGAAAAGTGCAAAGTAGATGATGAATGTTAACATTTAATTTCTAGATTTTCATTTTATTTGTGATTGGCATCAGGAGCACGTGCTGTAAAATCGCGCATAAACTATTCAACTAAATCAAAGTACGTGAAAATATCTTTTATAAAAATCCATCATTATATTCTTTGATACCGCCAAAATACTAAGCACTTTTAACAATACTAGTTTTATTATCTCAAAAATCGAAAAGTATTGTGAATTTTACTTGCCAAAGATAAAATACGGTTTAAGATTTCATAGCAATTTTTTTCGTAATGGACTTTCATTTTCATCGCAATATGAATCAGCTTTGAAGTGCGCCATTACAACTTTAAATGGTTTTCATTTCAAAAGTTATGATACAACTCAATTTGCAAAGTGGCTTTCGGGATCACCATGCTTCACTATTACTTTGATCGAATAAGAAATAGCAGAAAGTTACACCTACCCCAATGGTTTCGACTGTTTTTTGGTGTTGTATTAAGTAAGACTGCTTTTTAGATCATAACTCACTAAAATTTGTTCATAAATGGTATCAGCCATCTTTCATTTGCATCAAACATCTTTCAGTTATGTAGCTTTACTGACGTAGTCCTAGAATTATATAAAATATAAAATCTTTTGTAATCGAATCTTTAATTCATAATTCATGAATCTTGCATACTTCGAAGAATATCACTCCCCAAAGAGTATTTCAAATGCCATAAACCTGTTCATCGGGAGTGAGCAACCCGAGTAATAATCATCAATCGACATCGATTACTGTATCAGATAAATATATCTCAACAGCAGCAACACCGAACCACTAAAATAACTTTAGATTATACCAGAATTATAAATCCAACTCTAATAATGACTTACCGACTTTTGGCAAACATCACTTATCTACTACTAGTACTAGTAGACCAAACACGCCACTAAACCTACTTCAACTGAAATATTCAATATTGGAGTTATTGACTGAATTATATTCGGGCTTCCGCGGTTATCTTTATCAGTTTAGAATACATCCATTAGGCTTTATGCTATCATTTAAATTAATAATAATCAAATATTAAGTCACAGGGTTTTTGAAATTTTAAAATGAATTAATAATAATAATAAAACGGTTTTTACAGGCCATTGCTGGCCCGTACCACATCAACATTCTGGCTCCACCGGATACGATTCTGAGCTCGATTCGTTCTTCGTATTATTCAAGAAAACCTGAAGAACAACAGGTAGTTCTCTAGCCTCAGAAGCCATTGTCACCGACAACGACTTCTGCGCCCGCCAAATAGCGGTTCTCCTCCATAAGCCATAAACTATTCCGATAGATTGAGTTTTTGGCTTGTTGTAGATCTAAGAACACCTGATGTAAATTACGAGATGTTTTGTAATATTTAGAAAGAATCATCCTCAGGGAAATTTGATCAGTGACTGTCCGATTTCGACGAAACCCTTCTTGGTAGTCAGGTATCATTTTCTCTGCTAGGGGAGTGATTCTCTCCAGTATTATGTAAGATAGTAATTTATATGCTGTGCAAAGGAGAGCTATGCAGCTTTAGTTTTCGAGTGACCTCCTTTTTTCAAGGGTAGGAAACAACTCGGCTACTTTTCATTCATCAGGCATAACTTTATTTTGACTTACTAATCGAATAAGGTCAAAAAGATAGTTCTACAAAGTGTCTCTTCCGCATATCATGAATTCGGTATTAATATAATCAACCCCAGAAGAACGGTCTTTTAAAGTCTCTTCATGGCCAGTATGAATTCGTTGTAAAGAATGGGTCTTCATGCACATCGCCACAGTCTGTATTTAACAAATTTAAAACCCAGCATTTGACACATGTTGAACATTGAGTAAATTCAATATCCAATTGTCGAGCACCTGCATCGATTCTAACACGAGGGTTTCCATACTAAGTTCTGAATGACAAAATTCCTAGTTCTTAAGGTGTTAGTGTACCGCGACTCTTTCATAGAAGCTACAAAAACTACGCTCATTGCTGAGTTGTAGTAGCAAGGTTCTAGCAAGGACAGCTTCTTTCTTCCGTACAATTGTAAAATGCATTAGTGCTTCTTTTTGAGCTATATTCTATGGCTCGACAGCAGTTTTAATTTTTAACATATTTAAAGTTATCTGGGCAGCACAGACAACCGAACTTTTTAATACCTCCCATACAGCGACCTCATAATCACAACGGGGGTTGGTTTCCACAATTCTCCTATATACTAACAAGATTCGGATATTGTGCTTCCTCATCTTCGTTTATCAGACCAGTTGAAACGTTAGTAATTTCCTGCGATCCCTGACTTGCAGAAAAACTGCAAGCTTAGCATTGCACTGACCAATCGATGATCACTGCCTACAAATTTGGTAGCCGACTAAGTGTTATCACATGAGCCGGTACGATTTTGAACAGCTCTAGCAATAAAGTCACCTATCACTATTCTGACGTTGTGCTTCGGTATGGATAAAATCTTTATCTTTCTGTTGGTTTATATTAGTCGCATGAACGCAAATGATTGACAGATCGGCTAGTCACATATGCGTAAATAAAGCTTACTCATACGATTGTTAACTGCTTTGAACTCCAAAACAGCGTTATCCACCTTGGGCTCAAGGAGAAAACCAATACCAAAATTGTTTTGGTCATCTCCACTGTAAACCTATAGTCTTAGGACTCATGGTCTTCACTTTTTGACCATCGAGTTTCTTAGAAGCGACTGCACGTGCCACGCACCGATCCAAAACTGTGTATCCAGTTTCCAAGATAGATCCGGGCTACTTATAGTACAGCCGACCCATTCTATTGGAATCAATCAATGTAGTTCAGGAAAAATAATAAAGTTACCTTTGATCTGAGTGAGAGGTATTTTCTTCAATTTCAGAAAAAATAGATATTAGAGAAACTTCTGGAAGATTCTGTTGATCATGAATTTTAAATTTGACTCAGTTATCTTGGCAATAGTTGTGATGCTTCTTGGGTATAGCTTGAATATTTAATTCCAAATTATAATTATTGCATAAACTGAAAAATGCCAGGACATTCTAGTTATTGCTTGAACAATTGAGCTAGTTGTGCTCGACCTAATTTTTATGCTTACCATATTCTCGAGCGGAGTAATTTTTTAAGTTAGCACTTGAATAAGTGGCATAATTAAGTTAATGTTCGAACACTTTCCGTTGACATTGCCGATACTTTGGCATCTCGATGTTCTTTGGCTGGAAAGAAGACTCATCTTGCAAAACGTAATCCAGTTTCTTTTCATCTGCTGGCGTGTGGGTGTGCACTCAATATTTTCCTTGTGTAAGGCTGTTTTTATTTTCTGCCAGCTATCCTTTTTTGTGTTGATAACCATGACTGATTTCCCACCACATTTTAGTTTCACTCAATTTTCTGCAGTATATAGCTATACAATATTTCCCGCCGTAAAATTTATCTATATTACTATCTATCGGTGGCGGCCGTTTTGTGCAAATGTTTTTTGTTGTCCTATTTTGTTGTTCTCTGGTACTTACAGATCCCATACTGGTGAATGTATCACCCAGCATGTCTTGGATTTGCTTTTTGAAGTTTTTTTTTTGTTGTCCTTCTTGTAAATTTGATTTCAGTTGCAGCTATAGTGTTTAGGTCTTTCTTGCCAGATTTATGCTCTCGTCTGCTTGATTATACACTGGCAGTGAGCAGAATACTGGTGACTCTTCATTATGTTTGACTGGCATTTCTGGAGAAAGGTTTTTTTCGATTAATGAGAGCTTAAATTAAACAGTATACGTCACTTCAAATGATTCAAAATCGCAGGTGATATAGATAATAAATAGATACGATGATCATTAATTTCATAGATATGAATAGAAACTTTGACACTTAACCACAGATAAAGATATACAGATATGGAAGTGTTATCGAAAAATCTTCAAACTCGAATCTAGCTAGTTTCGAAAGAGCCAATATAATATAATTAATATATTGTTTATCTCTTCCATTTCACGTTTACGATTTAAATAAAACAAAAGCGATACGAAAAATATTAACTAATTCAAATTTATGTCTGTGAATGAAAAACAAAAATAAAACAAACGATTAAAGTTTTGTTTTGTTGTCCATATACCATTATGGCTTCATTTATATAAAATTTTTATCAAAACAAATTTGCCACGCGCTTTAACATGAATGATATAAAAAAATGTTCTTGTAGTTTTAAAAGATCAGTTTTATATATATATATATATATATATATATATATATATATATATATATATATATATATATATATATATATATGTATATATATATATATATATATATATATATATATATATATATATATATAATATATTTTATATGGCATCTACAATTTCCAAAAAATTAATTTTGATCATAATAAATACAGCAAAAAGCAACAATCGTTACTTTCAGAATGGTTGTGTAATATTTAAATAACGTGGATCATTTATGTAATCTATTTTTGTATGTCTACCATGAAAAAATTAATATTAAAAATATTAAAATTAAAATTAATTTTTCTTTTGCATTCACAAAACAAAAAATATTCTTATGTTATTAATGGCCATGAAACTTCCATATCTATATATCTTTATCTGTGATTTAACTATGAAATGAGAATTTACCAAATAATTTTGAATCTCTTTCTGATTAATTTTGGAACTCTGTATTTATACTAATATTTTTTACCAAAAACCACACTGTTTCATCTTTAGTTAGATGATTGGTTTTCTCTACAGGAAATCCACTTAGGCTGGTGATACACCAAAACAGACAAACACGTTTTTGCTGGTTTTAAAACGACTTGTGCCAAAGTTACCTACGATTAAATGGTGTAGTGCACAATGAGTTAAACAAAACTAAAAACTGTTTTGCTTTAGGTATTCAGTGTGCATAATGACTGACAATTATGGCCAAAAAAAATGTTTAAATTTTAATGACCTCAAATTCATGCTCAACTCATTTTATATCATTTTATTCTTTAAACAATGCGTATATACAAAAGATTCAACTTTGGATGATATGTCATCTTTGTTTCATTGGCCATAATAGATGTTCCGTATAGTATAACTTTTGTAGAACAACTTTGCTTATATATTTTTGGGCTGTTTTGGCATCATTCTAAGTAGTACATTTGTAATCAATCTACATGGTATGCAACATCATTTTATGTAAAGTTAAACATTAAAATTTAAGTTAATTAAAACAAAAAAAAATTAATTTTTCTTATGCTTAGTAACTACCAAAAATGCGATATCATCTGCGAAGTCGATACAACATGGATCATTATCACCCATGATATCCGAGCTCCTGTTACGAAAGTAGGCTTACAAACTATTTGCCACCAATCGTGGAATACTTTATTTTAAATTAATTGCCAAAGTATGCAATCTCATATTGCATAATAACCTGTGGTCGCTAAGCGTGTTCTAACCATTATCTTTTCAAGAAATGAATTTATTAAAATGCCCGTATAGTAGATTTGAGTTCACTCAATTGAAGTGCTGTAGCACTTTATAGGCTGTAGTACTTTAGCTGAACGATACTTCTATTGCCGGCGTGTTACCTTTTGGTTAAAGTATATTTGGTAGACACATATTTTAAACTAGAACTAATTTAATTCGTTACTTATTCAAAATTTAAATAAAGTGTGCTGTGGATTACCATCCCGTCATACTTCACTATTTGACCATATGCTTTATCGTTTGGAAAAAAAAAATTATAATTCTTGATAATTCATTACGATTACCATCAAGTGACAAAACATCCCCCAACGTAACATCTACAAATAAATTAACAAATCCATACGGTTCCATCACGCATTCACAGTTGGATAATTTAAGGGTTAAAACCGTAAAAAAAAATATTATACTATATGCATCGCTTACATAAAAAGTGTGCTACTCGTCCATATACCATCGTTGTACTCTTGGTATCTTAAATTTATTTTAATTAATACCAGATGGTAATCCTATTAACTAAAATTAATGATTATTTCGTTTTTTTTTTTTGGTTTAACCATACGTTATGCTATATAAAAAAATGTATGCGGATTCGTATAGTGAAAGTTTATAGTTTTAAAATCTACCTGCAATATCAAAAAATGTATTAAATCATTGCCAACAATCAACATCATTTCATCAAGATCTTGATGATGATCTTCTAAACGAGTATACAACAAAAATTAAAACAATAAATTTTATGATGTGGAGGAGGATTGATATAAAAACTATATGGTTATATACGAAAACTATAAGGTATCTAATTAGGACCATATGACGTGTGGGTTATCTGTTGTTAAACAACAGATACAATTTTTGTATTTTTTATTTTTATGGTATAAGGCATACGAATATTTTTTTTTATTATTACAACAACCAGTAATGTTATGTGCTGGTATATTATTGTTGTTCCTATAATAATGATAATAAATGATGATAAGTTGATAATTATGGCACGAACTTGTGTTGTGTATACAATCGATTATTGTATATTTTTTTTAAAGTTTTAAAATAACAATAAAAACGTTACAACGCTTCACAAGATACTATATTATATATAGGTGGAAACTACTTATATAAATATTGGTATTGAAGGTTTTATCGAGTCTGTGGCTATAAGGTGTATTGTATGGGGTTAGATCGAGCACATTAAATTTAATCAATAAACCGATTACCAATTTACTTGTTCAGATCTTATATTAATTTTGAATGCCAAATGCCTTTACCATATGTATGTGTATATGATGACCAAATATAGCGAAGCTGATTGTAATCGAATAAAGTACCAATTACAATTGGCACTTATTTATATACACATATCCATGAAACAATTGTAAATAATCTTAATTATATGAAACCACTTTTTTTTTATATTATGTGTTATACATACAATGTTTATATGTTCGTATCATGTTAAATGTCACATAATGTGGTTTTTGGTTTAACAACAATTTCCATCCACAATAATTTTTCGTATTATTATTAATAAAATCGATATTATACATAATATTTATATATGCATGCGCTTAAGATAACGATCTTATATACATACATATATATATATACATCTATATATTATATGATATCTTCAACTTACCATAATTTATTATAACAACAAAACTTCTTAGGTAAGTATATAAAGTTAAAAAAATAAAAAATTTAAAATTCAATTGAAAAGTCACAATGGTTTTTTGATTATGGTGTTATCATATCAACCTCTAATGTCATCGATTTAATTCTAAAAATAAAATAATAAAAAAAAAAGTTTTTCTTATGCTGTTGTTCACTAAAGAAGAAACAAAATGTTTTAAGATCTTTGAGGTGAGATAAGACTTGGGAGAATATATTTATAAAAATAAAACGATACAGAATTATTTAATTCTAATAATATAATAATATAAGAGAAGTCGTCTAATAATATAACAGCAGCACTATTTGAACTTGTGCGCACATAGATAAGAACTTATAGTTTATTTATTGTCATTTTATGATAAATAAGGAAGTCGAAATTTCTTTATAAGGAAATTTTTGTTTTTTGTTGTGATCGGCACAAATGGGTGCGACTCTTTTGGGTCACTGAAGGTGGAAAATTATTTAAATTTCATCTTTAATTTTTTGGTATCGTGTAAATGTTAAAAGTTAAACTTTCAAGTATCAATCATACATATATATATATATATGCGATATACGATCTTAAAGACAATACGAGATAAATATGGGTGTTTTTCACATCATAACAACACGAATTAAATCGTTATATTATATTATGGTTCAGCACACGATATGACAATATACGTCTAGCAAAAGCTATTAAATCACGTTTATATTTTTTCTAAAACTTTCATGTATATCAATGAATATATATATATACATATATATATATATATATATATATATATATATATATATATATATATATATATATATATATATATAAGCATTTAAATGGAAGAGATAGTTTTAGTGCAGGTTTAATAATATAATGCTACCATTTGGTTTGCTTTTTTTTTATTACATAATCAATAATAATTTATTGATCGAATAAATTTTAATTCGTGTAAAATAGTCACACTATTTAATCTCAAATTACCATCACGATCTCAAAATAAACTACTAACAGAATGATTTTATTTATTTTTCGTACCTGTTTACTATTAAGCATATGTCGTTTAATAGTGATTGGAAAATTGAAGCTGTACTTATATTTTAAATTATTACACCAGATTTTGTATTCGAGTGGGTAAAGTATTTGCTTTAAAATCCGATAAAATTTACGGTTGAGCATCACTTTAAAATAAATCATGTTTCGTTTAGAACAACATAAACGTAAAAATTCAATAAATCGAAAAAAAACTAGGTCAAAAGTCTAATCACTAGTCAAGTCAATAGTCAAGTCAATGGTCAAGTCAATAGTCAAGTAAATAGTCAAGTCAATAGTCAAGTCAATAGTCAAGTCAATAGTCAAGTCAATAGTCAAGTCAATAGTCAAGTCAATAGTCAAGTCAATAGTCAAGTCAATAGTCAAGTCAATAGTCAAGTCAATAGTCAAGTCAATGGTCAAGTCAATAGTCAAGTCAATAATGAAGTCAATAGTCAAGTCAATAGTCAAATCAATAGTCAAGTCAATAGTCAAGTCAATAGTCAAGTCAATGGTCAAGTCAATAGTCAAGTCAATAGTCAAGTCAATAGTCAAGTCAATAGTCAAGTCAATAGTCAAGTCAATAGTCAAGTCAATAGTCAAGTCAATAGTCAAGTCAATAGTCAAGTCAATAGTCAAGTCAATAGTCAAGTCAATAGTCAAGTCAATAGTCAAGTCAATAGTCAAGTCAATAGTCAAGTCAATAGTCAAGTCAATAGTCAAGTCAATAGTCAAGTCAATAGTCAAGTCAATAGTCAAGTCAATAGTCAAGTCAATAGTCAAGTCAATAGTCAAGTCAATAGTCAAGTCAATAGTCAAGTCAATAGTCAAGTCAATAGTCAAGTCAATAGTCAAGTCAATAGTCAAGTCAATAGTCAAGTCAATAGTCAAGTCAATAGTCAAGTCAATAGTCAAGTCAATAGTCAAGTCAATAGTCAAGTCAATAGTCAAGTCAATAGTCAAGTCAATAGTCAAGTCAATAGTCAAGTCAATAGTCAAGTCAATAGTCAAGTCAATAGTCAAGTCAATAGTCAAGTCAATAGTCAAGTCAATAGTCAAGTCAATAGTCAAGTCAATAGTCAAGTCAATAGTCAAGTCAATAGTCAAGTCAATAGTCAAGTCAATAGTCAAGTCAATAGTCAAGTCAATAGTCAAGTCAATAGTCAAGTCAATAGTCAAGTCAATAGTCAAGTCAATAGTCAAGTCAATAGTCAAGTCAATAGTCAAGTCAATAGTCAAGTCAATAGTCAAGTCAATAGTCAAGTCAATAGTCAAGTCAATAGTCAAGTCAATAGTCAAGTCAATAGTCAAGTCAATAGTCAAGTCAATAGTCAAGTCAATAGTCAAGTCAATAATCAAGTCAATAGTCAAGTCAATAGTCAAGTCAATAGTCAAGTCAATAGTCAAGTCAATAGTCAAGTCAATAGTCAAGTCAATAGTCAAGTCAATAGTCAAGTCAATAGTCAAGTCAATAGTCAAGTCAATAGTCAAGTCAATAGTCAAGTCAATAGTCAAGTCAATAGTCAAGTCAATAGTCAAGTCAATAGTCAAGTCAATAGTCAAGTCAATAGTCAAGTCAATAGTCAAATCAATAGTCAAGTCAATAGTCAAGTCAATAGTCAAGTCAATAGTCAAGTCAATAGTCAAGTCAATAGTCAAGTCAATAGTCAAGTCAATAGTCAAGTCAATAGTCAAGTCAATAGTCAAGTCAATAGTCAAGTCAATAGTCAAGTCAATAGTCAAGTCAATAGTCAAGTCAATAGTCAAGTCAATAGTCAAGTCAATAGTCAAGTCAATAGTCAAGTCAATAGTCAAGTCAATAGTCAAGTCAATAGTCAAGTCAATAGTCAAGTCAATAGTCAAGTCAATAGTCAAGTCAATAGTCAAGTCAATAGTCAAGTCAATAGTCAAGTCAATAGTCAAGTCAATAGTCAAGTCAATAGTCAAGTCAATAGTCAAGTCAATAGTCAAGTCAATAGTCAAGTCAATAGTCAAGTCAATAGTCAAGTCAATAGTCAAGTCAATAGTCAAGTCAATAGTCAAGTCAATAGTCAAGTCAATAGTCAAGTCAATAGTCAAGTCAATAGTCAAGTCAATAGTCAAGTCAATAGTCAAGTCAATAGTCAAGTCAATAGTCAAGTCAATAGTCAAGTCAATAGTCAAGTCAATAGTCAAGTCAATAGTCAAGTCAATAGTCAAGTCAATAGTCAAGTCAATAGTCAAGTCAATAGTCAAGTCAATAGTCAAGTCAATAGTCAAGTCAATAGTCAAGTCAATAGTCAAGTCAATAGTCAAGTCAATAGTCAAGTCAATAGTCAAGTAAATAGTCAAGTCAATAGTCAAGTCAATAGTGTTAAGCCAATTATAGGCCCTTGCCACTAACTTTCTAAAAAAGGTATTTGTTTTGGATTAAACCACCTTTGGATATGTATGCCGAAGGGTTTTGTCTAGAAGCCACATGGTTCCATTGATTTCTCGGAATAGTATTCAAAAATTTATAACTGGTTCGGTAGGCTATGAAAATTTTACATTTGGCAGGATAGTCTCGACAAAGAGTCGATTCAAGCGTATAGACATTTGCTTACTCATTTTACTCTGATAACATTTTGCGTTTAGTTCAAATTACAGCAACTGAGTTCAAATTACTTGTGAGAACCGCGTCGCAAAGTACCTTAAGTCTTTGTGATTTAATCTTCTTCCAGTAATTTTGGAGTGTCTTCAGTATTATTCAATGATAATGATTTCTATCTTCAAAGTCTAAACCCACCACTATTTAAGATCTCAGTAATCTGATTTTTTAACATTATTGCTTCTTCAACATTGGAACTTCTGGTTAGAAGGTTATCCATATAGAAACTATTTCTAACTGCTTTGCTGCCTCTGGAGTCTCCTTCTAGTGCTGCTTCATACATTTTCTCTGCCTGTTCTAACGTGGTTAACTTTGGTTAACTTTGGTTTATAAACTGCATGGTGTGCCCTGAATTATTTTAGATTGTTGTCTAAAGGCACTTGCGATCACGGTATCTGTCTTATTCGGTCAAATGCAATAATTATATTCATCCATAAATTCATAGTAATCCTTATGATGTTGCTGTGGCCTTGAGCACCTTTTTTCTATTGAAATCATTGTAGCCTTTTCATTATTGAATCGTAATCTCATTATAAATTTTCTGAAGTTCTGGTAGTGGAAAACTTTTTCAAGGAATCCAGTAAATTTTCGCTGTCAATACTGGAATCGATGTTCACGTTGAAATTAAGGTCATTAAGCTAGTCTTAATTGTCCTACTCTATGTTACCTGCTATTAGTCAACCATAGTTCGACGAATGTAGCACAAGTAAACATTGTAACCAGTTAGTCTATCCACTACACTGGGTTTATCAACATAAGGATCTGCTAAGTCAAGTTTTCTTATTTCATTAGTATTATAAGTTGTGATTGGAAGAGATTTGTAAAGAATAATGTGGAATTATCCATGGTTCAACTATTAAATCTTGTTTTTCCGGCTGAGCAAGAAGCTAGGTCGTGTATGGAATTATGTGAATATGTTCGCTTCAAACCTATAGCCTTTGCGCACATAGTTCTGTAAAAATGTTGATTGAGGCCAGGAATCTAGAAATGCTCTTTTTGACTTGTACTGCCTATTACAGGTCAATAAGTTCCCGTTGGGTTTTAATTCCAATAAAGGATTCTAACGCATCACATCTCGTATTAAAAATTTAAAAAAACTTTAAAATGTGGGAAATGCTTCTTTGACTGATTCTTTAGCTCATAATTGTTTGGTTTCTGTACCAGTTTTACTTACTAACATCTGCACCAACCGGAACCACGATGTGGTAACCGCAAGTATTTTAACCGCTATGTTAAAATCAAAACCATTTTCATATAAACTTTTCATAATTTCTTCTATGCCAAACCATTCGATTTATATCGGAAATGCTAAATTAACGAATTTTGTCCGTCATAACATCGTGGAGTGGAATCTTTATATAGGCTATTTCGTTGATTGACAATTTTTTCTCATTTCTATAAAATAGCAACATGGTCTTAAAAAAATAAAAATAATTTTAATCGAATTTAAGTACTTACCCATCAGTTTTTAAGAGGATTATGTTGAGAACAAACAATAACATTATAAACCTGTGACGATGAAATCATATTAAAACTGTCAAAATATTTTTTTTTACAAACTAAAAACACTTCAACAGTTTCATAACAAAACAAATTCACTTACATAATAAACATCGAGAGAATGGAAAATGCAATAACAACACTACAGCTTCAACAAACATAACACTCAAGTGGAATTAAACCAAGAAGGAAGATTATGCGATACGATTAAGAAGTAAATAAAAGATTTGTTTTCATGTTAAATTTTCTCGAAACAATTGATCACTTAAATCGATATAAGAATTGGTCTATATATCCTCACTATATGGTGCAGTGTGCACTATGCACAGTAATATGAGAATTTCTTCTAATCTGAAACGAGACAATAAGAAATATTTACAAAAAATGTTCTTAGAATTTTTTTTATGCTATACAGATTCTTATGTAGGTACAGATTTTTAAGAATGAAATACAAAATTAGATCCGATTATTGTTTTTTATGTTATATATGTATATATGTATGTATATATGCTTTGTTTATGAATGAAAAGATTTTTTTTTGCCTATCGTATGTGGATGATTATGTGTGTGAAACTCGGTGTGATATCTACTTTCGCATGTTATATATATACCATTAGGAGAGCAGGTAGCTGGGTTTTGTCATTATATATAGTTAAGTGTTTCGGATTGGTTTCAATTGGATTGTCGTATTTTTATTTTGCAAATTTCTCACACGATTCACCTGTGTTACCTGGTTGGTTTCGTTTCTTGGAACGTTTTGTGTGTTTTTTGTATGTAGAAAGTAGATTTTGTAAAAAAAAAAACAAATAGGAATTGTAATGGACTTTTACAGATCGTACAGTGATGAGTTGTAGAGTAGAAAATAAAAAGTTTTAAAAGATTTAGTGTTTAAATAATGTTGCAGTTATATTTTTAAAAATATTTGGCAAGCATGGTTTCGAGGTCGGATCTTACTGTCGACCAGAAGTGACCCAAACGTTTTTATTAAACCCAATAAAAGCCTTAAATTATTATTTTTAACTACATTTTTCTTTATAAGATTTTAATCTATTACCTTGAGAAAGCAACTGGATTTATTACAAGATTTTAGTAAGAGTTGAAACTTGCACATCCCTTGACGTGGTAGGTCCGCTGTATCGATCTAATTTCGTCATGGGCCCAGGACGCTGCCGTGTTCTTCTGTAAACTGAAACTGATGATGTGGTATTGTTTTTTTGTCTCGAGAATTGGTTAAAGTTTTTTAAATACCAATTTTTAAAGAGTTTTAAGAGGGCGGTTGTAATCTGATTGTACGATAAGAGTCTACCTTCGGGTTTTCTTTAATAGGTTTAGGAATCATAACGATTTGTGAAAATTTCCAGGTTACGGAATACATTTTGATACATTTGTCAGGAAGTTGTTTAAAAATGCTTTTTGTGAGTCAATGCTTTCCTTAATCATTTTTTTAACATTTTGCCTTTAAAGTTGGTTGGCTGATTATCTGAGGTATCTGCTCGATTACTTAGAAATTCTTGAGTTCTAATTTGTTTGTTGGGTGTAAATACATTGCTTAGGTGTTCAGCAAATATGCTCGCTTTGGCTATATTATTTCTTGTCCAGTTTCCATCTAGTAGGCGAGTCACTAGGCGTGGCAGTGTAATACGTTTTAACTTGTTTGTGGCTTCTCACAGTTAGTAAGCTCTTGTTTCTGTCACTGTATGTCCACTGATGTAGTGTTATGGACGCCTTCATCACGATTTTTTTACTTAGCTAATTTTATTAGCATTTTAGCATTTTTATGGTGAACGCGTCTTTTTATAGAAAGAACTATTCTATGTAGCTTATGTTGCATCTTAATTTAAAAAATCTGTTAGATCCCGCACTGCATCACCAACTTCGTTATTATTGTTTACCGAGACATTTAAAGAGCACTCTATGGCTATTATGGTCCTGAATCGAGTCCATTTAGTAAGTTGGTACGTCAGAGCCATGTTGCATATATCTTTAAAATTGTCTCCCTCTTAGAGATATTAATCTTGAGCCCCATAAGATATGTTGTGACATTGTAGTCACCTACTGCAAGAAACTTATCTCACAACGTTGAAGTGACAGTAAACAGTAAACTGAAGGGATCATGCATTTCCTAGTCCTCTAGGCAGATACTAGTTGCTTAATTATGCTTTTCACCATATTTTTGGTGCTAATAATGTATAATTTTACTCTTTATGTTAGAATAGCTATTATGACTATAGTTAGGATGATTATAGTGTTGTAAAAGCTGTACCCTTAAATTTCGAGACAGCTGATATCTCAATATTTCTTACAGTAAGAAATTGTGTAGTTCTAGTTAACGCTGTATCCATTGACACTCCATATAGCAAGTTAGAATTCATTAATTTCTGATTTATGATTAAGAGCTGCATGAAGGTATTCATATTTTGCAGTATGAGATTTATATTGGTCTCCACTAATTGTATGAACTTCACCTTGAATTAGTTAAGAGCATATTCATCTTTTTATAAAGCCACTGGCCGACGTTTGAGTTTGAGAGTGAGCTACCTTTGACTAGTTCCCCATAAAATATCTTTGGTTAAATGGTATTTCTGTTGAATTTGTCTGTTCCTTAAAGATTGCATTTAGCACTTGTTGTTCTGTCTTTTGTCATGTAGTAATTTTTTCTAATTCTTTGTATATACTATACGCATCCTCTGAAGTTCGCGGTGTGGTTTTTTCCACAATTTCTGCTTTTTTTCTGTGGGGTTTTATAAGTGTAAAAAGATTTATTTTTTGCTTCGAGGGTAGGTTCAACTTTTTTTTGTATCTGTTGATGTTTCGTGCTTGAGTTTGTGTTTCATAAATATTCCCGCGTTTATTTTGAGCAATGTACGTTTTCTCCTATTTATGTTATGTTCCAACGCTGCTACCACCTGGTTCAATGGAGTCTCAATTTGATAGATCAAAGGAAGCCATCTTGTATCATGAGGGCATTGACATAGTTGTCATGTATTATTCCAGTAGGAGTATGCTTTAGTTTTTAATATCGAAGTAGCTATTTGTATTTGTTAAAATCTGGGGTTACACTTCTATCATTTTATTCATCCAGAAGAAAAAAAATGAAGAAACAATGAAAAGCGTCACTGTAAGGAGTCATATTAAACACATACAGTTTACTGGTTTCTGCAATATATTGTCCAACTCCAAAATTTAAAACTCGAGCACTACATTAAACTTGTTGAATCGCTAGGACATCCGGTGGGGATCTGGACTTATGATGTTAAAGGAGAGATGTTTGCAACGCAGAGCAGAAATTAAAACGTGAATTTCACTTTGATTGCTCACAGTCTTGTACCATACCTAATAAACTTCTATGTATTACAAAATACCGGATGATTTTTGTAAGTTGAAATTTTCAAATATCTCGAAAAATAAGCACTCTACGAACAAAAGGTCAAAATTCCGCAGGAGAAATACATAAGTGGTAAAATTAGTACCCCTCCTTGTAGGTGGGGTGGGGGCTAACTTTGAAATGAAAATAGAAACCCATTTTATAAACTGCAGATTCGGATTCACCGGCTAAAATAAGTAAGAGGGTTAGTTATTTTTGGCGAAAATCGGCTAACCTGAAGTGGCTGCTTCCATATAGAGTTTTTCGAGTTTTGTAAATTTTTCAAAAACTACATTACTTATGAGGAAACTGTTAAGTGGAAAAATGTTGTATTAAAAAATAAACAAAAAAGTAAAAAAATAATATAAAACTACAAATTCTGTCACTTCCGGTTAGCCGATTTCTGCAAAAATTAACTTCGCTACGTACTTAGTTTTAGCCGACAAATCCGAACCTACAATAAAAAATAGGAGTTCATATTTTAATTTCAAAGTTACCTCCCTCCCCACCTACAAGGAGGAGAAGGGGTTCTAATTTTACCACTAATGTATTTCTTTTACGGAATGATAAAATTTTATATTGTTCATTTTGTTCGTAAAGTGCTTATTTACCTAGCTATTTGAAAGTTCCATGTTTTAAAATCACCCGGTGTATATCTCAGAACAATATTTGCATGATAGCGAATCTATTGCATCGGATCTCTTACCTGTTATCATGGTAGCCAGGAAAACGATAATAAAAAAGAAAAGTGCACCAAGAAAATTAAAATCAAACTTGGTTTTAACAACAAAATTAAAATCAAACTTGGGGCTCTTTCGAGAATTAATGTAGGAAATATTCAACACAGGTGCCGATAAAAAATGCTCTGTAATTGTAAGACGAATTGGAGCAGCTTAATGAAATAATTCACTATGTCATTGACAAGCACTCCTATAGTATAAAAATAAATAGGCGTTCAATATAAACTACCCAATTGGAGTTAGAGGGTTATGGTAAGGGAAAAAGACGGACAGGTAAAACCTGGCAAATTAATTTATCACCAAGGAACCAAACAATTCTTAATTTAGTATCCAATTCCTTCTTAAAGAAGTTAAAATTGATCACTAGATATCGAGGTAGTTTTTTTTGATGAAAAAGACGACAGTAAGTTCAAGCTCAACATCGCAAAAATTATTCTCTCTGATCGAAACAGCTCTCGACATCAGTATTAATACTGCTTTAAAATATTTTACAATTGCACTAATCATTTTAAAGCATACAAATTCGGAAAGAGGTTAGCCTTTAAAGATGTTCAAAAAAAAATTACTATATTCACACACCATCCGATTTTGATGACTACTCTAATCGAAAGCTCTTGATACCATTATTATTATCAATGTAACCTTTCGAGGTAAAAATCCCATAAATCACCCAACGATTAAAAACCTTAAAGGCTTATTTTTTAGCTGTCATTGTTGTTTAAACCTTTTGAAAAATTACTACTAAAAAGACTTAACCCAATATTCATTAAGCCAATAATTTATTCCTTCACATCAGTTTAGAATCAGCTTACAATAAAACCGGTACATAAAATCAAAAAAAAATTATTTGTAGGAGTCTGGAATACAAACTGCATCGAAATTTGTCCTCCGCTATGCAGCTAGACATCTGTTCTATTCATTAAACATTTTCGAATGAAATATCATGATCTCCAACCTTAAGAAAGAAAAAGCAAAATACTCCAATGAACCAAGCCACTTTTGACCTATGGTAAATTTACCAAAGTAAAATTAATAAGACAATTATAGGACTGCCCCAAAAAACTGGGATTAAATTTAATGTACCAGATACAAGGCTATACTCTGGCTAGAACACTATATTTAGGATGACACCTATATAAAGTCACTTTAAATTTAATTATGTTCGAAATTAGAACGATCGAGAATATATTTCAACGATTTATATTTTAACGAATCGATCAACCGAAGGTTTTACTTTGAAAATAAAAACTAGATAAGAAACCGCAGTTAAACATATAAGGAATGTTTAACAATTTGATTTATTTTAACCATATATAAGAGAATTTTTTTATATTTACTTCAAAGATTAAATTTCATTACACGATATATAGAAGTCATTGTGCCACCACTATATATATAAAATTAAGATATTTAGCTAATAGCATAATTTATATATGATAGTGACAATGGCAATGAAGTTTAATATATAAGATATGTTAAAGAAATTGATTGGATTTGTAGTTATATTTTTGTTGTAAAGTTGATATATTATGTATAAAAAATATTTTTGCGATATTAATACGGTTATATACAGTAAACTTAAAAACAGAAATCGTGCTTCCATTTAAGATGTTATAAGCAAAAACTAAAAAAATAAAATATTAAATTTCTCTATACAAAATATACAAATTACATGTCATTTTTCTTCTTAACAGTTTCGAATTTCATGAACTATATTATATATAGTTTAAGGTATATATGGTATATAGATAATTTATTTTGTTTGCTGCTCTTTTTTTTTTTAAATTTTATGAACATAAATATAGTGACCCTAAAAAAATACCGAAAACCAAAATATTATCGACCATCGTGGTTCGAATTAAAAACAGTTTAAATGGAGCACTGGCTATATATATATATATATATATATATATATATATATATATATATATATATATATATATATATATATATATATATATTTAATATATACGAAAATCCAAATACAATGATAATGATGACTATTAAGGTGAATTTCGTGACACAAGATTGAAATCATATTCAATGTTGGATATAAAACATATTTCATATTTTAGTTTTCTATGTTTTTGTATAGTTGTACTAAGATTTTTTTTGATGATTTACCTGTAGATGATGAAGCTTTTTATGCAAATTTGTTTTTTTTTTAACTAGGTTAAAGTTACTTTAGTGACCCTAATTTCATTTAAAATCAATCCCGACTCAACTTTCTATTTATTTGTATAACATCCAGTTTAGATGCCTTAACCACATAAATACATTAATATACATGCGATTAATATTAACATTTGCGTTAATAAACCATAAAATGTATCGACCTTCATTTTATATTACTAAATCATATGTATAGTGGAGCAAAACAAATTTCATTATCAAAAACCTACAACACAGAATTCACTTGACCGTTTTCTAAACTAACAAGTAGATTTACAACAACAACCATGTTCAAATATATAATTTATCTAAAAGCTACTATTTTAATCATCAATTTTATTCCACCCTTTATTTAATTCCTTTCAAATTCCACCTACAAATCCATTACACACAGTTTTGTTGTCTTGTACTCAGTTAAGTATAGAACAAAAATATTTAGTTCAATCTTGAATTTTTTTTTTGTTTTTTAAGAATAAAACTACACAGCACATAAAATAGAAGAAAAGTAGTTTTTGCTGGCGTACATATAGTCAAGTTTAGTTTAGTAGACATGGTATAAGGTGATACGGTTAAGTCAATATATACTGATAACGAAAATTTTTCAAAGTTTGTTGGTATTTTTTTTTGTTGTACGTTGTTGAATCCGATAACATTCAATTTGTATTTTCGTAACCAATTTATATATATATATATATATATATATATATATATATATATATATATATATATATATATATATATATATATATAATATATATATATATATATATATATATATATATATATATATATATATATATATAATATATATATATATATATATATATATATATATATATATATATATATATGTATATTTATATATATATATATATATATATATATATATATATATATATATATATATATATCGCGCAACTGTGTTGTTGTAGCTGATATTTTCCGCTTGCTGCTTTCTTATCATTTCTAGAAGACGAACAAGAAAACAAAAAATAAGAAGTATGAAAATTAAAACAAAAAAAAAATAAGAAGTAAATCTTTTTATGAAATGAATCAAGTATTGAAAATTAAATTAAAATGAAAAAAATAAAAAAATAAAACTTGAAAGGAATAAATTCTGTCGAAAGATAAGAATTTGTGAAAAATTTAATTGAAATTTGATTATATTTTTTTTTTGCTTGCTCGTTTTGTTATCTTGTAATGAATACCAAACAGAGGTTTATAAAAAAAAATTCATTGAAGTGTGGTTCGTACTCTGGTATGCATCAAATCTGTTTATATATTGAGTCACGTGCAAACCATTTAAATGTAAAGGATAGCTTACTGTTTTAAAAATCTTTTTGATCACTGCATTAAAAAAAAAAAATTATTTAGATCATAGAAAATAATAATTTACCAACAATTAAACATACTATGTATAAACAAAAGACTTCAATCAAAATAACATGAAAACTTTTTTGAGTAAGCGACGAACCCGATTTTATTATAATTTTAGTAAGGCGACACATGAATTTTAGTGGTGTTGTTTTTGCGTTTAGAATATTTAAGTTTTGTTAATTTATTGTTAAATTCTAAATAACGTATATTTATGAAATCCAAAAAAAGGAACCAAAGATAACGTTTTATTTATAATTTAAGAACAAATAGTTTAATACTTGCTTTCCTCAGCATTTTAATTAAAAAATCAATAAAATTTTAAAGTTTAAAGCACACCTTAAATGTCCCTTTAGTTTAATTTTGCAGGTATCCATTATGTTTGATTTAGTGCAGGAGTTTATTATATTTGTATAATTCCTGATATATCATATTATTATTTAAAAACATCGTTCTGAAATGATGATTTTAAGTTGATTTTGGTCGGGTCAAATGGAAATTTTGCATAATTTTTTTATTTACTACTTTATTTGACCAAAACAAACAGTTCACGATTGAATAAATGGGTGGTAAAGAAGTAGCAATAAAAAAATAGTTTTCTGCGATTTTATCCGATTATGTTAGAAAAAATATCAAGCAACGGAATGGTATATATATAGCCATGGATTATTTATCATGTTAAGAATATCAGCACTCACAATTGATTTGTTCAGGTTTGTTGAGCTTATATTCTCCTCATGAAGCGTTATTAAAATGTGACCATGTGAAAGTATCCTCTTTTGAAATTTAATAGTGACACCGAAAGCGGTGTATCGACCCATTACAAGAATTACCGTTAGATCATCCATCAAAGGCTTCAGGTTCAGTTTGAAAATTCGTGTGGCTAAATCCAGGCGATCTGATGGTAAATCACCCAATTTTTATTTTAGTTTTCTGGCCACTTTGGATTGGCATTAAAAGTTGGCAAAAACAAACATTGCTTTTTAAAGACTTTTGCGCATCTTTCTTGGCGATCGTTCAAAAATTATGGTAAAATAACAAAAACACTAATTCGCGCTCCATAGCTAAGGCTGCAGCGTTCTCTACATGATTCACAAATCGTTGATAAAGCTAACTGCATAGTTTGCTCCATAATGCCATAAATCATAAAATTCCCGGATATTGTAAAACATTTCCGCCAAAACCGAAACGCGTCGGAACTTTTATTTTTCCTTCATGGCAGCAGTGACTAAACCATTTGTTTGATGGTCGCTCCTTAATTAAATTCAATGATTTGCAAATTTGACAAACACAATCCATTGCTCCACGATCGTGACACTTTAGTTTCGTGAAATAAACTAACATTAACTTCGGCAATTCGATTTTGTTGTAACTTTCAATACGCTGTTTGCTGTACCGATAAAGGCTCGACTAGCTTTTGTCTCTTCTTGACTTTTATTACGATGGCAATTTGCCTGCAATTAGCATGTTACTTTTATCGAAATGGTGACGAGTGCCAACCATTCAATTGAAAAGTCGTTTATCTGATCCCATAGTAAAGTCCAAGCACCTAATATTCGTCTGGTTTATTTACTATAACTGGGTCATTTATCGTATCATTATCTTTGATTTTCTTTGCAAATGTAAATGATTTCCTCGTAGATGATTTCCAGCTGAATTTAGGGTTACCGTAGTTTCGTTAATTAACTGTGATGCATTCACAGCAGTATTGGCACCACTAAGTAAGTATTTATCATCTACATAAAAATCCCATTATTTTAGATTGACTTGCTTACGGAAATTGATCGTTATAGTCATGCAGCAACTTGATTCAAACTTTTCGTGGCGGTAAATAAGATGCTGATTTACTTCCATATGTCAGGCGAAGGATTTGAATACATTATACTGTTTTATATATGCTGCAACTCTAATCCGATGTCGTCTGAATTTAATAATAATTTTTGTTAATTTTTTAAAATTTTAATAGTTTTTCGAGTGCCTGCAAGATAATATAACAAAAACTCGACTTTGCCGCAAACGAAAATTTGTTTAGTTAAAGTTAACGGTCGTTTTATTTTACTGTATTCTTTGAGGATACGCTTAGTCTAAGAGGGACACCATGAGCGACAAATTTCAAGATTTAAAACACATTTTAATCGTATAACTATACTATGATTTATCAAAGTGATCAAAAATTTAACCAGGCAATGGTTTAGTAAAGGATCATTACAGCTATGAATTAGAAAATTGGATAGTGAGAGCCAATCCTGTAAGGGCACATTCT
Source organism: Tipula confusa (assembly GCA_963556175.1). Taxonomy (NCBI): domain Eukaryota; kingdom Metazoa; phylum Arthropoda; class Insecta; order Diptera; family Tipulidae; genus Tipula; species Tipula confusa. Next base: position 24,380,873 of record OY744475.1, read on the forward strand.
TAATGTTTCTCTATAAACGTTGTAAAGATATGTCAATGTTTTCTCGAATATCCAAAATGGTAACAATTCAATAGAGTAGGTGTAATTTATGTTTATTGACGAAGCTGTGTATATATACTTATATTCGTTCCATACATTTATATCGACAAGTTTCTCATTTGTCAAATACTTCTCTTACGAATTCACGATAGAGGTCTAATCAAATTCCAATAAAACCAACTTAATAAAATAAAAAATTAAAACTTATTACAAAAATCAAATTTATTATTCGATTAATAAAAATATCGTGCAATGTCTTTAAAAATTGTTACGTTTCTGCTCGTCGCGTATATATACTCATATCTCGCTTAAAATATGTGATGGTGCGCTCGCCTATAGTACTTGTATATAAATATATCTTTACTTGGTTTTATTTATTTTTTCTTCCTATCAATAAACTCGTACATATAAGACAAAACTTCTAAGTCTTGTATATTATATACAAGCATATATATAGGTACTTCTTATATATATATATATATATCCTACACAAATTAAATTTCTTTTTATTTTCATTATGAAATCTGAGATATATATCGTGTATATAAATTTAGTATTAGTACAACATTAATTACGGCATTTTGTGGCTTTTGATGTACCGAGACCGCCTCAATGATGAAAAGAAAAATAATTTCTTAGTTTTTTGGTTTTGTTTTATACTTATGATGTGCCACCGAGACGTCTATTTATTATAAAATACATCTTTTTAATATGAAAATAACAAAAAAAAAAATTACATGAATTAAGATTATGAAGTACTTACATTATATATATATATATATATATATATATATATATATATATATATATATATATATATATATATATATATATATATATATATATATATATATATATATATACATATATACATTTTTTTTATATAAATAAATAAAGTCAAGTAATGGAATGAATAAAACAGCATACAGGTACATGAACATAAATAAAAATTTGTTTAAGGAAAATTAATTGATTTTTCTATTAATTTATTGAGTTTAATTTAAAAAAGAAAAGCAAAATTGTATTAGGTGTTGTAAGATAAGTTTTAATGTGCGCCTTGTTTATAAAATAATTGGAAAATTATTGGTACTCACTAGTCTTTCACTAACTTCTTGTTTGTTACTTGAGTGCGCGGTCAAATTGTTATCTTTCGTCTGTTAATTGGTTTTCTAATTTGTGCTACATGATACAGCATGTGCAATTTGATACGAATTAACTTTTTTGGCGCCTTATTATTGTACAAATAACACCTTTTGACATAGTATTCAATAGTGCACATTTTTTGTTCGAAAGTTAGTCTTAAAAGCTTGGTCAAATGTTTTTTAAAAGTATGGAAACCGTATGGATTTACGTTGTATAGGTGGTCTGTCCAATGAATCTTTGTTAGTCACTAATTTAATCAACGGAAAAAGCTATAATATTTTTTTTTGGTTTGGCAACGTTTAGAACTGAACTCTGGGATAGTAGCGTTGATAAATACTATAAGTTTCTATAAGTTTCTATAATAAAATACTATAAGTTTCTATTATTTAATTTTTAGATGTAAGAAATGAAACCCAGACAAAAATTGTTTCTTAAGTTGCAGGTAAAAATAATGTAACAATCAGCATCTTGTTCAGCATCGCCGGCCGGTTCACACGGTTTTGGACACTTTCGGTGGCTGGTTTATGTATTAGCATTATGTCATCCAACTGGTTATGGCAGCTGATGTAATGCACGTCCGATTAAACAATTTACATAGGTGTAAGGAACTCTACTTCATCGTTACTACTACGACGTATTGGCATAGAGTTGAGAATTCGTCATGGTTCAAGCGACACTTTTTGCTTATTAAGAAAAAGCCAATTGAAGTTAAATTTTTTGATTTTAGTTGAACCTACAAGTATTTTACATAAAATTATTAGATGAAATTAGCATAACAGCTGCGTCAACTATTTCCAATTTAAACTTTAAAAGATTAAATTGTACACTTTGATCGCATTAATCTTTTTAAGACTGGAAGAATGAGTAATTAAATTCCTCATTAAACATTTTCGAGTACAAGTGCAATTTTACTGGGTTTTTCGTCGAATACATTTAAAACTTATACATTTTGCTCAAATTTAGTCCGGTTTCGAGGTACTGTTTAGACGACCATATTGTAAAAAAAATATAGGAAATTTATTTTTATATGTTCGTCCTTGTCTGCTTCTGAATCGCTTCAACGCCCCTAAGAATGGCTCGATGCTACTAACCCATTAGTTGACCTTTAATTTTGGTTGCTGCTTCATACTCTTAAGATATCTTTGACATATCTTTTGTGCAACGTTTCTGCCCCTGTTGACCCCAAAATGTAGTCTAACCAAACATAAATAAATATGTGCCTTCAATAACTGAATTTTATGTCAATAACTGACTTTGAAGATATAATTATCGGATGGTTAGCGTTGTACGGTAGTGTTGATTTTTCTAGCCGGCCTCCACCTCTCATGATTCCATCGGTATCGTTAAAAGGATTTAGCTACCGCACACAACTTTGCTGTAATGATATTAATAAATTAAGCAAAAAATATTTTTGGCTTAATTGATGTATGATAATCTGTGGTTGGGCGGTAGGATTATGGTGAGACTTATGATATTATAGACGTGAAATTCCAATTTCTTCTCTTGTTTCGGGTATTTTACATTGATCTGGTCAACTCTGTCCGTACATTACTAGTATCGCTCCACAGTATAATTGACGATATGTTGATAGATAAAATCACAGTGACTTCTTTAACCAATCGACAGAGAAGCACTGCATCCGCCAACTCTAGTCACAGAATACTAATTTGTTTTAGTGGTGCTACTTTGGTTTTAGCACATATAGGAAAGGTTGTTAATCCATCATTACACTATGGTTGTGCGAATGTCGCGGCGAGATAAGCTCATTTGCATGCATCCCCTAAGATTGTATTTCTGCGCTAGCAATCAATCATCTCAAGTAGTTTTCTGCAACCAAACAAACTTTGTAATATATAATTTGTATTTTTATGGTGATTAAAGATAACAAACCGCAGCTGATGGAAAATTTTGCTCGCTTCGAATAAAAACGATCGATTGGTTTGTACTTGCTTGTGTTCTATTTGCATTTGTGTAAATAAACTGAGTATTTGCTTCCCATTATATACCCAATACTTTGACCGGTTCTGGTTGATCTAAAAATATTTTTAAATTATTTTGCTCTTGGTTATTTAAGAGATCCCGCATTAGGGGATTATTAGTGGGTATCTTTGTTAAATTGGAGCTGCCGCTCATTAACATATATTTTACTATTTCCTCTTTTAACTGCACCTAATAATGTAACGTTGATGATTCAGTCATTATGTCATCTACGTAAGTATCCCATAGCCTTGCAAGCTTTGGGGAAATCATTCTTAAGCAAATCTGTCAGCTCCTTTGAACATTTAAAAGCCATAATTTATAGTTTTTAACTAGTATGTGTATATGTATTGCATGATTTTCGTTGCCCACAATATCAACTGATGCTTTCTGTCTACTTTTGTTTCCCAAATTTGCCGATACACATCTTTCCAATATTTCTACCTTTACGTATAATTATCGGATAATTATTTGGAATACTTATGAATTTTGGAGAGAATTTATTTTAAAGACACCCAGCGGTTGATTAAGCAGACGCATTAAAAACCACGAGCAATTTAGTTGTATGCTGCTAACTCCTTTGAGTACTCTATGATGTGGCAAGATATATGCTTCTTCCAGTTCTACGCTGTTCTAGTTGTCGAAAATGGTTGCTTGCTTTAAATCGCCTCTCCACGGCAAGTTAACTATAGTTATAGCTTGTTAGTAAGGTGACCCTATATGAGATTCGTGATTCCTTAAACAGCAATTTTGTAAAGGATCGGCCATCTTTCGCACGTTGTATATGGTTGCAGTGAACCATTCTTCATAATTCTGCATTTCCTTGGTCATGTGGCTGGTTTGTGTGACTTTTTCGATTGTCCAAAACAATTGTCGATTGTCAAAATCGATTGATCGTGCATTTATATATAAAAAGGTATGGTGTTTGTAGGAACATTGGTGGCACCTACATGGCATTCTACATTAGTATAAGCAACATGAATTGAGACAATTAAATCATCTTTCGTGTTTGCTAATTAGTTGTCTGGTTTTTCAATCACCAATTTCATAAATGTAGAACAATCATTTAGTCTGTGGTATTGCCTTTCATGGTATACAATTATTATTAGTGGTGGTCGTATAGCTGACTTTGGATTTATCCAGATTACTAGACCTCACTGTTCGCATCGGATATGTTTCAATGATTCAAGGGGATTATTTCTATTTATTAAAAATTTAAGAAAAGCAGGAACTGACGTAATGCTGTATAAGTAATAAATATATAAGCCAATGGTCTCTCGCTTCTGCTGGGTCACCTAATGCCTTCAAACCTAGTATTATTTCGTCGTATATTAGAGGCACTAGCTACATGAATGTTAGGTTGCTCAATAAAATTCCTAATGAAAGCCTTTATTGTGTGGCGCATACGATCGTTTCTTTGGTTAAGCTTTTTGAAAGCTTCAATATAATTTCATTCGCTAATTTTAAAATGTCTTACCAATGAAAATGTATCACCCCTAAGCAGACCCATCAAGTATTGGAACTTTTTGACTGGTGAATGCTATTTTCAGTATGTATACTGAATTTGAATAGGTCGAAAAAATGTTGCCACTATTTTTAGTGGAATTCTTTTGACCTCTTTTCAGGCCATACGCAGAAATAACACAGTGCAAATGTAATGTAAAAATTTAGAACTTTTTAACAGTGGCGTTAATATAGCTGTTCTTTATAAGAACGTCCGTGCTTTTATAAATAAACTCAGGTTATTTATTTATCCTCTTCATAATTCAATACAAACTCTGATTCAAGTTTAGGTTTTATACTTCGCATCGTTGCATTCATAATTCAAAAGTTTCAAATTATGAAGACATTTAATACATAAATATATTTTTTAATGTTTTAATCCAAATTTTGATTTTTAACCATCGACATCTCATCATTTCCATTATCGTGCTACTTTTTATTTAAATCAGCTTAAAATGGAATACCAATCGATTTGACCGAAAAAGTTTAATCCAGTTCGTTTTGACATAGACCAATCATTCATATAATTAATGATTTGTTACCAACATATAAATGGTTAAACTGTCAACATAAGTCATTTAATCAAACTCACATCTAACATCTTCAAATGAAATATGTATCAACCTCCTCCCATACCACAAAAACCTATAAATAGACTAAAATAAAAACTTTCTAAAAACAAAAAACAAAAAAATCAAAGACAAAACGGTAAATACAAAAACTAAAAATAGTTTATCGATAAATATTTCCTTTTCATCAAACTCAATTAATATCAAAAAAAAAAATGTTATTATAACTTTTCTAATCATATTTCACTGTAAATTATAACTTACCAGTTTTACCACCGATCTTGAAAGAGTTGAAAAGAAACGGCAATAGCCTAACCCAAAACACTCGACTTAGTTTATATTATATATTTTTTAATAATATTCAAATTTATGATTTATTTTTTAATAAATTAAAAATAAAAATTAGATTTTGTAATATCTCGTATATTTTTCTAAGTTGTTCCGCTAAAAAAAAAAAAAAATTATAAAAAAAATTCTGTCTGCATATAATTCAAATGACTCACTCGTATAAACAAATCGCGACTGGATTTTGCGACTGCAAAAATTATAGTCGTAAGACATTGCACACACGGTCATGTCACATTTCTAACATAAATAACAAAATACGGATTGTTTTTACTTCGCTATGCATACATATATCGAACGAATGTAGGTTGATTTGGGTATACTGCGGTACATAAGATTTAGATGTGATTGGTTTTTCATCCATCAAGAAAATTGTAATGGAAATTTGTGCTGTATGCACAAATGATAATTCTTTGCACATTTTTTGTTTTGCCGATTTCTATTTAGCCGCATCCCACATTTTTTATGGAAATTTGTTTCTGGATTGTTTTAAAATGTTACTGTATAATTTGTCTTCAGATTCTAGGAATATTAGATTCTATCTTTGTCTCAAGAAATTATTTTATTCTAATTTACATTATGTATGTATGTATATATGATTAAGTATTGTACATGCAATGTACAATACTTAATCATAAATCTTAAATCTATGTGATGCTAGAAAAAATATTCCAATGAAACTTTCGAGTCATTCATACATGAATTTGAAATATCTAGGAAAAAAATCCTCCATCAATTCTAAATATAACACAGTTTTATTACACTTCGATTAATTTCTGGGAAAGACAATCTCTAATCCTAAATCTAGAATTGTCCTTCGACAGTTTAAATAAAACCCACCATAGCAACCATGAATATGTCAAATATCAAAGTTGTTGTAACATGTATCATTTCTAAATCTGATTTAGTGGTCATGTGAAACTGTTTAACTATTATAAAAAATCTATGTCGACTTATTTGGTACTTTTGCTAAAGTTTAAAATCTTATGATGTACTGTGTTGTTACCCAGTGATATATTTTAAACACTAATCCAAGGATACTATTGTGAAGTGTTTTACGATAACTTTTATATTTTGTGGCATGAAACTCACAACTTTGATGAGCTATATCATGTTTTTCAGGGTCTGTGAAATGAAAATTACATTTTGGAAATTTTGATTTGTGGCATTCAATATTTTGATGCATTAACCGAAACTCACAATTTTGATGGGTTTAACCATCGCGTATATTCTTGTTTTAGAAAGTTTTCGATCTGTGTCTTGAAACTTACTTGAAGGGCTTAACCACCACTATTTTCTAGTTTTTAAAATTATCATTTGTAGCGATAAACTTACCGCAGTTTTAATTCACTTATCACCATGGATTTTCCGAATTTCTTAAAATTTAGCCATGTATTTTCTGGATGAAATTTTAATCATCAAGTAAATTTTCAAGATTTTGGTAATTTACGATTATGCATTAAACTCACAGTTGATCGGCTGTGAACATCATGCATGTTTCGGGTTTAGAAATTTACGGTTTGGTACATTGTCTTCAAAAATCATAGTTTTGATGGGCATTACCAAGTAGTTTCTGGATTATGAAAAATTTTATTTGTTTACAGGAGATGGCTCTTACGAAAGTAAATTTTGGGAAAATCCATCAGCGTATCCAATCCAAATGGTGTTTTAGAAGATAAAATTTGGAAAATTTGAGTGGAAAACTCGGAAACTTTTGGGAAAACTCGAAGAAAATTGAATTTTTTTTAAAATGAATTTTTGGATGTTTTGATGGTTTAATAGACGCTGTAAAGCGTAAAAAGTCAACCCAAAGCATGAAAAATCTTCTGAAACATTTTCTCGTATACACGCAACAGTACAATCAATGCTTTAACATGACGCCATTTGGAACCGATATTATTGTTCGTACATAACTATAAGGTAAATTCGTACATTGTTTGCGATCATCATTGCGGCGTTTCATCCATCGGATACATTGGAATTGTGGAACAAATACAAGGACGGGAGGGCTGATGACATTTTGACCCGAGTTTGTACTGCAACATCGAATTATGAGCTTGAAATGAACGAGATACGCAACGAAGCTTTGATCATGATTGAAGACATGTGCGAGCTTATATGTGCAGCAGCTATATTTGTCGAAATTGGGCATCTCAGCACCAATTCAAATTGCAACGAGAGCAAGTGTCTGATCAAGGTTCAATGAGACAAATAATACGAACAAATGTTCTGTTTTTGAATGCACCGCAAAATAACGTGTGCGACCCATTGATGAAAACAGTTGATGAATGAAGCATCGAAATATTTTTTTTCGATGTTCCCGGTGAAACAAGCAAAACCTTTCTGATTTCATTGCTTTTGGCCACAATTCGTCCGAAAACTCAAATAGCGCTAGCTAATGCAGCATCTGGAGTTGCAGCCATTGCTGGACAGCGGCAGGAACATTCTACATTGAAGTTGCCGATGAATATTCAGACAAGTGACAAGTGTGCTCAATTGCCAAGAACTCGGTGATGGCCAAGTAATTGCAAGAATAAAAAATCATCATTTGAGACAAATGCACAATGGCACCCAAACGATCATTGGAACCATTCAATCGACCGATAAAGGTTTGACGAAATGACACAAGACATTTTGGTGGGGCGATGATTCTGCTGGTCGACGATTTTTGTCAAATGGTTACCTGACGTTATTTCAAGATTGACAGCACAAAATCATGAAATTACACACGTAATTTAAATAACATTAAAGATAATGGGTAGATCCAGCCCATATAATCATCACAAAAAAATAAAGGCGTTACACGTCTCATAAGTTGGTTGCAAAATATCTCACTAAACAAATGTAGATATTCTCACTGTTCAGAGAGGTAACATTTGTTTGTCTACTTTTGAGTGTATAAGTTTTGGTTTGAGCCTGTACTATTTTTTTGACATTTTTGTTTTCCTGTTTTTTAATTTTCTGTTTTTCTGCTTTAAATAAATGTCATTTTGCCATCGAATCTTAGGTACAAACAAAAATTTAAAATGTATATATTGCCTCCACCCCATGTAGAATTTTACAACTTTGAATAAATTTCAATTGAAATATTCTTAAATATGAGCCTAATTAAATCATCTCTATACAAAATTTGGGAATACATGTTCTTGAAAAACTTTGAACATAGACTCCTGGGATGACTCATAAATTACTACCACGATATAAAGGTATATTGTAAGCTGAACAATTTGTTTTAAGATAACAAATTTAAATTTTAAATTCAACACCATGGCGTAAGTAAACGTATTGTTAGTAACCTTAGCCTTGGTTTAACCCGTTTTGCTCTGTAGGCTAAATAATTTTCAAGAACAATTTTACAAACGCGACAAACGGATAAAACCGAAACTGAGAACCGAAACCGAAAACCGACTCTGAAAACCTCGGTTTTATGGTATTAGATTTTTTTTTTATTTCACTTAAAAATCGCCCATCATTTTCTTGTAGGGGAGTCTTTAAAAAAGAAAATTGAAACTAAAACCATTACCCGTTTTTATGAAATCTCAAACTATTGGTAAGATTATGAACCAGCTCTTCCAGATTTTACAGCTTTTACAAAATATGGATTTTATATTTATAAAATTACGCAGTCTAGATCCATTTGGCAATCACTTTCAGATAAAGGATATGGGGCTAATTCACGTAAAGTACGAGAAAAAGAAAAAAGAATATGTATGCATACAATTATTCGAAAAGAAAAAGGAGATACATTTAGCATAACTTTAGGGGATTCAGTGAGCTCACGATATCACCGATTAATAAATTTCAGTATCCACGGTAAAAATGGGAAGGTATTTAACCTTTGACTCAAGACAATTTTTTTTTTTAGAAATGCAGAAAAAGAAGAGTTCTGCAGAACTTAGTAAAATGGTCCACGTTTCCTTCGAGAATGCTATTTTAGCAATATCTATAACGATGGAACCAGTGAAATATGGACAAGAATGTCCAGCAAAAAATGCATAATCATGCTTATATTACGGTGTTTATCTGGCCGTCTATGACTCATTTTATTGCAAGAAACGAATAAATGATGACCTAAATTTCGACTTTTAGAATTAAATGATGAACGACAGTAATATTGGAAATAGTGGAGATGAGCATGACTTTGATGATTTTATGCTGAAAAGATATTTCTTATATCTTTTCAGCATAAAATCATCGGTGAAGATGTTTCGGTGAAGATGTTCCTGTTACATTTACAACCGATGAGATTGGAACATAAATAAAATCCAATTTTTACAATGCAAATCACTAAAAAATGTCAAAGCCGAAACCCAACCGAAAACCGCGGTTTTTCAAAAAATTGAAAACCGAATCCGCGGTTTTTGAAAGGTAGATTTTAGGAATATATATATATATATATATATATATATATATATATATATATATATATATATATATATATACAGGGTGGGCCATCTGTTAGTCCTTTTTCTATTTGTAAATAAAACACACATTTTGGGATGAAAAGTCAAATTTTTTTATTGATAATGAAAGGTGGTTCTATGCCATTTATGTATATGAAAACCAATATCGTTTATATGCCTACCACATCTTCGTCTTCAGGCCTGAATCCTAACGTAATTTAAAATGAGGTTTTCCTATAAAAATGGATCAATGACCTCTATTTCAGCTCAAATGTTATTTTTAAGTTGTTAAATTGTCTGTGGATGATTAACATAAACCTTACCTGCCAAGAAACCTCACAAAAAATAATCAAGATAAAAATCCATTAAGATAAAAATGAGCTTTATCGCTAAAGATGATTTTTGATTAAAAACCATCAATCGTCTCTTTGATACATTGGGATGGCTAGCACCAATCACCATTAGCATTAAAATCTTGATGAGATAACATCTTGTTCCGATGGTTCACTCAAATTCCAACAAATTGAAATAGAAAGATATATACAAACTAATAAAAATACCAAATTATCGTTGCATGGATTTTCAGACGCGTCTAGACATGCCTATTCAGTAGTAGGATACGGCCACATAACCAAACCAAATGGGGAGTCGATTTTCAAATTATTATCGGCAAAAACAAAAGTAGCACCAATCAAACAAATTTCCATTCCTCGATTAGAACTCTGTGGCGCATTACTCCTCAACAAATTCCTACTAACAGTCAAACAATCTTTAAAAATTGAAGTCAATGAAATCGCTGCATGGACTGATTCTACTATCCTATTAAACTGGCTATCTGCACCTCCAAAAAAATGGAACACGTTTGTGGGTAACCGAACTGGAGAAATACACACCAACATGAACCGATCACAGTGGAGGCATTTGGATTCCAAAGATAATCCAGCTGACTGCGCATCAAGAAGAATTGATTCAGAAAAATTACTGAATTTTAGTTTGTGGTGGAGTGGTCCAGTATGGATATCAGAAAGAGCAAATTGACCAAAAAATCCTGAAAATCAACCGAACATAACCGAAAAAATGCGTAGCCGATCAATACTTCTTGAAATTTATCAACCAAACATAATAGACGATTTGATCAAAGGAACCACAAAATTCATCAAAATTATCCGAATACTTGCTTACGTCATTCGATTTATTGACGTTAGATTAAAACGCATCTCTAAAGACTTAATACCAACCTACCTACTCAGTCAATAAATACAAAGGGCGGAACAATTGATATTCAAACATGTCCAGTCGAGACATTTCGAGTTGGAACATGATAGCAAGAAACAAAGAGTTACCAAACTCAAGTAAATTAATAAAACTCAAACCGTTTCTTGACAAATCAGGCGTCTTCCGCGTCGGAGGAAGAATTACAAATGCATCAATTATCTACAAAATAAAACATCCGTTAATACTACCAGCAACAGCCCGATTCACCGAATTAATCGTAGCTGAGCACCACTTACGTTATCTCCATGCAGGGCAAGCATTAATGATCGCTATACACTGCGCCATAAATATTGGATTTTAGGTGGTCGACAACTAGTAAGGAAGATCGTTAAACGCTGTGTAAAATGCTTGCGATACAAAAGAAAACATTTGAATCAAATAATGGGTAACCTTCCACGCCTAGTTAAAGGACGAGGAAGAATAACGTACAAAAGTAATATATGTATTTTCGGTTGTCTTGCAACAAAAGCTATATCCACATAGAATTAGTATTGGAACTCACCACCGAATGCTATATTTCTGCGCTTCGAACATTTATAGCCAAAAAGGGCATATGCAAAGAAATACATAGTGATAATGGTACCAACTTCATCATTTTCACGAATTATTCACATTCTTAAAAAATTATAACATATTTTGTCAATTTTTATTAACAGACAAAATAACATTTAAATTTATTCCACCAAGTGCATCTCATTTCGGTGGGCTTTAGGAGACTGCTGTCAAACAAATCAAATTTCATCTAAAAAGGATAACAAATGGCCACATTATTATCACGGAAGAAATTATGACTCTATTGACCGATATTGAATCAATTCTTACCTCCCGATCAATTTGTGTATTGTCAAACGACGATTTGGATTATCTAACGCCACCACATTTTCTTGCCGGCCGTCCCACAACCCAGGACATTTGGACATCTGGATGAGGCGGCATCTAGAGTACCTTACCGATATGCAACACAGAAGCAAATGTCCCAAAAACAGAGAAAAAGTTAAGATTGGCGACATTGTGATCGTCAAAGGAAACAACCCTCCTCCAGCAAAGTGGTTAATTGCTAAAATTAGATCCCGTCATTCGAGTTGTCACGTTAAAAACGGCCAACACATAAGCTTTGCCTACTACCCATCAATTAAATCAGCCGATTCAAGGCGGCCGGTATGTGGTGACACACTGGAGATGCTGATAAGAGATGACAGAATGCAGTGCAGTTCAATAAAACTGTGATTGTCTTACACTAACAGAAGTTTGAATATTGACTACTGGGAAACCGGAACAATTCCGTTATTACTAACATACCTTTTTTTCCCTACCCACAAAAATTTACTAACTATTGACTGTCACGGTGTTTGTAACCAGGTCGATCTCAATAATTAACTAATATCCTACCTTATCCTTCCAAGTATATGTAAAAATGGGTGTACGGTAGGCCCGGCGCTTTTCGGGAGATCTTGAGAAATAAATAGAAAACCGTTGATGTAGACGTTACGATCTGAGTAGTTGTGCACTGGTATGGTGGTTTATTAACCTATAGTAATACATTAGATCAATTTAATGTCATATATAGGTTAATAGAACTCAAAGCACTAGTTTCACAAAGGTAGCTTCTGCACAGTGAACATATTCAAATTATAATATAGTCCAAACTTGTTAAAATGCAATTATGAAAATTTCATTGTGTTTTCAACGAACTTCCTCGCAGATTTAAGATTAATTTAACTTTCCTTTTTTACGATTTACCTTAATTCCAAGTACATATATAATTGAAACCGTGACAAATTGAAGTCACCGCGAGTGAAAGTTAATTATTTAAAGCGATAGCAAACCATATACATAAATATTATTCTAATTATACAAAATATAATTTTTCCATTTAATTTCCTTTAACGATATGGAAATATTCATGTTGAGATTTCACATTTATATATCCATAATTTTGCTGGTACTTATATATAGTATATGTCTTCGGTTGTGTGAGAAAACTTTATCTTCATAATACTATAAACATTTAACAAAAAAACGAACAAGACATATAAAATGAAAAATTCTATATCATTTCCATATATACGGCGAGTACCTATCAACCTCATGATGTTCTTTTATGTTTTATGTTGATATTATTTTAAATTAGCATCAAATTGAGTCATCTCGGTCATATACATATTATAATATTATGTATATAATGTTAGGCTTTCTGTCATATTTTATTTAAATATCGTGCATACACAATTTCTTTACTATATATATAAAGAAAGTTTCATGTGAACTGACATGATGTGTATATATAGGCTGCGGTTGTTATAAGTCCCCCCACACAAGATAACCATAAGCACGCATAATAAAAATTTATTGGTTGTATTTTATGTGTGAGTGTGTACTTATACAGGTGAATTTCTCAAATTTCATTTTATCAATAATTTAAATTTAAATTTATTTTATTATAAAAAACTTAATAAAAAAATACTTAAATTTTAAAATTTACATCTTCGAATTATATTTGTTTATGACACGGAAATTATGTAAGGTGTTTTGTTATGTTTACTTTACTTCTTCGATATCGTCTTTTAATAAATTTTATGATATTAAAGTTAAAATTTATTGAATTATCTTGTCGTGAAATTACGTTTTTTGCAACATTTTTTTTTTATTATGGTAATTGGATATAAATATAAATCAAAGTATAAACATAAAAAAAAAATAAATTGATCGTTGCATAAACGTAAATAAACTTTGTCCACATGATTTATATATATACTTTTAAAGAAGTCAGCCTTCTAGGTCATCGGTCACGTTTTATTTTGAAAATATGTCAACAAAATTATCGCCATATTAGACGATCGACCATAATTGGTACCGCGCGAAAAATCAAACAACAACGACATAAAACACTTTAATTATAAAGCAGCAGCAGCATATATGTATGCGAAAACATTTTAAATTACTTAAAAATTATTACAGACAATTCTTTCTAATCAAAATCAAATAAATTTTAATAAGCGCTATACAAAACTAAACATATAGAGAGTAACAAAATCAAACAAAACAAAAATCAAAGTTCTTGTATATTGAAAAATAATACAGCAAATTACAAGATGATAATCTTCTTCTTCCTTTACATTTTCTTCACCTCAATTTAAAGTGTGGTAATTTCTTTACTTTAACTTACTTAAGGAAACGAAAGCAACAACAGCAACATTAACAGCGACAACATTAAATTCCCTCTATATATATAATTGAAATTAATAAATCGTTTGCAATAAATTTGAAACGACATTGAAATGAAACGAAATTACTTCTGGGAAGTTGTAATATACTCCTCGTACACAAGTAGTTTTAGAAAAACGCCGTCACATTAGAATAGTGACATTTTAATTGTTGAACAATTATAACGTAATTTATAACCAACTAAATTTATTTTAATTACATGATGTGCAATAAAAGATATAAGTTTTTGAAATTTGATAATCGCAGATATTATCGCGTGTAAACAATTTTGATCGTAAATTTTATTGATGTTGGTTTCCAATGTTATCCATTTTCTGAAGCGTAATGGTTAAAGATTTTTACTCATACGTTCGGAAAGCACTTCTGTTATTTAATTATTTGTTTTAATGGTGGTCCTAAATTAATCCTACTTGGGGTCTATTTTAATTATTTATTAAGAAAGTTTACATGTTTTAACTGTTTGGTCTGCGTATAGAACTCGACTCGGTTAACGTTAATTCTAGTTTCAGAACTATACATGTTTTATAACTGATTACAAAGTTACTGAAGAAACTTGAAGATTTTAATTTTAACTTGAATGTTTTGATTTTGTTTTTTCGTCTTTTGCTGATTTTCTGATGTATAACAGGTTATTACTTTACCTAATAAAGCAGCCGCATAAATAAATTGAAAATGAATATCTTTGATTGCATTTAACCTGTTGGTCAGTTACCTTCTTGTTATGTTGGTGCTTACAAGCCAATGTTTAAATTGTGTTTGGTTTAGGTTCAAATCTGAAGTGGAATCCACTGTTGAGACCATAAGTAAACTAAATACCAATAAAATCATTTAGGAATAAAAATAATTATAAACTATTGTTTAATGTGGGAGGTCCTTTACGTATATCAACTAGGCACAAGACTAGATATAGTCAAACAAAGTTGCAGATTATAAATCAAATAAAGCGAGCGTCGATATAACCGACTAAATATTGTCCAACTATACTTATCCTTAAAGGACATTTCATTTTTGAATTATTGTTACTTGCTTTATCTCACTTTCAGAGAACAGTTCATATATGTTTTAGAATACACAAACACTTTTTGGAAGATTTTTAGAGCTGGAGTTCTTAGGCAGCTCCTTTTTGATTATTGGGTATGATCAAATCAAAGTCTTAGATTTAATGAAAAACTTGACTTTTAATTTTAAACATTAACTTTTATTATTTATTATTTAAAATGTTTATTCGGCTATTTTACAACGGCTTTTCTGTGCACCCAAGTTTGACGAAAAAACATTAAGCGTTTCCATATCTCTAGTTGAGCTGAATGTACAAATAAAATTTAACAGGTGTAATGATACAAATCTATTACTTTTTTGTGTTCATTTTTAAAAAGCGAATCTGTCACTGAATGAAAATTTTGAAAATAATAAATTTTGACACAAACATTGCCACAATACTCCCCTACCAGTGGATTAGTTAATAATTCACGATAAAATTGAAAAATGACGTACGAAAATTGATTTATTATTTGTAAATTTTGATGATACGTCTTGTCTTGATTGTGTTAAATCTGGAAATTTAGTGTTAAGATTAAAAGTGACTTTCCGTGTTGTGATGATTTTGTTGTTGTCTAGTAGGTTAATTTTTTGTATGCGTTTCTGATTATTAGTTGGAAAACTGTCCAAATTTTGAAAATGACGTGGTTTTAGTCGATCAATAGAGACTTTAACCAATTTGTCTTTAATTTCGATGTCGTAAATGATTTTTTGTCTAGTTTTACTACTTTAAAAGGGCCTGTATATGGTGATTTTAATGCTCTTCGTAAGGTGTCCATTCGTAAAAGTACATGTGTTGAGGACGCTAAATCCTTGGACATGCAAATTTTGTCAGTGGTATGCCTTGCAACTAGTGTTGGTCGTATTTCTTCAAAATGTGTGTTCAAATTTTTTACAAAATCATTTTGGGATACTTTATTTTCTGAATTTTGTTGTTAAAATTGACCAAGTACTAGTAGAGAACTTCCATATACTAATTCTGCTGGTGTGGTGCAAAATTCTTCACTGTAAGTTGTACGAAGACCAAGCAAAACTATTGGTAGAATGTAACTACAAACAGGGCGAATATGACTCATGATAGCGTTTTTTATTGTTCGATGCCATCTTTCTATCATACCATTGGACTTTGGATTATAGCTTTTTATGCGTCTGTATTCGAAACCTAATAATTGTAATAATTCGGTATATAATTGTGATTCGAATTGTGCCCCTTGTTCTGTAACAATAAAGTCGGATACTCCTGGCTATCCATGTTGAGAGTATTGCAAATGCGACTGTAGTCATGTCTTGCACTGGAATCTTCTCGGCCCAACGCGAAAATCGTTCAATTAACGTTACACAATGTCGGTTATTTCCGGAAATTGGAAATGGATCAATGTTGTCAAGATGTATTACTGAGAATCGTTTCGATGTAAGTTTAAAAGTACCGAGAGGAGATCGAGCCATAATTTTGATCCATTATTTTTGAATCTTTTGAAACAGAAGGCCAAATGACATTTTTAATCAAAAGTTTGACGGGGGCTTTAACACCTAGATGTGACAAATTGTGAAAAGATTCAAAAACAGATATCCGAAAAGCTGCTGGAATGAACGGTCTTGGTATACCAATTGCAATTCTGCAACAAATTGATTTGTTTGTTTTGGACGAAATGGGAATTTGCACAAATTGTAAATTGGTATTTAGATTATTATCTAGAAAATCTCGGAGTTCGTTATCATTGACTTGAGCATCCGCTAACTTTGTAATCATTACTTTCTCCTAGAGAAATTTGATTTATTCAGGAGAGAGTGTCTGCAACGACATTACTTATGCCTGAGATATGTTGAATATCAGTGGTAAATTGACCGAGGAAATCAAGATGTCGAAGTTGGCGCGAAAATAAATTTTCCGGATTTTGTTGAAATGCATAGCTTAAGGGTTTATGATCGGGGAACAGAGTGAACTCACGACTCTCCAACAAACATTTAAATTGCTTAATGCCAGAACAAGCTGCAAGCAACAACTCTGTCATAAGCACTATACTGTTTTTGTGTCTCGTTAAGACCTATAGAGAAAAACCCGAGTGGTTGCCAAAAGTTAGAGACACATTGCTAAACTACAACCCCAAGTCCAGAATCCGAGGAGTCAACCATGATGGCGAGTCGTGCGGGTGGAGATGGGTAGACCAGTAATGAGGCATCACAGAGTTGCTTTTTACATGTATCAAAAGCAAGTATTGATCCCTTTGACCATTGAATTTTGACTTTACTGTTTTTCTTGCATTACAAAAGGCCAAAAGGAGTAGTAATTGCTATCTTAGGTATGCCAATCGGTTCAATGGTTATTTGATGGTATGCCTGTATAAGGTTTAAAGTTAAAAAAATGTTACCACCTTCGAGCTGAAACAAAAAATCCTGAAGATGCGGAATTGGATATCTATCTAGGATTGTGATGTTGTTTAATGAACGATAATCATCACATGGTCGCCAGGTGCCATTTTCCTTTTTTATTAAATGTAGTGGACTAGATCAAGCGCTGTTACTGCGTCGACATATGCCCTGTGCCATCATATGTTCAAATTCTTTAGCTAATCGTAATTTATCAGGAGCTAAACGACGTGTTTTGCATGATACTGGAGAACCGTTGGTTTCTAAGCGATGAGTTATGATATGTTTTACGATTTTTGAACTTAGATCATTATGAGTATAATAATGGGAAATTTGATAGTAATTTTTGAATTTGAGAGTTTAGTGACGATTTGTCTATGAATGATAAACCTGGAACTAATTCATTTAAAACTATACCGTTGACATTCAACGAAGTTAATGGATCTAGAATGTTTAGACCTGAATGTTTAAGAAAATCTGCACCTATCATGGGCAATGATACGTCTGCGATAACGAATTCCCATTTAAATTCTCGTCTTAGTCCAAAATTTAATTTTAATATTTTAGTGCCGAAAGTTTGCACTGGTGACCCATTTGCAAATAATTTGCAGGCCATCATTGATGGTGAACTTTTAAAAATGTTTCTGGATCCTTAATAAGTGTAGTACACTTATAAGAATTTATTTTTAACCCTTTACGATTTCTAAATATTTCCCTAGTTCACTATAAGAATAGGTTGTAAATTAATCAAACTACGGGTGAAAACATGATTTAAATTAAAGTTAAAAATCCTCGGACTAATAAGACAGTCTCTTGCTTAATCCTTGCCTCTTTGTTTTTTCGAAATCTGGCTCCCAAAGACCTTTGATGATCCTTGATGTTACAATAAATTTAAAAATTCATATTTTGTTAGGAGTACGCGAATGTGGAATAAACTGAACGACGAGACGTTTCCCTTGGAATACAATTTACAGAGATTCAAACTTAATATCAAAAGTAAACAACTAGAAGACTGAAAACCTTTATTCCTTTTATTCCTCTCTTACCTTTTTCCCTCCTAATCCTTCCTTTTACCTTTTGCAGTAGTGCTGTGTGTTTGTTGCTAAAACTTTCATATAAAGGATATACATACCTATATCCTAAGTGCTCTGAATATTTATAAAAAAAAAAAAAAAAAAACAATAAACCAAGCAGAAGGCTAGGTACTACTGTAAGCATTCAATTCCAACATCTAGGCTGACGTTATCAAAAGTCCTTGCTGTGTCAATAGAGAAAATAACTATTTTATTTCCGGTACCCCACTTTTCAATAAATCTCGATGGATGTTCGACAATTTTGTGAAGCGCTTCAAGTATGTTGTCGGGAACCTTTGTAAATAATTTAATAGGTATACTCCATCAGGTCCGGGAACAATTCCAGGAATATATTTGACGGTCAAATTTATTTCTTCCTTATTTAAAAGAGCTTCTAATGGAAAGTAATCAAATTCTTCGAATATATAGAAAGGAAGTCACCTTCGTACTTACAAATTTCTTTAGCCTTTAAGAAGAAATGGGGATGTTATTACATTCAATATAGTGATCAGCATTTCTACAGCTAATCCGTTTCTATTGCTTAAAACCCGCAATAAGTTGGCTAACAAGGAACAGCTAACTGTATCTCAAAATAACTGTTGGTAACCTAATGGTACGAGTATCTAAGTCAAATAAGCAACATACAATCTCCTTTTAGTGTTTTTTAGGATATAAGTGTTAGCATTTTTAATCCGGCTCTTACTTTTTGACTAATTCAAAAAATATTATTTTTACTGATTTTTGAAAGGGTCACGAGCAATTATGTCAATCAATAAAACAATTTAATTCACATACATCATACATTCTAGCAGTAGCGTTTACTAAAGTAAAAATTCGATGAACTAAATACCAAGAGGAAGTAAAGAAAATCTCAGGTTCCCGCAAGTTTCCTCAAAATGAGGTGAAGCTGAGGTTTAAAATTCCCAGATGTTTCATCGTTTGTTAGACCTTATAATACTTTAGAGCACAATGTTTTACGTGCAGTGATTTTTTTAAAGGCTGCAATGAATGCTTCGGTGGATAGATAATTGACTACATGAATCACTGTCATTCAAACAAAGATTGCTAAATAATTCTTGTGTGCCTTGGGGCCTCTTTCTTTTGTTGTTCTTTTGTTGTTCAACTATAAGTGTTGAAGTATAGCCAATTCCGGTACCTTAAACTGGTCTTCAAGGCGTGATACGTATGGCTGATAAATTTATCATGAGGTGCGTTCTTGTATGAGCATTGAACCGATTACACTTTACAAATTAAGCTATCAACTGCCGTGTTAAATTGTGAATATATATATTCCAGTACCTAGTTAACAGATGAGCTAAAGTCAACCGTGTCCCTCCGCATCCATTATTTGTCCATGTCCTTTTTGGATTAGTAGTTTATCTATTCGATTGTCCTTTGCATCGAATTAATGTAGCTATTGTTGAAGTTGATCATGGGTGCGTTAAGTTTCGACTAGTTGGTTTGCATCTGCCAATAAGCTTTGGCCTTGTTTGTGTTTTTGTCGCATGTTATATTTTTTGCTTGCGTGGTTTTGAATGGCTAACCATTTAAGTAGAACCAACTATTGACTATGGTTTAACGCAAAATTTGTATTGTAGCCTGAGCTGAGTAAAACGGCCCACCATCTTATTGAAACCACTTGCCTAACTGATCCAATTCAAGTACAAAAAAGCTTATACAAAAAACTTTTGTCACTGGCATCCACAAAGAAACATGATGTAGTTAGCCTAAAGTGTGCACCATACGCGGTTACTATGCAAAGGTATAGTGGTTTTTTGTGTATCAATTGAGAGTTTTTCTCTTTACTAACAAAACCAGGTAAGGCAAAATGTGCTTCATCGGTGTTAATGATTATTTTCAAACAAATGATGGTTGCCTTTTCCGAGCTGTAAAACTCGAGCACTCCAATCTCACCGTCGTTCATGCGGTTATTTTCCTGCAGCAGTTGTGTCAATTGAATTTTATACGGGTAAAAATATACATTTTAATATACATTTTGTACACATCTTCGGTGAGAGATATCCGGTATCAAGACCCTCAGCAATACTCTACTCTCTTGCTAGGCGCCTTTAAACTTTTCTAATCTGTTAAAAGCCTTGTAGTCTCCCACCTGTTAAAACAATTTTATCTGGTACCTTTGGCATATAGCACTTTCATAGTTAAGGATTATTAATTTTTGTTAAGCACATTAAATGGTTTTGATCACCCGCGATCATAATATGTCTTTAAATTGATTGTTTTACGCCGATCTATAATTGTAATTCGTGTAAGCTTTGTTCCACTATACATATATTCAAAACGGTACTATACTTAGAAAGAAAGACACAAGAAAAAAAAACCGAACACCTTCCGCTATCATTCATCTAATCTGTTTTGATAATTTATTACCATAATAATCGTATCTACTCCACATTTTCAAATATGATCATAATCAGTTTACACAGTTTCTAATTTAAATATTATTCCTCTAACATGTCACAACGTTAAGATTATCGAGAAAGTATAACAAACACACAACAATAATAAACTTTTAAAATTATTAATTAGACGCGTTTTCCCCCTTTATGACTAGGTGTGTGTGTGTATGTCTTTGTGTTAAAACGTTAAACATTTAATTTATTATGAAAGATTTTAAAGTCAGCCTTTAATCATCTCGAAACCAAACCAAAATACTTATACAAGTTCCGTATTTATCTGTACGGAGGTAAGTATCGGGGTAATTTTTATTTATGGATTATTATGATATCTTAACACCACATGTGCATTTAAATATGTTAGGATACATATAGATGAATAACTAATATTATTGAATGTGCATTTAAGAAAACACACACACACAGCCACAGACATGATTTATTAACAATTTAAGGTGGAAAAATATGTAATTTCTGTCATTTGATATTTTTTTAATTGATTGACTCTCAAGTTTTATGTGTTTCAGCGTTTGGTTGACTGTAAAATTTTATGATTCACAAAATGTTTTGTCACATAAGACGCGGTAATGAAATTTTAACGAGCTAAGATTAATTACAAATTACAGATTAAGTTTTTATTGCAAGCGGTGTAATGTGTATTTATATCAAATTTAGTCACAATAGCCACTTTTTTTTTGGTTGCTTTAAGATCTTGTATAGTATAAAAGGGTAGATTCTATTTATATCCGCACTCGAACCGATCGAAAACATATCCAATTCATCATATCGTCGTAATGCAAGATGATAAATGAAACACATTATTCAATTTTTTTTATTTTATTTCATCTTATAAATGAATAGGCGTGATCATATATAAGTTTTCTTATTATATAAATACATCTTATGTTATTCCACCTCAAAGTGGAAAGATCTGACGGAAGGATATAATTTTTTTGTTCCACATGTTTCATCTAAATCATTTTTAACACACCATATTATATCGAAATGATCAATTTGATCTCATATTTCAATAACAACAACAAACCAATTTAATCTGCAAGAGGATGTCTTCAACAATATACATAAAGAATGAGATCACCTCTACTAAAGATATTCGTATTCTTATTGTTGTAATAATAAATTTTAAGAAATTCGTTTTGTTAAAAAAGGAAATAGAAACAGGTTCATTTCGGTGTATTTTACTCCAGATTTTTCATGATGTTGCGATAAACGCGGTGAACGCACACACTTGTTTGTGAGAAAAAAAAAATTTATGTTTTCAAGATGATTATTCGATTTTTTTTTATGTTGTATGTTGCATCTATGTTATTTGATATTATTTTAAGATTTGTTACTTATTTTCTTATTATTTATTATTTAAATACTATTTTTTTGTGTTTGGAAACAGGAAGCTAATTTTGTATTGAACTAATATTTCATAACATTGGAACAATATCAGATCGTGTGAATATTTTATATCGATATAGGTTATGTACGTTTATATAGAAAAAAACATGGGAATATCATGGATGAATGAACTGTAATTGCTCATTTATGGTTATAAATCACTGTGTTTTGTTCAAAAATTTAATTGCTCAATTTTCAAGTTTAGTTAATTTTGTAGTTTTATGTTAATTGGTAATAACTTATAATTTGAACTGTTGCTTTAGTAATTCAAAATTTGCTAAATTCACAAAAAAAAAATACCTAATGCTGCTCCTACAAGATGCCAGTTATCGGAAACTTAAAAAACTTCATCTTTCAGCTCCAGTGATAGCAAATATTAAATTAGTAATTACACGCACTACGACACAGGGTGATGGATATTATGGGAAAACCGTAATTTTGCGTGTTTTTATTTTATATAGTATAGCGATTTTAAAGCCAATATTAAATCAAATTGGTACAAAGTAGCTGCAACATCTTTTGGACGGCTTGTCAATGTGATAGCCTATTGTATGATATGATGCTAGTTTCTTGTAGTGGCAATGTAACCCATTGTGTACCCAATAAAAAATGTAATGAAGTACATCTTGAACTTCGGGACCACTGCTATACAAGGGCCTATTATTCAGCATTGCTTCAATTTGAACTAATAACATATGTAGTTCTTCTATTGATAAGATTATCACCGGAGACTTTCTTCAGATGCGTTTTTATCGACTTAACCCTGGCTTCCCAAAGTCCACCGACATGTGGAGCAAGGGTTGGTATGAAGTGCCATGTTATTTTTTGCCTTTTCAGTACAGTTAATCCTAATATGAGTTAATTTTTTGCCACTAATTCATTTAGCTCTATAAGTTTTCGCTTTGCACCTTGAAAGGTTGACCCGTTATCTGAATAAACGTTGGTTATACGGGACTCCTTCTAGCACAAATCGGTCAAATGCCCCCAGGATTGCTTCTGTTGTTAAATCGGTAACGATTTCTATGGGTAACGGCTTTGTACACATACAAACGAATACACAGCCATACGCCTCTCGAATTTTTTGCCCACGTCCATTGATTAAATAGGTTTGTAGTGTCCATAAAATCTACCCCTGTTCGCTGAAACGACTTTACGACTTCAATCCTTTCACAAGGCAATCCACCCATTTTTTGCTGAATTAACCTTGGTTTCTGCTTAATACATGGCACACATTTTAGCAATATGCCCTGAATAGTTTTTCGGACACCAATTATCCAATACCTTTGACGTATCGTATGCAACAAGAATGATGGACCGCAATGAACGTTTGTAAGGTGTATGTCAATGATTAACTTTGTTACAATTGGATTATGAGACAGTAGGATAATTGGATGTTTCTAATTCATACTTATTGGTGGATTCTCAATTCTCCCTCCAACCCTTAATATTCCGACTTCATCAACGATTGAATTGAGTGTTGTTAATTGACTTCCCTTGGGTGTAACTTTAACGGATGTTAATTTCTGGATCTCATAGTGGAAGTATTTGTGTTGCAGCACTTTAATAACTCTTTCAGTAGTTTCCGACATCTCTGCCTTATGAGCAAACATATAAGAATATTACAATAAATTTGTTGAAGTTCGAGTATTTCTTTTGCAACTCGTAGATAAAACCCTCCCCTAAGCTTTGTTGACATATCACTGTTGCTATTCGTTTTCTTTTAAATCCATTGATTCCACATGAGTCGTTGGTCAATTTTTGGCCAATTTTTTTGTGATGATAACACTAATTCTGGACCATGCCACCACAATCGACGCTGTTGTAATTTGTGCAGCGTTAAATCCCAAGTCGCACAATCTGCTGGATTGCTAGCTGATGGTGCATGAAAACAACGTTCACGCAGCAGTATTTTTAGGATTTTACTGGTGCTAGCTACACCTTCCATCTTTGTGCAACATCTGACAGCCATTCGAGTACTATGCAAGATTCTGTCCACGCATACATTCGTTCATCTGGAATTTCTAGAATACGACCGACGTGCCGCATTAGTTTAGCTAATAATAAGGCATCACACAGTTCTAATTTTGGTAATGAGATGGTTTGAACTGGTGCCACCTTTGACTTAGTAATTAGTCGACACTCTTTGATCCCATTAATCTCGATCTCCAAATATACGGCAGCAGCATAAGCCTTTTTGCTGGCATCTGAGAAACCTTGCAGCACGCTGATGTTATTAAACTGCCCTAACCATCTTGGTATTGTTACTGATTGCAATTGTGGAATTTTGGCACGTAATTTCGACCATTTTGTTCATGTTTTGGGCTATGCATTGATTTATCTCACGCTAATTTTAGCATCCACAATTCTTGAAACATCATCTTGACCTTCACGACGAACGGAGATAACAAGCCTAGTAGATCAAAGATTCGGATGAACTCTGATAACACTCTGCGTTCGGTTAAAGCTGGTGTTGCATCAAGATGACATTGGTACGTAAACTGGTCCACCTTTGGTTTCCACTTCAACCCCAATATTTGTGTGCTATCCTCAGGTCGCACTGGAGACAGTCGTCGTCTTCTAAAAATAAGGTTCTTATAACTATCTATTATTTGGTTAATCAGGATAGTTTTTAACAGGTTGCCAATTTATTTTCAAAAAATGTTCAAAAAAATTTTATCACCGTCTTTTAAATTTCATAAATTAGTTAAAAATCATTAAATTAAATCATTACATTAAAATTAGTTTAACCCTTATTAAAATTAGTTAATAATCATTTTCAATTTTTCTCCTTTCTATTTCCTCCCACCTCATTTCCTTCTTTTTAAGAATTTCCATTTTCATTTTATATTATTTCCCTTCCGTTACTTTAAAAGGTGATTGCGATGACTCCTCACAATTATCGTCCATTGTGGATATTACATCAACACTTGCCGTACTGCTTCCTATATATTTGTTTAATCTGGAGCATTGGTGTCTTTCCCTCCTGCCATATAATCAATAACATTTTACAATTCAAAGCGCGTTGGCCTAGGACGACGAACTTTTTTTTTTTGTTTTCTTTCACTTTTTTGTAGGACCTTAATACATTGCTCTATTTTAATGAGAACTCTTTAGCTGATTTCTACACAAATATAATTAGCAAAAAAAATAATTTTGTGCAAATTCAATATAAATTTATAGTTGTTCTACTTACCATCACATTGAGCGCCTGTAAGTGGGTTGAAATGAACTCCCAGACATATTTTTCATATTTTAGGTAAATAAACCTATCCTTATACTCATCATATGCCTCATCATTAATTTTAAAGTTTTTGTCTTCGTCCAAACAGAAGATTTGCCTAAAAAATTCAAACGGTTAATTATAATTAAGTGCCAATTTACGTTCAGTAAAGTATTCAAGGTCAGAGGGTTAAAATCACTGGTTTATATAGGTTGTAGTGTCATCTGTTTATTGTTGGATTGTTCACTTTCAATTTATATAAACAAGCATATTTAATTTTATATGTAAAAATTGCTGAATTAGGCAGGCTAAAAAAACCATATCAACTTTATAAATACCAGGTAAAGGTTGAACTTGTTTTTTAGCAGAGTTGAATTAAAAATTAAAAACCAATAGTCAATTGAATAATTATTATTCTTAATAAAATTTAATTTATAAAAATAAATTACAAAACCAATAAATAAATTATTAAGAAATTGTAAATATATTTATAAAATAATAATATTATAAATAAAATTTAAATTATAATATGTGTTTTGATGATGTATCCATAAATTGGTGACCCCGATGTGATACCTTAAAAAGGTTATTACTTCATTACCAAGCATATATATAGAGCCAAGGTAATAAAACTTTTGCGAAAGCATCATCTTTTAATTGATGGTATACTAAGTTCATATACTTGAAATCTATACACCACCAACATTCATATATACATCAACTAGTAATCAGCAAAAAATAGGCAGCAGTAATCAACAATATTATTTAACAAGGAAATTAACATTCATCAACTTGAAAACTATTCATCAACTGTAACCAGCTGACAAGTAATTGTCAGCAGAAATCAACATTATATTATTATTATTATTATTATTGTTGAGTTAAAACTGTGAGTATTTTTCAATCATATTTCTTGGCTTCAAAGAATAAAGGTATAGATTTGATTTTTAAGAGGTATCCATAGTCGATAAATTTTATTTTTTGTTTAAATTATACCTACTTGTTTGACATTGATTGTTCACATTAGCAATGTTTCAACACGTTTCTCGTTCTTCATCCCCCGTAAACAATGTTAATTCTGGTGAGTTCGATCTAGATGCTACAATTACTATTTCATAAACGCAATTACGAAATCTTATAACCGAACAAATGCAAACCATGCATTTGTTAGATTCAAATAATGAGACACGTTTATTAGGTAAAAGAGAACCCAAATTCTATGAACACCCAAGACAAGATTTAAATACCGACTTAACCGGACCAAATTCATCTTCATTAACATCACAACCTGTGAATACAACGATCCATAGTATCACTTCCTAACCTCCACATCCCCTTTTTGAACAAAATCCTAACGTGTGGTTTAATATTTTGGAACAACAATTTTCTTTAGCCAAAATTATAGTCGAATCCACTAGGTATTCTCATTCAGTCAGAGCATTAGATCCTCGCCATCACAACAAATTTGCGGATATAATACTACGCGACAAAGTTCCTAGACCATATTCCGTATTCAAAGAAGAAGTTATTCGGGTTTTAGGCGAAAAAACAAAGTTACAACAACCTTCTTCAAATTAAATGCTGGTTCAGACTTTAACGAAGGATCAATCAAACAGTTGTGGATGAACCGTCTTCCACAACAAATCCAGTTGATTCTAACTTTGTTCGAATCTATGCTAACACTACCAGTTTTGGCTGAACAATCAGACAATTTAATGGAAACAATGGCACAAGCCCATGTGAATGTTGTCAATTTACCATATGATTAATTTAAATTCAAAAATAAAAACAAGGAGACTGACATTGACGAAAAATTATCTCTGTTTAAGGCGGACATTTTGAAGGAAATATCTTCGATTGTAAACAGTAATGCAAGATCACGATCAAAATCTCGATCAAAATTCAGAACTGCTACAAGATCAAATTCTAGAAAAAAAATTAACCCAAAATTCGAACAGTGTTATTATCATTTTAAATATCGAGATAATGCTCGAAATTGTATCCAGGGTTGTAAATATTACAATAATTTCTTTAATAAATCAGATTCCCAAAATGTTTAATTAGTCATCCCAATGTGGCGACAGTTTACGATCAAGTCGCCTTCTTATTTTTGAACGAAATTCCAAATTAACATTTTTGATTGATACAGGGGCAGATATTTCGGTTTAACCTTTAAAAAACGCAAAAATTCCTCTGGCTGTTTCAACATTTAAATTATATGCAGCTAACGGGACACCCGTACAAGCTTTCGGCTCAAAAATTGTAAAATTAGATCTTGGTCTACGACGCGAATTTCGATGGGAATTTATAGTAGCTGATGTGTCATTATCCATTATTGGCGCTGATCTACTCAAACATACCGGACTTCTTGTTGATATGAAAAAAAAAACGAATTATTGATCCATCAACGTCATTATTTATTGTAGGACCATTAACCAAATTTCAAAATCTCGCTCTTTCTTATATTAATAAATCAGGCATCAATTCGGCATCAGACAAACTTCAAATTGCAAAAACAGCTTTCGAGCACATGTTATGGCTCAAGGAATCTGCCAACCTAATCGCAGTTCATGGGCCAGTCCTTTACATCTTGTTAAAAAGAAAGAAAGGGGATTGGAGACCTTTCGGAGATTATCGATCGCTAAATCGAGTAACGATTCCAGACAAATATCCCATACCACACTTACAAGATTTTTCGTATCAACTGGAAGGTTGTACAGTCTTTTCAGCTTAAGACCTTGTTCAGGCGTACTATCAGATTCCAATCAAACCAAAAGATATTCCAAAAACAGCCATTTCTACATCATTTGGATTATTCGAATTTATTAAGATGACATTTGGCCTAAGAAATGCAGCACAATATTTTCAGAGATTGATGCATTCTGTCTTATTTGGACTTAATTTCTGTTTTGTTTATTTGGACGATGTACTAGTCGCATCTAAATCTCTTGAAGAACATTTAGAACATCTCGAAATTGTTTTTCAAAAATTCTCTGAATATGGTTTGGTCGTTAATTCAGAAAAGTCTGTCTTCGCAGCTTCTGAAATAAATTTTCTCGGACACCAAATTAATGAACAAGGCATTCTACCTTCTCCAGAACGTATTAGTTGCATCCAAAATTTTGAGCGCCCTGCAACTGTAGATCATCTCAAACGTTTCTTGGGTATGATCAACTTTTACAGGCGTTTCATACCCGGCGCTGCTGCAGATCAAATGCTACTTAATGATTTCTTGAAAGGTTACAAGAAAAATTGCAAAATTTTAATCGAATGGACTGCAACATCTATTGATGCTTTTGAAAATTGTAAGAAGAACTTGTGTCAAACGACCCTTCTTACACACCCATCGTTATCAGCTCGATTGGCAATCATGGTCAATACGTCAGATTACGCAATAGGGGCAGTCATTCAGCAGTATGTTTCTGGTGCATGGCAACCCCTTAGATTCTTCTCGATTCGTCTTAACAAGACACAAAAAAGATACAGTGCTTATGATAGAGAGTTTCTTGCAGCTTACTCTGGTATTAAGCATTTCAAGTATCTTGTAGAAGGACGAGAATTCACTTTGTTCACTGACCATAAACCACTAGTTTACGCATTTCATCAAAATCCCGAAAAAGCAACCCCTCGTAAATTCAGACACCTAGATTTCATCGTCCAATTTACTACCGATATACAACATATCTTGACAATGTCTTTGCAGATAAACTATCACGTATTAATCAAGTAACTATTCCAGAAAACATTGATTATACAGCCATAGCAGGTGCACAGACCAATGATGAAGAACTACGAGACATTTTATGTAACAATACAACGCTTAAATTTCAAAAAGTATCTATTAATTTTAGCTCCAATAAATTCATTTATTGTGATGTATCGACAGGCATCTCTAGACCATTTATTCCACTAAGTTTTAGAAAAAGTGTTTTTACATCACTTCATAATCTCTCACACCGGTTTCAAGGCGTCTATTAAACTTTTAACACAAAATGTTGTGTGGCTCTCAATCAAGAAAGATACGAAAACACTAGCTCAAAGATGCTTACAATGCCAAAGGTCAAAAATCTTAAGGCATATTAAATCACCTCTTACCACTTTCAAATTACCTTCGCAACGTTTTGCAGATATCCATGTAGACATCATTGGTCCGTTACCAATTTCAGGTAATCAACGATACTGTGTCACGTTAATAGATCGATACACGCGTTGGCCTGGGGTGGTTTCTGTACCAGACATAACTGATGTATCTGTTGCTTTTGCTATTTATTTTTCTTGAAATTCTCGTTTCGGTATACCAATCTCTATCACTACGTATCATGGAGCACAATTCGCATTCACGAGTTATCAATATTACTGGGTTTCGAAAAAAGACGAAGCACTAGCTATAACCCGAAATGCAATGGGATTATTGAAAGGTGGCATGGTACCATCAAAGCAGCCATAATGTATCATGAACAACCTGACTGGACAATAATATTACCAACTGTGATGCTCGGATTACGATCAGCATACAGCGAAGAGCTAAAAACAACTCAAGGTGAACTAGTTTACGGCAATTCTTTACGAAATTGATCCCAGGTCAATTTTTTGATTCTTTGGTAAATGTTCATGCCCCAAACAGATTTCGCTAAAACTCTTAAAAATCACATTACAGAAATAAAACCAAAACCGTCATCGAATCATTCCAATAACAAATATTTCGTATATAAGAATCTAAATTCCAGTACAAACGTTTTCCTTAGAACGGATGCGTTAAGGAAAGCACTCCAACAACCGTACACTGGTCCTTATCTTGTTATCAAACGAACAGATAAATTTTACACTATTGAAATTAACAACAAACACGTGAATATATCCATTGATAGACTGAAACCATCTTATACAGAAATTGATACGGACAACTCAGACAATATTACATTAACTAATAAAAAATTCATGCAAAAACCATTATTTCCATCACATGAATTACCACAGTCATCTAGCACGAACAAAAAAAAGTTTCATTTAAGGAAACACCACTTTCATCATCAAAAACTAACCAAACAATCGCTTGAACCGGACGACTAACCAAAATGTGTTGTCGAAGATACGAAATGCATTTTCATAGACACCGTTTTGGATCTAAATCTTAACCAAATCTGCAATTTATGAAATAAACTGAATTTAATTCTTGTCCTTTCGTTGTGAATGATGTTCATCACAAACCTCGATTGGGAAGGCGACATTAACAATGGGAACAATAATGTAAATGTAAATAAATTTTACAACATTTTATTTGACGCCATACATTTTTTTGTTCCTATACAACGATGTCAAAACCAAACAAATATCCGCAACGATGCAGAAACCAGCAAACAAATTTGCACAGAAAATTACCGTAATTTTGATTACCGTCACTTGTATGACAGAAATCATGTGACCCTACTGTCATATCAATCATGTTTGTTCTGTTTTTTCAATCGGTTTAAAAGCCAGAAGATGTGTAGATTAACTATGATAGTTCGAGTAGCTGTGAAATAAATTTGTCCATAGAAGTTCCAACGATTTCAACAGAAGACATCAACTGCTTTATATTAAACGAATCTTTAAGATTGGAAGAATTTCCCCAGATATGGAAAACTACTAGAATAAAACCAATTTTCAAAGACGGAGATAGAAGCAATGTTTTATATTACAGAGGCATATAATCGATATCTTTCATTCCTAAATTATTTGAACTCGTTGTATGCAACTGTTTTAAAACGCTCGTCTCCCGTCACATATCACCAAGTGTATACGGATTTCAGTAAAGCATTTGACTCTATATCAGCCATTGCAAGGCACTGGTAGGATTATACAATTCCGGATTTTTACAAAATTTTGGGTTATGGTTTAAATCTTACTTGAGCGACCGTTTCCCATATATTTAGTACAATTACTATGCATATGTCCGATCTCAACTCGAGTATCCAGTCACTGGATGTCACTGGTGTCCTTTCTGCAATTGCGATATCTGAAAAATTGAACGGTTTATTAAAAGTTTATACGGTTTATTACGTGGAAAGGTGGATGGGAATACAATCGTGCATTACCGTACCATCTAAATATACAACTATTGCCGCCTTTTGAAGCTGGCAGTGACATTTATCATTTAACAACGATGGAAAACAGATGAGAAATTTTAATATTAATCTATTATTTTAAATTGTATTGTATCACAAATAAAACTAATTGCGTAAGGAATGTTTGATTAGAATTAACTATTATTAAATGACCACTTCTACTGAAGTTTAAATAAAATTGCTAGGTGTCACCCACTTTGCAATAAACAGCGAATAAGCACAAAACCTACCACAAAAAACCACAAAATCTACCCATCTAAATTTACAATCAATCAGATCATTTAGTAGCTCAATTTTGTAACTAAAGTGAAGAGGTGCAAATCGAACAGTTGATTTATATCTGTACGTTGATCAATCTTTTGATTGTTTTTTGAAAACGATCTATTAAGCGATTATTTTGTTATCAACGTTGACCCAATGTATAACATTAATGTGATTTTGACGAATGATTTGCGTATACGGTTTGAAATTTGTACAAATTGACAACATTGAAAGTATTTTTGAGTTCGTCTGACCGCTCCATAAATAAATAAAAAAATTGTTAAAAACAAAAATTTGTGATGGAAAAAGCGGGTAAATACATTCCTGAAATTATTAAGGAAATTCACAAAATGGTGGTATAGACATATCGCATAATATACATTACCGACCTCTTTTTAAAAAAAACTTAAATACTGTTTCATAACTGTAGTAACTATTTAATCTTCAAATTTAGTCCTCGGCCTATATCTCTTTTTTTTCGAACCTAAAAAATAAAGAAGAATCAGATTTGGCTCTACGATGAAGTTCTTACACAAATATTTTTAATTAGAGGCATCCTTATTTAAAAAGGAACGAACAAATTGAACAATGTTTCAAGAAAAGTAAATATGGCGGAACACTTAACATATTATGATACTACAGTGCTATTCTAAATTTTTCATAGATATAAACATTGTCAGCGTTGAATGAATATTAGACAAACACACGACCACATTTTATGTATAGTCTTGAAAATTAACAAGCCAATAGAATCTAACCGTACCCAATAACCTGTTGCATTCCTACCGGATCTTAATTGTATATGTGCTAAGCTGAAATAATAAAAATTAAAACATTGTAGCAAAATATATTGCCATAATAAAATTCACACCATCCCTTTCATCATAAATATTACCATGCCACAGCAACACCTATAAAATATTCTATTTTATTTAATTATAAGTTAAATATAAAAAATAATAAGAATTTGCAATTTAAATATTAATTTAATTTTTATTATGACATCTCAATTAAAATCAAATAAAATGTCAACATTATAAATAAAATAATGCTCGTACCAACGATAAGACTGCCTATAAATGCATTGGAACGAGTATATGTATGTACACAACAAAGTGTATCCTTGATAGTCTATTAGCAACATTATAATGCGATTTTTTTGTACTTTTTATAGTTTTTTATTTTTACAAAACTATAATCAATAATTACTTATTAATATTGTTACTACATTTTACATTACATTTAATGTAACTGTTATTATTGCCATTATTACGTTATGTACATTACATTTTAAGATTTTAAAGATAAAAAGGAAATACGGAAATCATCGTAGTTTGTATACTTCACATATACAAAACGAGTTCGATCTATAAATTCACATGTGAATTTCGTTTATATTATGGGTTTTCTCTAATCAAGATTGGTTAATTTTCGTGTTGTTCCAAGGAAATGATGATACATCAATAATTTATTGAGCTACACAACAAAATTCGTTTCATTTAAGTATTATGTTAGCTCTACTATTTATAAAGAGGTATATAACTATATAAGATAGAGATCAAGATCATCTCATAATCTCATATATTACAAGAAAATTTAAATTACAACAACAAAATTATAAAATTATCAACAACATTTTTATCGTTTATATATACATATTATATATACCCCTCTATAATATATACATTAACATTTTCTAAAATAGCAAAAAAGTACATGTCCAATATAAATTATTTTCCATTAAAAGAAAATGAATTTAATTTAAGATGAAAAAAATAAGACTACACGACATAAAATTCATGTCATTTTAATATTTTTTTTTTTTTTTTTTTTAGTTTAGCATTTTTCTGAAAATAAAGAATGAAATTTCATAAATTTCAATTAAGAATTAAACAACAACAACACCAACAAATCGTCGTATATTTTTCTTTCTCGGAGATGTCAGTGGTACTCAACTTTATTGGTAACAAATTTGTCGCCGACTTTATATAAATGCGTTTCGCTATATTCCATAATGTCACTTCGCTGGTCATGTATATACAAAATTTGGGTTTTCTAATAGGGGGTGTAATATCTTAAAAATATTGTGTTATATTTTCTTTTTAAATGTAGAAAAAATATTGTCCTCTTTCAGGGGTGGTATAGAAGATTTTCCACTATCCAGTAAGTTTTCTTTGTTCTTACGAGCAAATGGCCAAAAGGTTCGATTGCTATAACTTCAGTTTAAGACTTGCCGCAACTCTTCTCGAACCTTTTTCTTGTATTCTTTTTAAGATTTCTTGTATTATTTTTCGTTGCCAGGTATGTAGCTACCTTAAATTCAGCCAAATTTTCATTTGACACCATAGTTGAACCATCGATATACGATCGGTGACAATGATGTATACAATTCTAATTTTTCTCTATTTAAATTTCAGACACTCTTAAAGGTAAACCATATTATAATTTACAAACATCGACCATGTTATGTGTATGTGTTGTAATTTACTTATAACAATTATTCTTATTTTTGATTTCATTTAAATTACACATAAGTTGCGCGGACAACGAAGGTGCGGGTGGAAGAAATATATTAGCAAATATTCGTATAATTTCAAGGATTAACCATAATTAATGGTTTTTTGATTGTCAATGTAATTTAATTGGTGTTAAGTAATGCATTAAAATATTTTCTTCAATATGTACACATAAAACTACTTTGTCTCGTCTAAAAAAAATCGACAACCATTATTATTTTGCTCAATATTTTTGATTTTTTGCAAATCCAGTTACCTAAGAATTTTATAAATTTTTTTATTGTTATTTTGTTTTTCATCAAAACTTCAAAAAGAAAAACAAATATTTTAGTAATGCGAACTGCCAAGTAGTACTGCGCTGAGTGCTGATTATTAGAAAATATAAATTAATTTTGAAAATGCGCATTGCATATCCAAATGAAATAAAACTGCAACATACATTATCGGTATTTGCCAAATTAGGATGGAAATTGACTTGAAGAATTATGTTTGTTGAATGCAAAGTATTGTGGCACAAGATCTGTTTAATTTTTACCCCAAGATGGGCGTTAGAGGAGTTTGATTTACCCATTAGATGGCGTTCAGAGGAGTTTGATAAATAATTCAAGGTAATTGTTATTTTAATTTATATTTTTAGGGTTTATATTTTTAGGTTATAATTCCTAATTGGGACACACAATTCGTAACAAGTGATTGAAATGGTTTCTTATAAGACGCGGGAAGGGTTATGGTTTCTTATAAGATACGAATTTTAGTTAATTTCGAACCAAATGGAGGATTATTCGGTTTTAAAATTTAAGAAGGATTGGGGTCTTTAAATGTGCACAATGATATTCTGCTTGTAAAAATTGTTGTCCAACATTATATAAATATATTTTTTGTACTCATTTGGTTATTTATATGATCTGCAGCTTTTCAAGTCTATGATTTAAATGACTAGAAAAATTTAATAATTTTTTTTTGGGCTAAGGATGTGGATTTACAGGATAAAGATGGTGACTTGCCGAAACTATTCCCAAAGGACCAGTCAGATAAATCTGTAATTAAATCTGTAATCTGCTGCTCTTAGCAAGACCTAAGTTTCTCTTGGTTCCAATTCTAGTAAAGTTGGGTACGTTATCCCAGTTACAAAATCCCCTATCGAAAATCCTAAAATAAAAATCCCAAAAATAAATTATCTCAAATTTCAAAATCCTCAATTTTGAAATTCGAAATTTTGAAATCTTAAATTTTAAAATCTGAAATTATGAATTCTCGTTGTTAACCCATTATTGACACAGTTATATTTTATTCTTACTTGATTAAATTTTCGATTTTATTAGGGTTAGTATGATAAAACCTGAAAAATAAGTATTGGTGTTTGTTTCCAAAGATAGTTTCAAAGATATCGATATTGGAGATACCCCTGAGATATCTTCAAAGATATTGGTGAAAAAACTTAACAAATCCATCAGTCCGGAAAAACATTAGATCTTTTGGTACATCATCATCATGTTCAATTTCTACTGCTACTATATAAGCTGATTTTACTGGAACATTTGGTATCATTAACATTCTCTTCGCCCAAATTGTCAGCCGTAGTATACTATTATAATAAGGAGGTTTCAAAAATATTTCATGCGGTACAGGAGTATTATGTCAGACGTGTTTTCCAACTCATTTATAATCTCTGCGAGACTTATAGCTATTTCAAAAAAAAAAAAAAAAAAAAAAAAAAATATCGACTGCCAAGTGGTGTATTTTGGCACCGCCGATTAAAATAAATTTTTCTAATACAGAATTCAAAGTCTGCGATTAAACACGGAAAAAGTGAAAAATGGTAAAAATAGTCTCCAAGTAAGGATTATAAAACGCCCCGCATTATTTCTCCTGTATTATCTCTTTATGATACTGCATTGAATAATTAAAGTTATTATTTATTATAATTACAACGGACTTTTAATCTGGTATACTCAAAGCAGTGTCGAGGCATGGCACCAACGTCTTAAGATTATTTTAGGAAAGCAGAACAGTGATCTGTACAAAATGATAACACAATTTGGAAAACAAATTGGTATATCTAAAACCATTATTGTAAAAATACTGATAATTATTTTTGAAATGATGGGACTATCAAATTTGGGATTTGCGATTTCTATAATTTAAGATTTCATTTGGAAATCATTGATTTGGGATTTTATATCCTTGTTGGGATAGCGACACGTTCTCATTCCAGTAATATCAACTTAAAAACCAATTGTAACAAATAATCAAATTGTTTCATTTCGTAAAGATCTGCTTTGAAAACTTCATTGAAATAGGGAGCCTAAGGACATTATTCAATTATTTTAAATTCAAAACATTTTAATCGCCCGTTACCCGGCCGGGGTACTAACATGCATTTCTTATTTCTGGATTTTGGAGATTTTCGATTTGTGGCATAAAATTAACAGTATTGATGAGATAATCATCATTTCCCAAATTTTGAAAATTTTCAATTTGTGAAATAACATTTTCAGTTTTGATGGGCTTATAATCAGGTACTTTTGGGATTATGGAAATTTTCGATTTATAGCATAAATTTGACGCCGATCGTGAATTATTTTGATATTTAAATTTTTAAGCATTTTTTTATGCATTAGTTTACTTTATATTTAACCATTATGTATTTTGTAGTCACCATCATGTATATTTTCTGGATTTATAGAGTTCGATTTGTGGCATACAATTTCAGTTTTTAA
The DNA here is from genome assembly GCA_963556175.1 of Tipula confusa. Taxonomy (NCBI): domain Eukaryota; kingdom Metazoa; phylum Arthropoda; class Insecta; order Diptera; family Tipulidae; genus Tipula; species Tipula confusa. The sequence continues at coordinate 24,418,472 of OY744475.1, forward strand.
CAAAAATATTTTGGTGAGTCTGTAATAAGTTAATGAATCTTCTAATGAACTAGGGACTAAATTATTGGGTTTGTCAAAATTTTCTCTCGAACTAATCAACTACCGATTTTTGTCATCTTCCGAATCAACTACCGATTTTTGTTTTATATAATAAACCGAAAAATAAGCCCTAGTTTGTTTACCGATGTGACTGTGGGATGCAGCCATACAACGAACATGCAAAATTTTCTAGTTTTGAAAAAATTGGATGTGCGGTTGATAACTTAGTGACTTTTCCTTCGTTTTGCTTTAAAAGTTTTGATTTTTGTGTATTGTGAGGAGTTCTATCCAGGTGACAAACGATAATTGTTTATGGGTATGTATAGCCTCTTATGAAAAATTCGAAATCACAGTTTTTTTATCAGTTTTAAAAATTTTTGTGGTTTTTCTAAGCACTCTATTATAAATTTTACCGATTATCCATTTTTCTGATTATCCCCAAATTAAAAATATTTAACAAAAAAATTTTAAGTAACGACAGAAGTTAATTTAAAAGTTTTTTTAACTAATATTAAAAAGCTTTGGGTTTTTCAATGTTTTGAATTGATTGTAGAAATTTTTAAATTTCATTTTCAATTTTTACAAGTCGTCGTTATTTTCCTAAATCAAATTTGGTCGTAAATCTTTAGAATTATTGTCATTGCCTTGTTCGCTGCATTTGCATTAATTCAAAGTTCTATCTTTTGATAATTTCCAAAAAAGTTTTTTCGTACGTTTTATAGCAAATCCTCCATTTCTAAAACTGTTCAGAAAGAATCAAAAATCGAAAGGCGCATTAATTTTAAGTAATCTACGGAAAAAGCTGTCAGTCTGTTAGAAGCTACACTTAAAGCACCACTGTATAGTGAATTACATAATGAATCAAATGTTTTTAAAAATAAAAGTGGTATAGTGTCGCTTTTAATAAATTTAGGGATTAAGTTAATACTTTTAGATTGATGTATAGTACGAACTAAAACCAAAAATTAAGAAAGCGATGTAAAGAAAATAAATGTTTCATTTGGAGTTCGAGAGCCAATGGTTGGTTCATGTGTAATCAAACCAAGTATATGTTTTTAAATTGTGTTTGTAGGTGATTCGATTAATAAATTAATTAATTAATCCATTGTAACGGAACGTTAGATGTGCTAACCACCACAACTTTCCTATTCAATTCGAAACCAGTGGTTCAACAAGTCTCTTTAAAGATTTGAAACTATAGTAACCTAGTACTGCATTTAGCACATTGCCTGAGCATGCTCATATGATGATAATGAAGAAGATCTTTGTCCTACGACTACAATCACTGGCAATGTAAATAGTATTATAAGAGCACGCACTATGTTTAGTACTACATACTGCAGTGTTTTCAAAAATATATTCACCCTTTTATTTATTAGCCTAATAAGTCTGACTTTAAAATATTTCGAAATATTTTTATTTTGCCTATTCAACAGCATCGAAATCCTTTTCATTTTTAACTTTAATTAATAATTTAATTTCTAAATCTTTACAATCATCATCGTTTAGAAACTTTAAGTTTAGTGTGTGGCTGCTCTCAAAAATACCTTGAAATAATAATACTTATTCAAACTATAGCCAAAACTGACAGCTAATGAAAGCACACAATCGGAATTCGAGATTCACAGGGAAAATAACGATATTTCAATTAAACTAGTTTTTGCCTACATAAAAGCATATATACAAATTATATTATATTTTTGTATTTATCAAAAATTGCACTTAACCACTTCATCGCATACGTTATGTTTTCAAATTTATTTTTTTTATTCACATAATGGAACTGCCTAAAGGAACCTTTAAACCCGTCAAATTTTGGATAGTAACCTAGCACATTGGCGTAAGTTCACATTCACTCACAACATTTAGCAAAGGAACCTGCCACAATACCAGGGTGTACATATTTAGCATCTTGAATTTGTTTTGAGTCCTCCAACTAATCTTACACCATATGTATTTTTTTAAATTTTATGGCTCACAAAACATCAGTTGATTCAAATAATTCAGAGAATTCATAATAAAAAACCGATATTTTATGCGAAACAGAAAAGCAATTTTCAAATGATTTTAAATTGTTAAGGAACACTGTCTTAGACGAATCTTAGACAAATCCTAAAACTAAGATTTTGTTTTATTATTTAGCCTCTAATTCTTATAGTCGCATTTAGTTGCTATTTTAGTTGCTATTAGTATGCTTTATCTCGTAGTACTTAACCCTTAACAACCTTATTTAAAGTTTTTATATTTTTATTATTTTTAAAATATATTCGATGATACTGATTTTTATAAATCAAAATAATTCAAAACCAATTTTAAATAAAACCTTAATCCAATTACATTACATTGCAATAACGAATACGATCGTTATTGCAATGTAATGTGATAATCGTCACTATACAAAGAGAAGTAATACGAATATGACTCTGGGAGATTAAAGTATGTAAGAGTTTTCTTTTATTCTGAGGTCTACGACATATTCAAGTACCAGGAAAAATGTCATGTATTTGGAAGTTTCACTTAGTATTTTAATTTTTGAATTAAATAGAAATTTGCACAGAATTCATAGAAAATTTAGTCTAATTAATAATAATGGCTTAATAATAGGGGTATGTGCAGATTGAACATGCACAAGTATCGTCTTATTAAAAAAAAATAGAACTCACACTAATCAATGCAGCCATTGATCAGAATTTAAAATTATTATTATTATTATCATCTACGTTCAGAATTTAAAATTATTCAATGAAATAAAATTATTTTAATTTAAACGACAAGGTCCTTTGCATGTTACAGTTAATTTTTATTACTTGGAACCAAAAAGAAGAAATAGTATTTAAGAAAAGGCTATCAAAATTTCCAGAATACCCAGTCTATATTGTACCCGGATTGGAATTTATTGCTTTTCATGTTGTAAACCAAAAAAATGGAAACAGGTTATAAATATAAATGCGACTATAAGAATTGGAGGCTAAATAATAAAACAAAATCTGAATTTTAGGATTTGTCTAAGATTTTCCAATTAAAATGTTTGCTCAAATACTTGTTCAAATAATAATCTTTTCAGCTAAAATCCAATTTAGCTTCTTGCCTTACTAACAATAAGAATCAAATTTAAAGAATTTTTTTTTGTATTGAAATTGGAACAATTTGTGATCTTTATTTAATTATTGTATTATAAAAAATAAAAAAATCCATATAATTAAATCAATAATGATTAAAAATACACAGAAAGTCTAATTAAAATATAAATAAAATTTAAAAAACTTTTTAAATTTGCTTTACCTTTTTCGTTTAACTATACACAAACAATAAGAAAAATAATAATAATTATTATAATAATATCAAACAAAAGAATAAACGAAATAAATTTTAATTTTTAGCAATTAAAATTAAAATAAGATAATAAATAACAAAACATATATAAAAATAAACCATCATCAATTAATTTTATGAGTTTTAATTTTATTATTTTTAAATTTAAAAAACAGAAAATTCTTCTGTTACAAATTGCACTGTAAGTGGGCTGAATCTGAATTATAATAATTAATCTTTTAAATGATATCTCATCACAAAGCTTGAGGAAATTTAAAGAAAAATAACAAAAATAAATTTTTCGGTATATTTTATTACATACAAACGAAGTCGTATATATATACGAAAATTAATTGATGAAATTAAAAAATAATGGAAATTAGGTGTAAGTGTATCAGATTGGTTTAAATTAAAAAAAAAAAAAAAAAAAAAATAAGTTAAGAAAATTTCTTTAAATGATTAATTTGAATATACAGTGTGATGCGTTGAATGCTATATTTTGGACTGTCAAGAGATATTTGATTATTTTCTGTATTTTTTTATCGTCACCACCGAACGCATTTGAACCCGGTTCGAATTTGTACTATTTTGTAAGATGATTAACAAAAATTACCAAACAGTAAATTTTTTCAGTATAAGAAAACAGCGTTTCTAATTCTCAAACTATTTTTCTATACTTCAGTATGTGTTTTTTTATATCTAATTGTACCAAAGCGTATTTGAATACAATTTCTCAAGTGAATTTAATAAAAAATAATTGGTTGGGTTTATCGCATTGGCCTATAAACAACATTTTTTGTTTTCCTCCCGGAATTTAAACATACAAATTTTTTGGAGTTTCTATTCCTGAGCATGCTGAAACAATTGGCTTTCGTATCAAAAGATCTCAAAAACATAAATACTGCTGTAAAATAATTGTTCATTTTCATAGATTATTTTCCAGCATATAAATTAAGCAAGCGGTTAGCCCACAAAATCATCAATATACATAAATGTTGCAATAAAAGTCGTAATAATGATCTTAGATTTAGATGAGATTTACTTCAATCAAAAGCTCTCGATATCAATATTAATACTACTTTTAAAGTTTCGTTTATTTTCATAAATTATTTTCGAGCATAAAAATCAGGAAAGGGCCTATAAAATTATGAATATGCATAAATTTGCTTTAAAAGAGCAAATTTCTCCTTACATGTGAGAATGAGGAAGCAGTACCATTTTTTAACACTTACACTCACACTTACAGATTAAAATACATTAATCTGTAATTGATGTATTACAGATTAATGTAATCTAATACATTACCCCGTAAAATACATTTAAATGTTTAGATTTTGGCAATATTAGAAAACCATCAATAATGGTAAAAAAGATACAAGCTCATCACTTTCAAAAAATTCTGAAAACATATCAGTGATTCCTTGCGGATCATTATTGGTTAAAGAATTTAAATGCATTTGCATTCTACATTTTGAAGAATCACCAACATTATCACAAGGAGGGTATTTCATGTAACTCCATTAGTATAAACACCAAGTCGAGAATATTGTTGCACAGGTTTATACTGTTAATCTGTGATAATCAAAGAGAATAGATAGAGGTAGCCTATCACTTTCCAGTTATCCATTTTAGCTTCGAGAAGTTAAATTCTCCCAAAATGATGACCGAATGGAAGGCAACAGAACTACAAGTGGAAGTATGCTCATGAATAGCACTCATATTTTCTAAAATGGCTTTAAATTTGTTTTTTTTTACGAAAACATAAATGCAGAATCATATAATCCCGACAGCCATGTTTTCTTATTGCAAATAAAGTATTCATTTTCCAAAATCGAGATAAGTTCACATATTCCTTGTGATCCACTCCGAATTCCGCTTGAATTGTGCTAAATTAAAATTGATTAAGTTCTGTCCGAAATCAGTGATCAGGGTTGGTGAAGAACTTAAGAAAAGTAGAATTTCTTAGCTAATCAATATAACCAATATTTCTTATCTTAACTCCAAAACAGTTGATCGTTTTTAAGAACAAACACATTCCAATTAACTTTATACTTGTTCGGTATTTTACGGATCACGCTGTATATGTTTTTGGTGGGAAATTAATTAATTTACAAGATTTGTAATTTTTATTTTTGTAATAATTAAATTTTTAAAGATTTTTATGGAGTTTTAAATGGATTATTTTTCATATATAATTTTACCATAACATAACAACAAACCAAACGTCGATGCACTTGATTAGAGAAAGGTATTTTTACGAAGAGTGTACACGATGATGAGTGCGTTTAATAAATTATTCGTATTATTGTTGTGGGCTTTGAAACATAACGGATTTAATAGTTTAATTAATTATATAGTATGTTACTGTGTCGTGAGATTTTTTTTTCTCTCAAGTTGTTTGTAAGATTGATTTGGGTTTGGTATTGCAGAGTTTTAAAATTAAGCAATGTTTTTGCTCAATGTGCTTGTTGCATCAGTTTTTGAATCTCAATTCCATATTGACCCTTTTGAATAACCCAAAAGGTTTCTCTTGTACATAGCAACCATTGTACTATATCTGTATAGGTTAAATCTGGCATACTTTACTAAAAGCTTATCCAAAATTATTAATAAATACTGTGGTGTAAACCTGCTTTTTTAATGTGATGACACCCACAATTTTACCAATACTACATCGCTTCATAGATATTAATTGATTAGATCTGACTAAGTCGAGTAAAGGCCAAGTCTAGCGCGTAATGGCGCATGCGTTGCTTTGACCACCTTTCATTTGTGATTTTATATGTTTCTTCTTCAAGAAGTAGCTTAAACATAGAAAGTGGTACCCCAACTTCAGCCTTACTTGGTAATATGCGACAGGAGGTACCCAGTCTAGTGAAAATGGCATTTTTACAGGAGTATAGCACTACAGTAGCTTTCTTTACTCTTTCCAAAATATTAGGCTTCTAATTCAAGTTGTTGTTCAGAATAAGACCCAATAATTTTATTTTACAATGATTTTCAAACCAACTTCGTTAAAAGTGGATGGGTAAAAAAAGGGAAGTTTATATTTCCTGGAAAAATTACCACTTCAGTTTTAAGTGGATTAACATTTAGACCGCACTTATTGGCCCATTTGATAAGAATACCAAGAGCTTTATGCATGAGATCTTTCAGGGTACTTGAATATTTACCGAAAATATCAATTACAACGTCAGCCGCATAAGCAACCACTTTAAATTTTTCTTTACAGTATTCATGCTGAGATGCAGGCTACTTAACCGGCTCAATCAAGTCTCTAATATAAGCTTCTATTAATCTATCCAGAATTTTTAATAAAAAAGAAGATAAGCTAATTGGCCTAAGGTCTTTCGAATCGTAGTGAGATCGTTTTCCTACCCTAGGTATGAAAATAACCTTTACGCAGTCCATTTTTTTGTCCATTTAATGTGACATAGTACCAGGCTACTTTTGAAGATCATCTCAAGCCAGTGAACCATTAAATCAGAGGTCTGTTGAATGTCGGCTGGAATAATGCCATCCAGACCTGCTGACTTAAATGGCATAAGACTGTTTGCTGACCGCAGGTTGTTCATCCTGCTGACAATCTTTCCAGCGAGCTCACAAGCTGTATTCGCTCTTGGCAGAACAAACGGAGACTCAGGACAGCCCGGAAAATGCGCTTTCCGTAGAATATCCAAAAATTCCGCTCCCGTTATAGTCCACATACCATCCGGTCGTTGAAGATAACTTGGAATGGCAGGACAAGTTGATAAAACCTTACGTAGCCTAGCGGCCTTAGAAGACTCCTGTATATTTTCACAGAATTGCCTCCAGGATTTGTTTTTGGCATTCCTTAAATAATATTTATCAGGTTTGAGGGCTTCCTTATAGAAGTCTCAGTCCACGTCATGTTTAGTTCACTTCGCAATTTTAAAGAATCTCTTTTATTCCAGACGCAGTGCTTGTAGTTCCTTGGACCACCACAGTTAGATTTACCCTTAGGTCTGCTGTGAGGACACGAACCTGAAATAGCTTCATTGAAAGCATTAAACATCTTATCAACCATAACATCTAATTCCTGTGTAGATTTGGGAGTTTCAGGAACCACAACAGACAAAGAATTACCTAGAATAGTTCTAAAGGTATCCCAGGTATCAAACTCTACGTACCTGCGCAACCACTATTAAGTCTCGTATTTTAGTAGGAAAAACAATATCTCCATCATGCGGTAAATATACTTATACAAGCCAGAGGTATTTGCTGTTGACCTCAATGCTAACTGCTAGCAAATCTTCATCGCTCTAATTGGAAAGCAGAAAAATCTTAAGCTTGTTCTTTGCACGAATGCACGAACGAATCCTAACTTTACCTTGCACAGACAACAGCTTTTAGTTAGTAGCTCTAAAACCAAGAACCCGATCTTTATTGACCCATGGTTCTTGAATCAAGATAACATCTATGTCATTTCCTCCACTTTAAGCATTAGACTAGCCGATGCTGCCTTACTGTGATGCAGGTTTATTTGCAATATTTTAAACATCCTGCTTAAGATCTTCCTTCACCACGTTGACTTCTGAATTCCCAGAATCAGAAGACTAGGGGTCCACAACTGAGTGACTCCATTGACCTGGACAACTCATAGTCCAAATTAATAGGAATAGTGTTATTGTCGTCCAGACACTCAGCCTCAACCGAGGACCCGGGCATAGCGGATGTACCCTCGACTGATTCTGGTATCCTGACATTATAGCCTCACCCTTCTTATAAACCTTGAGCGTTACAGACATTACCTTTGGCCTCTAACTCTTATCCTTTAATTTTTCAGGCTAATTCATCATCATCCGTATAGCATCAACGAGATTTTTGGCTTTTTGGATATTTTGGATCAATTTGGTAGTCCATTTTTACATTTCCTTTGAGTTTTTACATCTCCTTCAGGATTTTATATAGTGTTCATGCGCATTCGTTTAAAGGTAACATTAATTCTTTTATATCTTCTCTAGATTTTTTAGTGCTTTGAGGGCTTTTAGTATTTCCTTGTAATAGCTGAGTCGCCCTAATTTATAGATGTAGTGCACAACTACTTATTTTATGTCCGTAACGTTGTAGACCTTCTGAATCTTGATATTTTTAAAGATGCGTTTCCGTTGGAAAGGGTCCTTTTCTCGATTTGGTTTTAGCATCACTGCTAACAGTTCCTAGACAGATCTAGTTTCTTCCATTTATACAATTACTGATCAAAATACATTTTTTGGAATAAACAAAGCTGAGTTTATTGTAAAAGATTTAAAATTCGATTTCCTAAATTCAGATTTGGTCCCTCTTGAAAACAGCTTTGATAAATTTAACTGGTATAAATTACTGAATGGTTGATAGCCTTGTAAATACAGGATTTGATCAATTTGTGCTACTGAAATTTTTAAAACGTGTGAAGTTTTACTAGAGATTTTGGATAAATCGGTGCAAGTTGCTTCAATCGAGTACAAATACATCTATTTATGCCGTTGGTTCAGGAAATCCAAAAAATTTGACAACAATGAATATAGTGTTGCGTTCATTTGGTATTCAACTTGTTATAATCATATTGCATAAATTTTATCAAAAGACTTTCTAATGGAACACAAAATTCAATTGTGTATGAAAAAATGTAATGAGATTACAAATAAATTTAAAAATCCCCACTTAAAGAGGAATGTTATCGGAGGTAACGGTATGAAATCTTTTGGTGATACAAGATGGTCATCTTTTAGTATAGTCTTACATGGTTGTTGTTCAATTTTCCTGTGATGACCAAATTAGCAGATGACCTAGAAAAATTTATCGACAAGCTCCTATAAAACACTAAAAACGCTCTTAAAATTTTGGTACTGGTAAGCAAGCTTATTAATCAGAGCCGTTTGCCGTAGTTAAGATACAAGTTTTTGTAAATTGTTGTAGTATGCCGATGGAGTTAACATTCAGTGATAAACTCATTTTTTACACTGGAGGTCAATTCTGGTTTTGTGAAAAAAATTGCTTGAGAAAATCTTTTCATTTCTCTTTTCACTCGAGTTTTTAATTTTGTTGAAACAACCAAATTACCCAATTCAGGGCGTCGATTTTCATTATATTGACAGTAAAGTATGTTTGAGATTAGAGTTTGTTCTTTGAGAATGAAAATAAATATGTCAACATGTTTTCATATAAAAAAAAAAATGATCACATATCGTGCAAATATGACCGAATTATTTTTCACTGAAAACACTTTTTCACTTTATTATAAGAATAAGATAATTTGGTTGTGTGAAAACAAAAATTAAAAGTTTGGATGAGAAGAGGAATCAATAGTTTTATTACACGCAATTTTTTCACAGAACGAGAATTGACATGTTAAAATAAATTAAATTATTGAGAATCGTCTATAATAAGCTTAGGTCAAATACAGCAAATCTCGAATATTTTGTATTAAAGTACCATTTACATACAGTATACGAGGAAGTCCTATGAAAGTTTAAAATTGTGCGTGCCTTGGGAGTTATATTTTCAAATATCTTAAATTTACATTTTTTTTGTAGCTAATAAAGCAAATTTTATTAAGGGGTTGATTAAGTTACATATATTTGATGTTAATTCTGGAATATTGATGCATATATGACAACCATTTAATGTTCATAGAACTGTTCATAATTTTTGCGCCACTTAGACGGCTTAGGTAGATTTTTTGGAATTTGGTTCGTACCAATAGACCATCAGACGCCTGAATTTTTTTTTGAAATTAAGAGATTTTAAATAAAATTTCCAGTTAAGGAAGTCACAGCAAAACATTACGTAATTGAAAAAAGGTTTAAGATTTAATCCTATATTTATACAACAAAAGCTGAGTTCAATAAACCATACAGTTTATAGCTTTAGGCTGCTGATTTGAGCTGTATTTCGTTTTGATTGATTTAAAATCATCTCTAATTTCGTCATAAAAAATTATTGAATTTTTTATAAAACATATTTAGTCACTCGAAAAAAAAATGTTTCGAACCAAAACAACAAATCTCCGATTTCCCATAACCAACTACTATAAATATTGAATTTCAAGACAAAAAAAAAATCCAAACACCTATCGTTATACATTACATACATACCAATATCGTTAAATTGAATGTGAGAAGTTACCAATAAATCGAGTATTATCAACATTAATTTTTTTTTGTGTCTTATGTACATAAGAAAATAAAAAATTATATATATATATATATATATATATATATATATATATATATATATATATATATATATATATATATATATAAATTATAAGAAAAGAACAAGTGAGAAATAAGATTATTCATTTTACTTTATTGTTGTTTTAAACAAATAAATTAAACAACCGGACAAAAACAACTTTACAACAAAACAAAGAAATTACGCGAACTTCTCCTTCTTACGGCGCAAACAAAAATATCACACCAACAAAACCATAAACCTTCTTATCCTCATGCTATACTATATAGATATGCTATACTATAAGGTGATGACTGTTTAATTTCTTGTGATGTTGTTGTTTTTGTTGTTATGTTTTGGTTGTTCTTTTAAATAAAATAAAGCAAGTTAAGCGCAAAAAAAAACACTTTGAACTCCTTGAGTAGCTTTTTTTTAAACTTTTAATTTAATAAGAACACAAAAAAAAAACAGAACACATTTAGTTTTTGTTGTTGGTGCGGTGGTGGTGTTGTGATTGGCGATGTTGTTATACATTAAAATGTGTTTCTGGTACAACTTAACATTGTTATGTTAGTGTTTTTTTTTTTTGTTGCTTGGGTGTACAACTTTAATTATACGCTGAGTATTGATTACATACGAGTCTCGTATATACATATTATATTGAAAAATCTCTATCGCATTTTCGCGTTTGGTAAATTCTTCTTAATTCTTATTTCTATATAAGCGCGATGTTATTTTGTGTTATGTAGGGAGAACAAATTCGTTTTTTATTTTATATTTATAGAAGAATTTGAAATAGTTCATTTGAATGTAATTTGTAGAATTTTTTTTTCTATAGGTTAAAAAATTTCTAAGTATGTACCTATAATTAGACTTTATAGCTTACATAAAACATAATAGATGGCAAAAAAACCCAGATTATATTTATTACCATGAAACACCTCAGAAAATATATATTAATGCTTGAAGACGATAATTTAAAACCACAAAACTTGGAAAACAGACAATAAAATCGACAGCAAGGTGTAGGTGATATATTTAAAAGATGTTTAAGTATGTGCAGAAACACAAGACGATAAATACGAGTATATACATAAGAAAGACACTTGAAATACAGATATATATATGGTATATACAATTTTATTGAAATTCAATATGCCTTAAGTGTAAATAATTATTGAAAAATTTCGATTTATATTCGTTTTTTTTTGTGTATAGCATACGCTACACTTTAATCAGAATACAAAATCTTAAGTTAAATAAAATAGTATTAGCGCGGTATTGGAAAATTATTTATAATGTTTTCTTGTTAGCGCACGACAATCCAAGGATTTCCTTCGTCGAGGAATATAATTTTATTCTTGCATTCCATTAACCAATTATGAGTGAATTGTGGATGTTTATTTGAATTCAGCTACGCGAAAATTAACTAAAGCTATGTAAAAGGTAATATTATCATTAAAGTTGACTGTACAGAAGAACCAAATCTGAAGACTGTACAATGAACCAAATCTGAACAAATTTTAGAAGTATATATTTCGTAGCTGGCTCGAATCAAACGTAAATTAGAAGTCAATTTTCAACCTCTTTCTAAACAGCCGTATATCGGAAATGCCACAGCCACAAATTGGTAAATTGGATCTTGTAAGCTATTTTGGATCTTGTAAGCTACTTTTCTATCTAGGGTATTTTACTACTAATTGTACTAACTTTACTACTAATTTTACTACTAATACCAGTGTTTTTCATCTCAAACCGACTTACATTCATGCAGCCTACAATGCTTTTTCTGACCGAATAAAGGCCATAGTTAGACAAAAGGAAACCATGTTGAACAAAAGTGAACTTATTTCAAAATTTTGATGTGTTTAAAATAATACAGCGTTTTGCTTTGTTGCAATTTTTTTTAGCAGTTCTCTAGTAAAACTTCAGAAAACATTACTCAAGATCTGCAAAATTCGTGTTTCCAATCCGCCATGTTAGCAGTCATTCCAACCATGCTATTCACTATAACCGTAAAATGTCCTACCAATCCATTTTCACTTTGTGTTAGCAGATGTTAGTTTGACATTGTCATCAAATGTAGATTTGTTTGAGTGGATGATGGTATTTTATCGTAATCAGACGTAATTTCAGTCAATGCAAAAACGTCTGAACAAATCTAGGCAATGTGTTGAAGTATTTACTTAAGAACTTTTGTTTTTATAAGATCATATCTGCTTAAGTATATTAAATATTAATTTAAGTTATTTTAAAACTTGGCATACTAAAATTCATTTTTTTTTTACTCAACAGTGTAAAATTATTACTTAAAAATCAACTACAGCCCACGGAGAATCCTTATTACCTCAGTCTGGTCCATGCTACTGGCCAATATGAACCTGACTCATTGCAGCTTTCCCACGTTAAATAGCTTTGTAGGATCCTTGAAAAGTAACTTGGTACCTTAAAAGGCCACTGAAGCACCTCGAGCATATTACCCTACTTCACCGAGTTCAAAGCATTTTGGACGTCATGCGTGAACAAAAACAATATGGGTCTTGCCAAATGGCAAGCCCTAGCTGCTCTCACAATCGCATCCACCATCTTTTTAGTAGTATTTATGGTCAAGTGATGCCTTCCGGATGTAGTGTTGGCTTACAGAGAAATTTTTAGCAAACCGAATGGCCAGTACCAACTTTGGCTTTAACATGTTCTCTAGAAGTTTTTTCACTGTATCGAGCATGCCAAAGGTCTGTTTGTCGATGGAGAATCAGCATCTCTACCATTTCCTCTGTTGATCAGCAGAAGCAGAACCTCCTGCCAGGGTGCGGCGAGCATTCTTGCTGTCAAACACATATTGTGTATGATTATAGTAAAATATATAGTAAAAGATGAACAGACTGCTAATCACCACCTCCAGTGGTAAATAATCCTCCGTAAATGCAAGGGCAGCTGCAACCCGTTGTGGAACGCTTATTATTTAACCTTAAAATGTTTGAAAAGAAAGCATTAAAAATATTTTCCTTGGTTCCTGCATTCATCATTTCACACGCACCAATGAAGCCAAAAGCTTATATCCCCAGTCCCATGGTTTGGTGTCCACCCCGTTACATAACTCCTGCCAGCATCTTGCTTTTAAAAAGAAGATAGCCGTATCGATACCACCGTTTTATCTGGTATGAAATTTTCAAAGCCGTGTCGTTGATAAGTTTCCGTGGATCACTCATTTAAAATTTGTAAGTCTATAGTCTTGAACCCATCTCCATTATGAGTTCACTTCTGGTATCCTGATGTTTCATGCCCCGTTCCTTGTAATTCAAATTAGTATAGCACCAATTAAAAATATGATCGAATGTAACAAGTCCTCGAATGTAACAAGTATGCGATAGTGGTACATTTTTTGAGACTTGAAACACTCAAAGCATTATCAACTCTAAGCCTGGCTGAACTTAAATTTGGCTGAGTTAAAATTTAATTCGTCGCGGTTTAGTGGAGGACAAAATGTCTTCCACTAAACCAAATGATTTAGAATAAAATCATTAAAAGAAAAGAAGCTACCAAACCTAGTTATTAAAAAAACATCCAGATTTTGATGCCAATACTTGATGTGGATATGTTTACCATTGGGTACAATTTTTTTGTTCAAACTATTTTGTTGCTTAAACTTTCCAATATATTAAGCACTTTTAGGTAGCTAAAATAAACGCAAAAAAGCCTCTACTGGCATGGACATTGGTTCAGCCCATGGATTCTGCACTTGAACAAGGGGTCATAGTTGTATTCATCATCATCACCGTTCGAAATCAGATGATGAAAAATCTCTTTTGCAACTCTCCCAATCCGGTATCTCTCGACCCATAAGCTCCGTAGCTTTAACCACTACGCCATTTGCTCGGTCATAATAATCTTAGAATTTTATTAGTTTCGTGCTTACTGTAAACGAATATAATCGGACTAACGTTTAAACAGAATGAACTGCAAAACATCATAGACTTTAGAAGAAGGGTAACTTGGGGTTGATTACATTAATTTCGATTACTAATTAATCATGAAGGCTTATATCGTACAATTGATCAATGTAGCAGGCAAAATCAAAGAACATATTGTAGCAACCGTATTTCGACGTGGCTGATGAAATTTGAGGGACAAATTCTATTTATTTATAAACTATTACATCAATAAGGTTGTGCTCACTGCACCATAGTGTCATAAAATCTATATCTAAAAACAGAATCCACCATAAAAGTAAAATTAAGCTTCTGAGTGGGGAAAAAAATATAGAGATCGTTTTGACATACACCCAGTGTCACAATTAGTTATAACTTATAATAACACTTTGGCTTTCATATAGTAAGTCGTAAGTCAATTTTATTACCATACAAATTTTATTTATGATACAAATTATTTTCACCTATGGAGTTTAACTCTTTTTAAGAGTTAAACTCCATAGGTGAATTAATAACCAAACATAACCAACCTTAATTCAGGAGCGTAGCAGCACAAAATTTTAATACAAAAAATAAAAAAGTTACCGTCTTCATATTATACCGTAAAGAGACATAACCGAAGGAATGTTCTAAAAATAATAAAATAAAGTTAGCAAAGTAATTTATGACAAACTGGTCAAGTGTAAAATTCTAGTTCAACAATAAATCTTTTTTTATTTTATTTTTGTTGTTGTTACGATTTACGAATGCGGAATGTGTTCTACTTGCATCTTATTTTTTGTTGAAGTTACAAGGCTCAGCAGGTAGATTTTTCACATATGGCTTATATTATGTTAAACAACCAAAATTTCAAAATATATTTTTACCGATACAATGGACATTTTGATTGTCATTTTTGGTAAATATGCGATATTTTGTTTTGCAATATTCCCAATATGTAAAAGTAAATGGTTTTCTAATAAGAATGTCCGGTTTCTTTTTCGATAGACATTCGCATATTAAAGATTATTATATCGCCATTTACGATAGTGCGTAATTGCCTAAAGCTTGTCTTGGGCAAATCACAATAAACCTTTAATCCATGTGAAGGGTTCTCGCTTGTGCATAATATACAATGGCACTAAAATATAGTTTAAATTACACCCCATTGTTTATTTGCACATTAATAATGGAAAACCCTTTATAAATAAGTATACGAACCATTAAAATAAATAAATAAAACCATAATAAATTATTTTAATTCGTGGTCACTGTGTGAGGTATTATTATTCCGATATAAAATTTTAAAAATAAATTTCTATATCCATAAGATTCTTTTTTTTTTGTATTGCTTTTGTAAGCAACAGCATTTACTCGGTGTATCTTAATTTATAGTTTATTTTTAGATAGCAAACATGACAAAAACTAAATTGGCTATTAAAAACACCTCCAACACTATAATTTTGATTTGTTGTAATAAATTTACTGCAATTTACATGTTTTCTTGGTGCAGGATAACAATATAATATTATATATATATATATATATATATATATATATATATATATATATATATATATATATATATATATATATATATATATATATATATATATATATATATATATATATATGTATATATATATATATATTTATATATATATATATATATATATATATATATATATATATATATATATAATATATATATATATATATATATATATATATATATATATATATATATATATATATATATATATATATATATATATAAATACATATATATAAGAGTGAAAATAAAACAGTGAGTGTTGGCACACAATGTGATAAGACAGATGACGAGGCAGAATTTTTAAAACTAATAAGCTCAGTGAAGTGCAGGTATTGTGATATTCATGAAGATCAAAAACATTGTGAAAACTGTGTTAAAAAAAACTAATAACTTAATGTGTATAAAAAAAAATAAATCAGTTGCAAATCAAATTTAATGCACTAAAAGCAGCATATAGAAAGTGTAAACGGAACTTTACAATTTGCAAAGGGAAATATGCAAAGAAAAACCAAGAAAATGTTGATGATATAATTAGTAATCTTAATATCAACAAAAATACAAAAAATGTCAGTAAACTGTTATTAAAACAAAGCTTTTACGATAACCTTCACAAGAAAAACTTTGTCCAATGTCCAATGTATTATCGATCATCGTCAACATACATATATTTGAGAAATGTTTTAAAACTAAAATTACCGTCGGTATCGTCTATTTATAAGTGGGCTCCCATACAATTTACCCCACCGGGTATACCCGATATACTAATGGCACAACATAGTTCTTACTTTGAAAATTAACCACCTTTATTGACATTTTTGTGTGCTTATTTTTGATGAAATCGCAATAAAACAAGTCCTAACACACAATATCTTAATGAACTCAATACTTCAGCTTCTTGTTACGGTCAATAGTTGGGTACTGGAAATATGTTATTAATTATATTCTTGTGAACAAAACATTTACTACTGTGAAATTAAATGAACTAATTAAAAAAAATATTATAATCTGTGAGGAAAAAAGGAATTTGAAAGTCGTAATGTTGACCTGTGATCAAGGTGCAATTAATATGCAAACATTTAAACTTCTCGGTACAACACCAGAACAACCATATTTTTATTTTAACAAACGAAAAATTTTTGGTCAATATGATGCACCACATCTTATATCAAATCGATCCCAAATGCTTTTTTAATAATCAAATTTTCCACTCTGATTATGGTATTGCTGATATTATTGTGGTACTTCACAAAAATGTTAAATATTGCCCAAATTAACTAAAAGACATTTGTATCCGAACGGTTTTGAAAAGATGAATGTTTCCTTAGTCAGTTTTAAGCAATACGGTATCTTGTGCTATAAAATTTGTGCTATTACTAATTCTATACCAACTGAAAAGTTTGTAGAACAGCTCAAATAATATTTTCGACTGCGTCAATTCACGCCATTTTTCATCAAAATCACCATTTGAACAACCATTACGTGTTATGTTTATAAATATTAAACAGAAAGTTTAATTTTTTTTTTAAATTTAAAGATTATTACAAAAAAAGAAAATCACTTTAAAATTATTAAAGGTCTCCAGCTTACTATCAAATTTCAACTACAATTAATGGAGTAACTATACATTAATTATGGCGTCGAATATATATTAAATGGAAATACCAACCAAGATTGCCTGAAAATTTCTTTTCACAATTACGAGGGAAAGGTGGTTTTAATTATAACTTTACTAGTCACGAGATAGGGGTACATTTTGCTAATATAATAGTAATTAAATTATTATTCAATAATGAATACTCTAATTACTTAGCTAACGATGGAGAAACAGTAGAATTAGAGTGGAATAGTTTTCATGAAGTCTATAAATTGAGCTTAATAAATACAGATCTTGAAAATGAAGCTACTCCTGAGGAGCGCGATATTGACTTAAATAACCAAAACAACCTTCTTAAATAAAATGTACTATTGTATTATGCCGGGTTTTGTAAAAAATATAAAAAAATCAATTGTGATAAATGTCGTAATAAACTTTTAAATCAGAATGATGAAGTAACAGCAACATCCGAAAACTTCATAATACTGAAAAATTTTAACAAAACAATGAATTTTGGGGCGTTAAAAGCTCCTATTTTGAAATACGCTAAAGTAGCGTCAATTTTATTGTTAACTTTTGAGCAGTCGTTTACCAAAGCTTGTTATTCACTAAATGTTTGTTTGAAAATATCCGAAAAATGTTTAAATATTGTAGAACAGCATTTTCCAGGATTTCTACCGTTGAAAGACGATTTGTGTTTGTACGATTTTGGTATGTTCCTACGAGGGAGGGGGTGTAAATCATTTATTTTGTATTTAATATTTTTGTATTTTACATTCACATTTATGGGGTTTAATTAAATTCTTCGTTAAATTTCAAATTATTTTTAAATAACAAAATTACATTTATAGTAGATGCATCCAAGTAATTTTTAATTTTTGTTTATAAATATATTATTTGTAAGGAAACTCGTTCCACATTCGCTGTAGTCACAGGAATCGTTAAGACTGCCATTATACATTGCTTTAAGGTTGGAAACAACATGTCATTGCACCGTTTAAATTCCAGTAGTTTGTACCAAAAGGAGTCGAAATTCATTTGTCATCCGGTTCAAATTTTACAAAATTTACCGACCTTCATTCTCGTCATCGTCAGAACAGCTTGTTAAAATTGTGATTGTCTTGTGCTAACATTAGTTGAGGCTACCGGAAAACCGAATCAAATCTGTCATTACTAACGTCATGCCGTTCCTTTCTTTCCTTAAATATATATATATATATGTATATATATATATATATATATATATATATATATATATATATATATATATATATATATATATATATATATATATATATGTATATATATATTATATATATATATATATATATATATATATATATATATATATATATATATATATATTTATATATATAGGGTGCTTCTAAGCCCTGGGTCCCTCAACGGTAACATTTGTTGACCCAAATATAATTTGAAAATTTGGTTTCCCTTTTACTGAAAAGTTTTCTAAATGTAACGGAGACCCTTGCAGTTGTTTAAATCACTTGAGCTTTTCATTATTTATTTTCATTAGAATGTAATTAAGTGAAACCATAACTTTTAAAAAAATCAAAAATGACACTAAATTCTACTTAACTAACTAAACTTAACTAAAGTTGAAGCTACTTTCTTATAGACATACATAAGCACTTTTCCATTAATTTTAAATAAAAAAAAAAAGTTGTTTCTGCAAACCAAGCCAAACAGAGTAAGGATCATTAATACATAGTTATATTATACAGGGTGTCCGGGTTTGGGATACTAATGCATTAAGGAATGATTCCTTGACTCATTCTGAGAAAAAAATCATACGGAAGATGGGATTAATTTTTTAAGCCCTTTAAAATGCAAGGTGTTCCAAAAATTTGGTTCAGAAAAAAAGGAAATATCAATATTAATCTGTTACTCCCAAGATATATTTATGTTTAGGTTAAATTACAGATTGAAGTTGTTATCTTGCATCTGGGTCCCATTCGGGAGCTATGATGCTTTAGGGTAAATAAAATAAAGTTTTAAGAAAGACCATTAAACATTTTTTAAACTCAATTTGGATTTGCCTTGATAATCTCTACACTTCTCTAATACAAAATTTGGCTCGAATAAACCGAGAGTTATAGCGGTAAAAAATTATGAAAAAATTATAGCAAAATTTAAATATTTCAATCTATTCATAAAGAATACGTATTTTAATCTATTCATAAAGAATACGTTGCACAAAACTATCAAAATGTAGAAAGGCATCAATCATGTACAAAATTGTCAAGATCAAAATTATTTGGTGATACAGATCGGAGCTCCGCCCCTAACAACCATTAATTGTTAGGATGATAACTCCCAATCTTCCATAAATATTTGAAAATATACTGACGTTAGAAATGCGACGTGTTGGGAACATACATTTTATCAACTCGTAACTGATCATGCAAAATAGTAAGAGCAGCTACAAGTAGTTCAAATTTAACAATGACAAATCCTTATAAGTACTTATAAGTACTTGTAGTGGTCGATTGGAAAGCAACTAATGCTATTGATATATTTCCAAGCGGTTTGCTTAATTTCTAAAGTAGTTTAAAAGTAACTTTGATAGTGGTAGCTTTAACATTGATGATCAAACAGAGGAATGCTTCCACAAATTACGACGGATCTATTGAACTGGTCTAAAAAGCCCTCAAATATTTAAAGTATGTCTTTTTATTTAATTCTAATTTCTCCTACCATTTTAATATGGGAAATACCATTTTGGCCAATTACTTATTTTACTCAACGTAAAATCAAATCTGAACTTAAAAAAAAGTACTAAAAAATACGAACTGAACTTGATTCGAACAGAAACAATTATATATATTACAATTTGCACTCAACGGAGGAGAAAACCAGTTTCTAAGAACATGTTCCTTAACACGTTGTCACTAGAGTCGGATCGGGTCGTACACCATTCAAAGTTTGGAGTAATTCGGCAAATCAAAACAAAATTTATAATCCTCTAGTTTCGTAGCAAATAAAATGAAAAAAGATGTCTACGATGTCTACGAAGATGAAATCACAAAAAATGTTATCCTTAACAGATTTTATCAAAAACTTTCAAAACTTCCATTTCACTACAGTCTGTAATACTCATCAAAAACATTCTTCGGACATAGTATCGATTCAATAAAGGATATATTTATTGTTTATATTCAAGAATGCAAGAATGCAAGAAATATCTCTGGTAAGTTATGAGGATCATCTTGGAAAAAAAACAGGGCCCAAGAACAGAAAATGGCCGAAGATAAAGAAATGGCATAAACTGGTTCGTATATATATGGTGCTCACTATGCACTTACAGTCTATTAAAGTCTCCGTTATTACAAGTTACAAGGTCAGTTTTTACAAAATGATGCATTAACGTTACTATTTCACGCATAGTTCATTCTTTAGAAAGACATTATGTGGGAAAAAACTTACCTATTATATATTTTGATGACTGCTCGTATCAAAATCGGAATGCAATTTTCCAAATGCTTTGATCAATTTTTGCTAAGAAGCAGAATATACAGAACTGCAGTGATACAGAACTTTTTAGAAAAAAGACACACTCAAATGGAATGTGACTTTGTTTACAGAACAATCGAACCTAAACTAAAAAACAAAAAACGTATCTTCCTCATAAATAAAACCAGATCCGTTCGAGGTAATTTCTTTGTAATATTAATTTTTTAGGAATATTCCAAAAGCATTACATACAAATCTATTTGATCGGGTCGGAAAGCAGTAGATCCGGTGGAGACTTACCTTCAATCTTCAAACTATATGAAGAAAATTCATTCAATACAAAGTATAGATTACGATGAAATGTGAATAATTCTTTTACTAAGGTTCAAAGCAAGCCAAACAAACTAAATACTAAGCGGATTCTTTTATCAGTTGCAAAGTGGAAGCATTTACAAGAATTAAAAACTGTAATAAAGAATGCCATTATTTTTATTATAACATTCTTCATGAGTAATTTAATTACAACTAGAGAAACTATAACTGTACAATAGGACAATTAGGTTCTATCAATGATATATTCGATACACAAAAAATTTAATTTTATAGCTATGAATCTGCTATATATATATATATATATATATATATATATATATATATATATATATATATATATATATATATATATATATATATATATATATATATATATATATTTAAATGTACATATTCGTTAAACATGGTTCATATTCAAATGTAACCGTAACTTGTCCTAGATCAGATTCTAGTAAATAAAACTTATTCAAAGGCCCAATATATGCAAATATACAAAGTCACCTCGACGAAAGTGTTAAAACGATGTGTGTGCAAAAAACCATAAACAATCCACACTTCAGTTAACATAAGATAGTTCATATACGAGTTATCGTTTATTTAAAAAATGTACGAAGAAAAAAATGTTTCAATGCGATCAGATGAACAAACTATTCTGGTCGATGCAAGGTCTCACTATTATTTTGTGTTGTTCGATCATTAAATTTACTTTGTGTATTTATTTTACCTGTTCAAGGGAAATGAAAATAAGAAATAATAAAACGACCGCGGATCTTATTAAATACATATATCTTTATATACATACTTACTTATATATATAACATACAACGTCTTATTATATTTGTCGTTTAACCAAAAACAGACACGGCCAATATTCAATGCAAAAAAGACAACGAAACAATATACGAAGGAATATTATTATAAACAGAATTCCAGACGACAGAAATCTATATAAACAAAACTGAAATTACAAGAATTAAACAACAAAAATTCACCTGTACCCGCATTCACTGTTTGTTCGGACTTATTTTGTTTTCAAATTTATTAAGATTATGATAAAGAAAATATATATATAAGAAAATAACCGAGGATAAATAAATGTATAACGACGAGATGAAAAAAGAGTTAAATGAAGGAATTTTTAAGTTTAGTCTTGGATCTCAGTGTAAATTCGTATGCACTCTCTTGCACACACACACACACACACAAATAGTTATATATATATTTCTGTAAAGCGAAGGTGGATTATATATACGCAGATAAGTAAATAAAAAAACATTCTATTGAAAATGAAAGGACGATCATATTATATACGAGTATATTATATGATATATGATCATATGGTACGATAAAGGTTAAGGTGGAGTTTGAACATTTAAAAAGACATTCTTTCGATTAACCGAACCATTGATAATTTATTATTTAATATAAAAAAAAACACAACCCCGAGATGTATGTTCAATCAAATACAGACCACATGTCACAGACATATATATGGTGGTTGTGACACCCTCGCGCTTGTCAATTGATTACGCACTAGATAACAATTAAATTTCAATATTTATGCTCTGTCATGTGTCGTGCTTTATACATTTGAGAATTTGATATCTTATTTGGTGATTAAAATGTTAGTTTTTGAAGTGATACTTCTTTAGTGAAGTTTTGTAGTGAGTTGAGAAAAAATAATGTATCACAAGATTCGAGAGACAAAATATGTGTTTCAAAATAAACCGACTTTTACTTGCTACAAAGGAATTAAATCAAATAGGCCTAAAAAATGTCACTTCATTCATGGCATGAAAGTCAACGATAATTCTGATACCGCAATGCCAAATTACGACTCATAACACTTTTTCCAGCCTAACTACTTGCTTGCTACACACGTTTTTTTTATTTGGTGAATTGTAAAAAATGGAATAGAACAGTAAATTGAAAGTGGAATTCCAATCACATTTTATTCATTAATCAATCAATAAAAAGAGTGTTTGTAAGTGTCAAAAAGTGATCACCCATATTATGAAATCGTTAGCAGTTAGAGTAACACCAGGTTCATTTTTAAATAAGTAAGGTCAAATAATTCATTCCGAGAATATAAAGCGCACTATATACTGTCATTTTATCATTTAACTTTTCGAATTTTTACAGATGATCTTTGTATATTGCGGACGGAGCAGGTTTATCTTTATCTGTTGTAACGCGGTTTCTTCAACATTATTCACTCAACCCATTATTCACTCAAATTTGAATAGTTTATGCAACCATTTAAAATTAGAAAATTTTCGATAATAACTGCATTACATAATAAGTTTTATTTGGTCAAGATGGATGATATTATGACTTGGGAAAGGAACTTTTTAAAACTTTAAATAGTTAATTATAAATATATCCTTATAAATTTAGGCGGAAACTTAAACGTCTTATTTAATTCAGATGTCGATAAAATTGTGTGAATGAAATTAAATTATAAATAGAAATGTTACCAAATTAGGTTCATTTTATGCGTATTTTTGATTACTCTTGATTGATTTAATTTTTTCCTTCACGCAAAACTAAGCATGCTAAATAAACGATCAGCACCAATCAGAATGTACTGCATTTGCAATCGTAAAACAGAATTTTAACAATTTTGAATGTAGGAAAGCATGATCCTCGTAGTTATACGATTATAGAAACTCGGCTTCTTGTTATGTCCTTGTTAAGTTAGTCTCAGAAAAAAAAATCAATTTTTTATTTATCGAAACTATTTTGTCACTATATCATAATTATAGGCGCTAAATGTTAAGTTATGTTAATTTAAATGGGAATATGAAATTTTAGTTTACCGATCCACCCAAATAGATTAATGCATATCAATTTCCGACATTATCTGTTTTTAAGCAAAACCTTAACTAAGCGTTTTTTTGCAACCCCACATTTTTAATAAAATCTGATAAACTTCAAAAAAGGCAATCTTTACGGGGATTTTTCCATGATCTAAAATCTGTGGAAGAGTTATGCACTGCTAAATTACATTACTGAAATGTTATCTTTGTATATTTAGAAATGGCTACAAAGTTCTTTAAGCGTGTGATAAGAAAGGAACAAACTAAATTTCCATGGAGCTCACATCGTTTGTGTACCGATCAAATTACTACCCTGCAGATATTCATCAATTGTTCAGTTGATTACCGTTTTGATATTTGTCTGTGGTCTTATGACAAGTAGTATGATCAATATCGGTATTCAATATGATGTAACAGATTCTGGTCACCATTCACAATATTCTAAATATTCTAAACCACTTACAAAAGTTTCATATTATACATACCAGCAATCTTATCTCTCACCATCGCTGATTGCAAGTTTACTCAAGGACTAAGCCTATATGTCAATAACATCTGGTGGTAGTTACTGTTTGTTCATGCTGAACAATATTAAATACGCTTAAGCTTTTCTGGAGCCAACTCGGTTGGAGAGCATATGAGAAGGCATTTTAGTTCAAGTTTTATAACTTTAACCGTGTGATTTTGAAAGATTTATATAATTTTTTTTTATAAAAACTTCTTAATAGGTTTATATTTTTTTAATAGGTTTATACTATACATTAGAAGGTAACATTCAATTGTTTTTTAAATCAGTTCGGGAGCGTGGTATAGGCTTTAACTTATTTAATTAATCTGCAGCGAATTGTATGAGCATCCCCAGTTCTCCAAAATGTTTAGCTCTTTATGGAAATCGATTGACATTATTATAAACTGGTTATAAGTACCAGACGTTGTATTTAAGAAAAAATATCAAATGGAATTTTAGAAATTTGTTCTTTTTTTATAGAATATTATTTTCCAGTTTCAGCTTCGGACTGATCGGTATCGAATTAAGAATTTTCTAAATACGTGAACTCATCTACTTGAAAATTTCTCCAATTTGGTATATATGTTCGCTTCCTGTTTATTGTTGTTAATAGCTGTAAGAATTTGATTTTTGAAAGCACCTTTTCTATCTGAGAGTGGACATTATTCACTTCGTCTAAAATTCGGTTCTAAAATTTGAATGTAGCCAATATCATTTCCAAGACGTCTCTGGATTGCCTTATACTATATAGCTTAATATACAACATGACTTACTGTCCAGAACTCATTCTTAATCGATTTTTTGATGTTTTCGCATTGCTGAAGGTATATTTCAACGTATATTCACTGTTCGGAATTCCTGATTTATTAATTTTCATTAACTCGCATTACTTCATAGATTTATAGGTAGAAGAAAACCTGATTTAAAAATTATAAAATAAAATAGTTAATTATAAAATAAAATTTTGCCATTAAAATCATTTAGCGGACAGTATTGGAAATTAAATATTTTTTGTAAACTAAATAACTCTCAGACAATGTCGTTAATGCAGAAATTTGGTCTGCTACAATCTTGTATTGTTAAAGGCGAGCAATGTATAGTGTTCCTCGGTTACATGTAATGAAGCTATCAAAGTAATTCGACATCTGATTTGGAAAATTTTTCGAATAATTGCCTTAGCCAATTCATCATCGATTATGTGAAACTCCAATTAAAAATTTCAATATGCGTGTTCTTTTGCAAATATGTGCATATTCGACAGTCTAAACATAGCTTAAACATATAGCTGTTTTAATCTCGGCACAGACCAAAATTGTCTTAACGTTGGGAAGTCGATTAAAGCATTAGGATTCTCATTACGCATTTGCCAAAATATTAAGCCTTTTATAACTTATGCTAACATTTAGATGATACCAGCAATGTATTAATTTGTTATATTATCTGATAATAAACGGCCAGCTCGGCGAAAGAACAATTGCATTTAAACTAATGCATAGTCAAATATATTCTGTGTTTTAAGGACATTAGACATTTCCCAGTGGTCCGTTTACTCTTGCCATAATTCACCAACACATCTAACATGGCCAAACTATCCGAAGCCTAGTTATTGTATTAAGTTAATGCCCCAAATCTCATAACGAAACCATGCTCATGCACAGTTTTCCACTAGCTTGTGCTTCTTTGTTTGAGGTTTTTTCGGTACATTGCACATCAATCGAGCCAAATTGGTTTCCTCTCTAACATTTTGGATACTTAGCTTTTCTTATTGGAATCTTCTAGTTCGATGACAAAAGGTTAATCAATTTATTAGCTATATGTGTACAAACCAAAATGATAGTTCGTTTTTTAAAGCAATAACCTATTAACAATTTAAAAATAATTATAACCTGCTACATTAGCCATCTTGATTACTCATGTCTTCCAAATTTATGTGTACTCGGATCGTGGATAATGTTGGACCGTAAATGGGTGTACGATGCAGAATGTTGATGCTGTTTATTCCGTAGAATGGGTGTACGGTGTATAATGTTAAAGTGTTTTTCAACTGCTGGGTTGGTGTCTATATACCGTAGAATGGGTGTACGGTGTAGAGTGTTATCACAATTGATGTTTACTTTGTATTTATTATTTGTATTTATTTTGATGTTTACAGCTTGATGTTAGTATATAGAATGAATTTTATTATATTATTTTACACAGAGTGTAATTTCAAGTTTACAATTTTTTCATATAGATGGTATAAGTTCGATCATCATTTAACGAACGCATAAATTTCAATTTGACATCATTATACATAAATATTGAGGTAAGAATTTTATATAAACATAAACAATGTAAGTTAAATATAATTGAATATAATTTTAGATACGAGAAATATAAAATATTATACGTTGAAAGTTCCGTGTAAGTATATATATATCAGTTACGAAATATAGAATGATTTATTCTATATATTATAGTAAAATTATATTTATATTGATTTGGTTTGTTTCTTAGGTTAGGTTGACGGAATAACATATTTATGGATGTATTGGGTCATCAATAAATTTAAAGATAGGTGGTATAGCTATCTATATTGGATACATTTTAAATGTTCTTTTTTTTGTTTTAGGTTTGTTTCCATGGTGAAGATCAAGATCTACGACATACCGGCCTCCTTGAATCGGCTGATTCAATTGACCGGAAGTAGACACAATTTATGTATGGGCCGCTTAATTATACCATTGGTGGTTTGGATTGTAACGACGCGCACTTTGTTGTCTGTTCCTGGGTGCAACTCCATTATTCTACCCATCACCCACTTACATGGAGGCAAATTTCCGTCGTTGATGAGGACTATATTACCGATACATACATTTTTGTTATCTTTATGCCATTTGCTAGTGTGTTGCAAGCTGCTCAAGTATTCTTGATGCCATCTGCGCCAGATGTGCTGATTCATCTGTTGTACTTGCTGCCATCTGGATAACCTGGACATTTGGACATCTGCTAAGTTGTACTCAGGAAGCTGCGTTAACGGGCGACCGATTAGGAAATGGGATGGTGTTAAGTAATCTACGTCGTCGTCTGATAGTACACACAAAGGACGCGAATTCAGCATTGCCTCAATTTCGGTGAGAAGTGTTGTCATCTCGTCTATGGTTAGAATGTGACCATCTGTAACCCGTCTCAGATGGTATTTTATGCTTTTTACCGCCGCCTCCCAGAGTCCGCCAAAGTGTGGTGAGCTTGGCGGGATGAAATTGAATTTTATTTTGTCTGCTAATAAAAGATTCGAAATGTTAGTAAAGTTTTGTTTTAAGAATGTGTAGAATTGATAGAGGTGGTTGCGAGCCCCAATAAAATTAGTGGCATTATCGCTATATATTTCCTTGCACATCCCTCTGCGAGCTATAAATCTTCGGAGAGCCGCTAGAAATGCTTCTGTGGTTAGATTGCATACTAATTCTATGTGTATAGCTTTAGTTGCAAGGCATACGAAGATACAAATATAGCTTTTTTGAGCTTTCTGTCCTCTACGTCTGGTCATATAGGTTTGAAAGGGCCCTGCATAATCCACGCCGACCTTGTAGAATGGCCTAATTAATTCAACTCGGGGATTAGGCAGCTGACCCATTACTTGGTTAAGATTTCTGGCATTATATTTCACGCATTTGACACAGCTGTGGATACTTTTCCTGATTAAGCTTCTACCACCTAGTATCCAGTACTTTTGTCGCAGGGTGGCCATCATTAAGGTTGATCCAGCATGTAAATGACGTAAGTGATGCTCTTTGACTATTTTTATTGTTAATTCGTCTTCGGCGGTGAGTATGATTGGGTGTTTCATGCTGTAAGTAATAGACGCGTTCGTGATTCTGCCGCCAACTCGCAGGATTCCAAATTCATCGATGAATGGTTTGAGAAATTTCAATTTGCTCGATTCTGGCAAGTTCAGGTGTGCGTTAATTAGTTTAATTTCCGATTTAAAATATTTGAGCTGTAGATGACGGAATATTGTACACTCAGATTTGTGTATTTCTGATGTATTTAAATATGTCGTTGCGGAATTTTTCGGAATTAGTTTTAAGGTGAGACCAATGTAACGAAGTACGTATGCCATTGACCGAATTATGGTGCTGAAGCTGGATATTCTTGCGATTAACTCGTCAATTATGCTTAAATGCGTGTTCAACTGAGTATTTAACGACTGGCTTCGCAATTCCTCAAATGTATTTGCTTGACATTTTACAATTGTTGGCCAATTCCTTTTGTTTGGTAACCAAGGTGGTCCATTCCACCATAATTCACAATGTTTCAAGTTATTAGGTTCAAGTCCTCTGGAGGCACAATCAGCTGGGTTTTGTTCAGAGTTGACGTGTCGCCACTGCGACCTATGAAAATGAGTGAGTATATCGCCGGTCCTAGTGCCAACGAAGGTATTCCATTTGTTAGGATGTGCGTTTAGCCAATCCAAAACTATAGTGGAGTCCGTCCAGGCCACTATTTCTATGATATCTGCCTTTAAGGCTTGCTTAACGTTCAAGAGTAGTTTGCTTAGTAATAAAGCGCCACAAAGTTCGAGTCGTGGTATGGACAATTGTTTGACCGGTGCTACCTTTGTTTTTGCGGACAACAATTTTATTACAGATTCTCCATTTGAATTAGTTATATGTCCGTAAACAACTGCTGCATAGGCCTGCTTGGACGCGTCCGAAAATCCATGGAGCGTAATTTTGCTTGATGAATTGGTATTTAAGTGTCTTTCTAGCACAATACTTTCGATGTTCTGTAGATCACCTCGGAGTCTTAGCCATTCGTTTAACATTTTTGGTGGTAATTGCTCGTCCCAACCTAGATTTTCGGCCCACAATGTTTGAAAAAATATTTTTATTAATATGGTTACTGGTGCCAGCCATCCTAATGGGTCGAACAAACGACTGGCCTCAGACAGTATTCCTCTTTTTGTGCTGGTTGCTTGGTCATTCAAGTTTACCTTGAATCGGAAGCAGTCTCTCTTTGGGTCCCAGTGTAGTCCCAATACCTTGGTGACGTTGCCTGTTGACTTTTCGATTTCCAAGGTTTTTAATTGGTGATCAGGTTTAGACTTGTCGTTTAATACACTTTCGTTGGACAACCATTTTCGCAGTTTAAATCCTGACTTCGACAAGATGTAATTTATTTCAGCCTTTAGCTTGATAGCTTCGCCTATGGTGTCAGCTCCAGTTATTAGATCATCAATGTACATTTCCCTTTTGATGCGATCAGTTGCTTGGGGGAATTCTTCGGTGAACTTATTTGCTGCTTCAATAATTGCTCGCGTGGCTAGGTAACTTGCGCTTGCCGTGCCGTAGGTGACGGTTTGCAACTCGTATGTGGTAAACGGTTTGTTGGTATCGCTTCGCCATATTATTCTTTGAAATTTAGTATCCTCTTCATTTATGCGAACCTGGCGATACATTTTCTCAATGTCTGCGGTGCAGGCCACCTTAAATTTCCTAAAACGAGATAAGATTTCGTATAAACTTGATTGTACATTCGGTCCTACTGCCAAACAATCATTTAAGGATTTCCCTGAGGTAGTTTTAGCTGAGCCGTCGAATACTACT
The DNA here is from genome assembly GCA_963556175.1 of Tipula confusa. Classification (NCBI taxonomy): domain Eukaryota; kingdom Metazoa; phylum Arthropoda; class Insecta; order Diptera; family Tipulidae; genus Tipula; species Tipula confusa. The sequence continues at coordinate 24,448,775 of OY744475.1, forward strand.
CTCAATTTTGTAGTGCTGCTTGTATTTTTGATTACACCATGATGTGGTAGGTAGTAAATGCAGGTGTTTTCTCTAGATGCATGGATGTCTACTTTTTTCATATGTCCCAGTGATATATACTCTGACATGAATGCTTTGTATAGCGAGGCGAATTCTGGGTCTCTTACGAATTTCTTTTCTATTGAATGCATTCTTTGGATAGCTGCGGGATATGAATTCCCTAGAATAGATGGAGACGTTTTGAAGGGTAGGCTGACTTTGATTATACCGTTTTTATCTACTGCTTTAGTCTCGGTGAAAGATTTCTCACATAACTCTTCTTCTGGTGATAAATTTAGTCGAGTTGCTTCTAGGGTTTCGATTTCCCAAAATCTTTTTAACAGATTTTCCAACTCAATAGTTGAATTGTCTACTGCAATAGTAATGGCTTGATTTGGTCGCGTGTTCTTTGCATTTCCAGCAACTATCCATCCTAGTCGTGTGTTTTGCAATATAAACTTGTTTTTGGTGAATATTTTTCCATCAGTAAGCAATTCAAAGAAACTATCTGCTCCTATTATCATATCGATTTCTGCCCCTTCATGAAAATGTGGATCTGCAAGTTGATATTCATTGAACTCATTTAAATCGATGAACTTGGTGATTGACGGTGTCTTGTTAGTTAGTTTAGGAAATACCAATGCTTCGATCTGGAAGCTTGGTTTGCCTTTGCTCCAGGGTGTTATAAGCAAAGTCACTGCTCCTCTCGTGTGTCCGTTGGTGGTAGCTCCAATGCCAGATATTGCCAATTTCCCATTACGTCGCTTGAGTTGTAGCCTTTGAGCACATCTCTCTGTGATGAATGAGCTCTCTGATCCCGAATCTAGTAATGCGCGATATGTTTGGTATTGATTGTTCACATCTAGCACATTGACTAAAGCGGTTGGTAGTAGAGAACTTCCGACGTGGTCAGTTGTAGTAGTGCAGCTTTGGCAGTTCGAAGTTGATGTAGTCTCTACATTGGAATTTATATTAGATACGGCTACTGTTGTTGACTCACTCTGGTTTGGTAAATTTTCATGTAGCAAGGTATGATGCCTACTATTACACTGTCTACATCGAAATCTAGATCTACATCTATAAACATTATGATTATCATGTAGACGGTTGATGCATCTGTTATGTTTTTTCAAGTAATTCTTTCTATCATCAGTTGACATATCTTGGAACTTGGTGCACTCAAATAGTTTGTGGTATGTATCCGGACACAGTGAGCATTCTTGAGTTGTTGGAGTACTTGATACCATATGACTTCTCGCAATAGGTTTCGGATGGTTGTTTTGCTGTTGATAGCGTTTATGAGAGCTCTTTAAGGAATTCAACGCATCTACTCTTTTGGTGAGAAATTCGAAGAACTGTTTTACGGTTGGAAGGTTGAATTCAGACGAAGCTTGAGCCCATAATCCATTAGTTTCAACGTCTAATTTACTGATCATGATATGAATCAGCCAGTGATCTCTGGATTCAGCCTCCTCACCTAGTGCCTTTAATCCACGGAGAATTTCGTCGGATGTATCCAGAAGTTGTCTCACATTCGCACTGTTGGCGGTAAATAATGATGGTTGTGCCATAAAGTTCTTTATAAATGCGTGTATCGTATGCTTCTTCCTATCATACCGCTCCCTTAACTTCATTAACGCTTCTATGTAATTAGCATCCGTGATGCTGAAATGTTTTAATAGAGTGGCAGCTTCACCCCGTAATGCACCTTTTAGGTATTGCAGTTTTTGTGATGGTGTGATTCTTGTGTTGTCGTGAATCGTTGAGCAGAAGAGGTCATAAAATGACTGCCACTCCGTGTAGTCACCTGAGAAGATCGGAATTGTCAACTTTGGGAGTTTGACATCCACGTGTCCACCTAGTGCTGAATTGTCGAGAATGGATTCGTTTATAGGCGCTGTTGGCTCGATTTTTGCTCTTAAGATTTTATTCAACCCAGAGACTACCTTATAATAGTTATCCTCAAAATCTGGATCCAATTCTTCATCATTATTGAGCGTGATTATTTTGTCTTCAACAATACTGAACTCACTGCGATATCTTTCAATATTCGATAATCTTACTTTTATGTCATCAGCAGTCGTAACGCTGCTTGCTGTATGAATAAAGTTTAGCATCTTTGTGACATTTCCTTTAATATATGACCGCCGTTTTTTAAGAGTAATTAATTCAGCCATTGTATTATTCGAAAACTATCACAGCACTGCTTTATTGGTTTTCACTGATCACTATATTTCTTGATTTATAATATTGAACCGTGTGGTGTTATATGTTAGACGCAAGTATTTGTGGGTTTTGATACACGAATTTAAAAATTTATATTATTTTTATCGTTAATATAATATTAAAAGCTCAATTTGGTTTTTAGTTTTATTTGGTTTGATTTATTGAATAAATATTAAAGTGATACTTGCTTTTTGTGGTTAGGTTAACACGTGCTTCTAAGTTGTGGTGACTATGTTCTGCTTGTTTTGGATACAATCCGGCTCGAAGGACCAATGTCTGGACCGTAAATGGGTGTACGATGCAGAATGTTGATGCTGTTTATTCCGTAGAATGGGTGTACGGTGTAGAATATTAAAGTGTTTTTCAACTGCTGGGTTGGTGTCTATATACCGTAAAATGGGTGTACGGTGTAGAGTGTTATCACAATTGATGTTTACTTTGTATTTATTATTTGTATTTATTTTGATGTTTACAGCTTGATGTTAGTATATAGAATGAATTTTATTATATTATTTTACACAGAGTGTAATTTCAAGTTTACAATTTTTTCATATAGATGGTATAAGTTCGATCATCATTTAACGAACGCATAAATTTCAATTTGACATCATTATACATAAATATTGAGGTAAGAATTTTATATAAACATAAACAATGTAAGTTAAATATAATTGAATATAATTTTAGATACGAGAAATATAAAATATTATACGTTGAAAGTTCCGTGTAAGTATATATATATCAGTTACGAAATATAGAATGATTTATTCTATATATTATAGTAAAATTATATTTATATTGATTTGGTTTGTTTCTTAGGTTAGGTTGACGGAATAACATATTTATGGATGTATTGGGTCATCAATAAATTTAAAGATAGGTGGTATAGCTATCTATATTGGATACATTTTAAATGTTCTTTTTTTTGTTTTAGGTTTGTTTCCATGGTGAAGATCAAGATCTACGACAGTTGGTAAATGTTGTCATTGAAATATCGTTTGAAGTAGTTTATGCTTGTCCTTGACGTGTTTGAAAAAAGATTTTAATACAGATTTCAGATGGAAATACTTATGGTAAATCCAGAACTGGCAAGAAAACTTTTCTCATCCTTAATACCGCCCACTTGAAGATTATTTTTCAAAAACTTTACAATTCGAAACAAAGTTGTTTCGGGCTGTCGCTTTCTGTTACATTGTAGTACACCACAATAAATCTTGGTTTAAATGGACTACTTTGGTGGCTCCGTTGAAAAATTAAATTGTTTACTTGTATTTAATATTTATTAATTTAATAGAGCTCAGATAGCCGGTTCGCTTAATTTTTTTGGTGGAATGCTCCAATCATCAAAAGCCTCATTAGTCAATCTTCCTTTGCCAAATTTGGAATTTCAAACTCTAAAATACTATCAAGGAGTTCTATCAAAATTTGTAAATTTAAATTACGGTCCCAAAAATTAATGTTAGAAATTAGCTAATCGAAATGACAAAACAAGACCTGATTAAACGATGTTCGTACGTATAACCATAAATAATCCTATTATTATTTTTATAGTATTTTGACCTAATCACTGCATATTAAAATTTATGAGCAGTTTTTGCAAAAGTCTTAATGCGTTCAAAATCCTTCGTGTTAGGTCTTAATTTCAATAAACAAGGCACTAAATAAAAATTGACACACTATCAATTTTCGGTATCCGCTAACAATTAAATTTAATAATATTTTCATCTGTTTACAAATTGGTACCAGCATAATATAATGTCATCTTCTTAACCAAACGTCTTATATAAAAATAAACTACGTACGTATATGCAACACAATAAATTTTTTTTTTTTAAATAAAAAAAAAAACTAATTAATTTTCACATACCTGTTTAAATTTCACAGCAAGCACTATAAAAATTATAACCAAACCAAATCGAATCCCCCCCAAAACCAAAAAAAAACGTCTTATAAATTATTTTATATCTGTGTATTTTATTGAATTAAAAATCAATAAAAGTAATAATTTATGTAAATTTAATTTTCTTAATTATTTATTAGACGACACCTATGAGAATATATTATTCATAAAACTTAAAAAAAAAAAAAAATGAATTTATATCTTCTTATTAATGGCGCACCATACACAGATCAAATTTCAAATATCATCAATTAAAGAAAAGTATGGCTCGTAATATCAATAATAATAACATGTCTACATAAGAACAAGATGTGTGTAGGTGGCTCGCTGGATATCTCTCATTTTTTAATTTTAATTTTTTTTTGTCTTACGATAATAATATGGACCATTAAAAGCACATCTCGGTTTCGAAATCCATACCAGCATAACAGACAATATACATAAGAAATTTATTATAATGAGACACCAAAAAAATAACAAGAAAATCAATAAAAACACGAAATCTTAATTATATTCGAATCGAAGCGATCATCTTAAAACTTATATACATACTTATAATTAATATGTCACAATGAAAAGTGATCGATTAATTTTTATTCCAAATTTTTTTTTTTGTTTTTTTCTTATAAAATTGTTGTCGTCGTTGTTGTCGCGCGAGAAATGAATCAATTAAGACTATATATGTGATACGCGCGAAGAAAATTGTATAATAATTTTATGGATGCAACAGGTTTAACGTATCTTATTGACAAGTGTTAAAGAAATGATTTGAATTTATAATGAAGTTGAAGATCATTGAATTGTCAACATACTCGTATATGTATACATATACCGATGGAATGTCACATAATAGTTATAACAGACGTTGGATTTTCTTTGGTGTACAAGTGCACGGTTAAATTGAATAAATTACATCTTTATTATGTCTTTGCGTTATTCTTCGTCATCATCATCAATATCGCATCATCATCAACATCACAATATCACCTGCGCGAATAGTTTCAATATTTTATTGAATAAATAAATATTTAAGAAAAAAGTGTTGTTACCCTTATTTTATAACTATATTTATATATATAGTTTGTTATATAATAGAGATAATAATCAACCACCAAACTGTCAAAATATCTATATAGTATATGTGTTTTGTAGTCATAATTATAGTGTCCGTTACATATGGTTATTTTACATCGAAAATTTATCATAGTTTCGATCAATTTGACTATATTGTTTGTCACAAACACTTTTTATATGAGATACTCTCCACATGACTTAATTTGTATGGTTATTGTAGTTTGGTGAAAAATTAATTTGTTATTAGTTTTAAATACGGGCTAACCTTAATCAATTGATTTAACGATAAATTTATGTATATACATAATATGAAGCACAACCCGATCTTATTGTATCCTTTTTTTCTAAAGAATACCACGAATTCGATTGCCACACAGCGATTTTGGCTTGATCCAATGTGACGCAAATTTTCTTAACTATAGAGGTTTTTGAGTATTTGTATATAAAACGTTACAAGACAGTGATATCCATTATGTTACGTAAATTACAGCAAACAAAGTCATATTTTTAGGTAATGATTATTGTTAAATACGATTTTATCTTACCAATCCTATACAACTAATTTAAAACTGATGACTAAACTAAATACAAATGTATCGATCTTTTATACTTACTCATTTATGGTTTTTTAGCTGAGTGAAGTCTAATTTTAAGAATTTAATTCTTCACGCACATTCTGTAATTTTTTGAATATGAATTTTAACCGCACGCCACTATATATTTGGGAACCGTACAAGATGTACAATTTAATAATTGCCTGTTAATTATTATATGGGTTGGATACTAAATTCTACTTTTTATAATTCTGCTTTACAAAATTCGGTTTTACAAAATTGTTTTGCCGCAAAAAAAATAATTATAAAAGATTCTGTTATAAAAGATTCTGTTTTTCAATATCCTGCAAACTTTATAAATTTTTATTGTTTTTATTCCCTGAAGAATAATGTCAATTAGAAGGAGAACATGTCTTGTATGAGTCTGAGGTCGACAGAGAAAAGATTATGATAATGGATACCAGATTATCTCTACAACTATTAGAAGAGTCAATTTGCTGGATAAAAGATAGTTCTTTTGAAGTGGTGTCATCAGTAATGCGGCAATTATTTTCCATCCACGGCCACATTGAAGATGAAGTAGTCCTATTAATTTTTTGTTTAATGAGCCAAACAACAGTAAAATTATAAGACACTTCTTTTTTAAATTAAAACAATTATTTCAAAATTCGAAATTGAACCAAATTCACAAATAATCGTGTGTGAATAGCCATGATCTCATCGGCGAATTTTAAAACGCAAATATAAAGGGATGCTTGTTCCACTTCGGGCAAATTTTATGGCGTGAAACCGAAAAAGAAGGAGTAAAAACCCTATATGGAAATTCAGTATCATTACCGTTGGAAAATAAGATGATCCAGAGCTTAGCCTAGGTTCCGGAAGATGAAGTAAATTCATATTACTTAGAACTAAAAGATAAGTTTAAATACAGAGAATCACAGTTTGGAAACTGGTATGAATAAAATTATTTAAAAACAACAAATCAGTCAGTGTTCTCCAATATTTTGGACAGTAGACCAAAGCAAACCCGGAACGGATTATATCCCAAGAACGCAAGACAGCGTTGAAACGTGACACCGACGTTTGAATGTGATAGTCGAGAAACGCCATGCCAGGCTTCTTAAATTGATAGATGATTTAACAAAGGTGATGATAATGTCAAAAATGCATTTTGGAAAAAATACAATTGAGGAATTAGATTAGAAAGCAAAAATGGATCATAGAAAAAAGAAAAATTAAAAAAATTATAAAAAAACATCGTAAGATGCGGAAACTTGATTTTCTTAAAAGGAGGTATCCTTATAAACCTACAAATTTAATTTGTAAATCAATAATTTTGTTAAAATCCAATTAAATAAAAAATATTTTCAATATAAGTATGCTGTGCCTGTGGGAATGTGTGTGTTGATTTTTTAAACCAAAATTAAAAAAAAAAACAGAATTTTGCAAAACAGATTTTTTTAAAACAGAATTTTTCAAGAAAATGGAATTTAGAAAAAACAGAATTTTGTAAAAATTAATGGTGTACTAAATTTTAAATAAAAATTATTCAAATTTATCCTTTCATTTAAGATTATAAAAGTATCAACTTCTTTCCAAAAAACCATAAAACTGAAGAACGCTATACCTTTAATATTTACAATGTTGTACAAATGGTAAACACATTTTTTGAATTAATGCAAACTAGCAAACATATCGCTAATAATTTGTAAACAACAAAAGACATCAATTAGTATAGTGTATTTTGCAAAAGCGACAAACCCGATTTTATTCAATCGTTCATATAAGAATCATATAAGGAAATGTATTTAGAAATAAGAGAAATGTTTTAATTTAAAATTTCCCATGACACTTGATTTATTTATATGTATATGTATATTGGTAAACACATAAATAAATTTCTTTCAGGACTTACGGCAAAGTATAGTCTTCGTACGTGGTTATGTATACGTGGTTATGTATAGTCTTCGTACGTGGTTATAACCTTATATACTAATGATTATAGTCTGACCAGGATGATTTTTGAATATGACGGGTTAAATTTAACTTTACATTGTAGTGTTCGTAAAAACTTAAACGAATTTCCTTAAGCCTCTTCAATTGAGGTCCTACCTGAATTGGAGTACCTATTGACGATTAACGATATTCATTACACTTTGCGCAATGATCGATTCCTCATCAGGGTTGGGCGTTTTACATGTAAAAAACGTTTTCTCCATTTTACATGTAAATAACGTAAATTACAAAAAAATGTGTATTTTACAAAAATATGTAAATTATATTTAAAAAACGAGAATCCGTCCAGAATTAATTTAAAATATTGAATAAATGATACAAACATTTGTTTATAAGAATAACTTGCATTAGAAAATCCAACTAAACATTTTATTTAAATGGTTAATCATAATTATTTTCAACTTTTAGTTATCTACATTGAGACTATAAAAATCACCTATCCTTCTACAATGCCATCTGTTTACGTCTTAAACTAGTTCTTATATTCGACAAAATAATTAACTAGTGACATAGTGCCATCTAGCTACATTTGAATAAACTAAAATAAAATATTTTTAAGAGTGCATATTTCTTTCGATATGTAGCGGAAAACTAATTGCAATTTGACGTTTAATCATAAATAAAATAATTATCTGCAGTGAAATGAATGAAGTGAATCTATACTCGTTTGACTGGCTTTTAAATTTAAATCTTTATTAATTTCAAACAGGACAAAATCAACCAAATTATCACTACCCGTCTCACCTTCATGAAATAAATGTATGCCTGAAATTACTAGCCCTATTCTATCCATTCGATAAAATGCCTATGCATTATGCCTTTGATGTCCAGTGTAGTAAAGAGGTAGCGAATATGATTATCGAATTTAAGCGTGGAACTGTAGTGAATTTTATTAATTTAATTTAATTTTTCTTACTCTAATTACAATTAATAATTTTTCATAATCTAAGTTTGCAGCAATACCATTATACTAACCTTACCATAGAATTAATACTAGATAAATTGATTAATACATTAATAATTAAATTTGGGAAAAATATTCTTTTTGAAACCCAGCAGTAACCATTCAAGGAATTCCATATGCTAACTCCTCTCACGAAAAACGAAGTGTTCATCAAATTACATTTATTGATGGCAGGTGTCAAGATTTCATTGTCAAAATATTTCTTATCATAGGAAAGTTGCACTTTATTTTACATTTTTACATATGTACACATATCACAATAAATAAACACAAATACACTACACTGTAATATATAGTCAATTTTTCTTTAATTAAGAGATTTGGTAACAGATGGCGATAATTGTAATGAAAAAGTTGATTTATATTTTACAGTATGTATAAAATAATCGTTTACATTTTACATACATTTTACATGTAAAAAACCCAGTAAATTACATTGTGTAATTTACACGCCCAACTGTGTTCCTCATACATGATATTTCGAGTGTAGTCGATTATAATTTTTTTTTATAAAATATGACAGTCTTATTGCAATGCTCGAGTGCTACTGCTAGAATACGAGCTTCATAAAATATATTGTGTTAAGCTATGTTTAATAATATATCAATTTTATTATTTTAACTGAGGCTACATTTACTAAACATTTTAGCACCACACGTCCTTAAGGCTCACTTAAATTTGAGGTTTCATCAAATGAAATTGAATGATTCCCACTACTCGACAACTCAAACTTTATTGTAAATTGCATTTGTTTGTTAGATTTGATTAGATTTGATTAGATTTGATTAGATTTGATTAGATTTGAGTAGATTTGATTAGATTTGATTAGATTTGATTAGATTTGATTAGATTAGATTAGATTTGATTAGATTTGATTAGATTTGATTAGATTTGATTAGATTTGATTAGATTTGATTAGATTTGATTAGATTTGATTAGATTTGATTAGATTTGATTAGATTTGATTAGATTTGATTAGATTTGATTAGATTTGATTAGATTTGATTAGATTTGATTAGATTTGATTAGATTTGATTAGATTTGATTAGATTTGATTAGATTTGATTAGATTTGATTAGATTTGATTAGATTTGATTAGATTTGATTAGATTTGATTAGATTTGATTAGATTTGATTAGATTTGATTAGATTTGATTAGATTTGATTAGATTTGATTAGATTTGATTAGATTTGATTAGATTTGATTAGATTTGATTAGATTTGATTAGATTTGATTAGATTTGATTAGATTTGATTAGATTTGATTAGATTTGATTAGATTTGATTAGATTTGATTAGATTTGATTAGATTTGATTAGATTTGATTAGATTTGATTAGATTTGATTAGATTTGATTAGATTTGATTAGATTTGATTAGATTTGATTAGATTTGATTAGATTTGCTTAGATTTGATTAGATTTGATTAGATTTGATTAGATTTGATTAGATTTGATTAGATTTGATTAGATTTGATTAGATTTGATTAGATTTGATTAGATTTGATTAGATTTGATTAGATTTGATTAGATTTGATTAGATTTGATTAGATTTGATTAGATTTGATTAGATTTGATTAGATTTAATTAGATTTGATTAGATTTGATTAGATTTGATTAGATTTGATTAGATTTGATTAGATTTGATTAGATTTGATTAGATTTGATTAGATTTGATTAGATTTGATTAGATTTGATTAGATTTGATTAGATTTGATTAGATTTGATTAGATTTGATTAGATTTGATTAGATTTGATTAGATTTGATTAGATTTGATTAGATTTGATTAGATTTGATTAGATTTGATTAGATTTGATTAGATTTGATTAGATTTGATTAGATTTGATTAGATTTGATTAGATTTGATTAGATTTGATTAGATTTGATTAGATTTGATTAGATTTGATTAGATTTGATTAGATTTGATTAGATTTGATTAGATTTCATTAGATTTGACTAGATTTGCTAACTAACATTTGTAAATGTCAATTTGAGTTTATTGATATAATATCAGTACGACATAAGAATTGTACTAAGCCTATCACATAAAATAGATTGATAAATAGTTTGATACATTTCCTATGTAAAAGGTGAAGAATAAAAATGTTCATTTAATATTAAATGTAAATTAATTCCCTTGCACTTTGACCACCCAATATTATTATTTTTAAATTACATCACACTGTGCATTCCAAACCATAATTGAAATATCGTGTACTAATAATACGATGAGCACTGCCCTTCACCTACCAGCGATAGTATGTATATTTTTAAAAATTACATCCATGTCTACATTACAAATATGTCGATTAATTTTCAATTACCATTTACGGTATACGTAAAATGAGTGAATGTCTACCGCATTCGATATCTGATCTGTTTCGTGTCATATAGTTCAACAATCGAAATTTATTATATGAAAACGACTTTCAATGCCTATATGGTATTCACTATACTAATTTTAATTAATACAAATATTATTATTAAATTATTATCATATAAATCAATAATCTATATACGAGACTAACCAAAAACTACAAATATTTATAATAACAACAAATAAAATTATTAAAAAAAAAATTATTGATTATCACCAAAACATAAAAACACACACACACCAAATTTTTTTTTTTAATAAATCGAACTTAATTTAAATAAATTTGCAATCATTCATTTCAATCACTTAAGTTATTCATATACAGAAATTTTTTCTCTTTTCTAGTTTTTCAAGACAAAATGAATTAAAATCAACACAATAATCGACCTCCAACGTAGAGCGCTTTTTTTACGTAAAGCCATTAAGAAAAGTTTCTTTATAACATAATATATTTCTTGTGTCTGTAATAATCTCTATCAACCTTATGTGTTTGTGTGTGATTAACAAAATTATCAAAATACAAAAAAAAAAAAATTAGATTTATTATTCTAATTCAAAACTATTCAACCTGTGCGGTGTTAGAAATCTCACTTAATATTTTATCATGAATTGTGGTTGCTTATAGCTCGTTGTATAATAAATAAATTTGAATATTTTTGTCCAAAACTTGAAAATTTGATTGCGGAGGTTTTGTCATTCTAACTACAAAACAGAAAAAAACAGTTAAAAACTAAAATATTTTAATAAATTGATTTAGCGATTTCGTTTTATGGTTAAATATATAACACTTGTCTCATGCACTAGCTTCCAATCGAATGTGTTGTAAGGTGTGTCCGCTTTTATTTAAATAATCTATTATGATTTATATACTATTACGATAAATATTTTTGCGTAATGCTTTTGAAATTGTAACGCCTTCTTTAGGGTTATTAGGGCGATACATTTCTAGATCTGGAGACTCTTATATAAAATCATAATGCAAAATTATTATAGTATTTCATGGCATTCATATACTGTATATTCAGGAATGTAATATTTTTAGAAATTAATGAATTTAAGATCTAGCTATACTATTATTAAGCCACCCACCTTAAAATCGATTTTCAGTTGGGAAAGTACTTTTACCACTCTCACTAGTTTTACCACCGTAGTTTACCGTACATAATTTAAAAATTATTTTTGAAGGTTAAAATAACTTTAACACATGTTTTCTGCTAAATGTTGAATACTGAAATATACGTTTCGAATGACTATTTTACACCTATCACGGATGACAATAATGTTAAACAAGCTTTTACTGATGATCTAGGATTCATGTATATTGTAAATATTAACTTTATTAAATAGTATTTTTAGTAAAGCCTTTGTCACTATCGAATTGTTGCCAATGATAAATTTCAAAATATGCGTTTAGAAAAGACACAATCTAGTTATTTCCAACAAAAACAGTCATCTTTACATTGCACAATGTTTTGAGTTAATGTTTGTTGTTAAGATATATGTATAAATATTTAGAGTTGATACATAACGCGCAGCTGAAGTGGACCTCCCACTTCATCATTGTCAGGAAAACCATTACAACGGCTGTCATAACTTTTATAAGATAACTTTTCATGCACTTGTGAAATTAGCAATAATGTATGGTATATATACAGTACAGTGGTATCTACTTTGCAAATATAGATGATTTCTACATAGCACTAGAACTTATTGTTAAGTAGTTTTCACTTCGCCCGTGAATTATATCCACAGTTACATTTTTTAAAAAGGTGAAACTGCTTCCGTTAAAGTATCTATATAGTAAGTCAAATTTGAGAAATCCATACATGGTGTTTTATCTTAGATTAAATAAATTATTGTAAATACTCAGTTAGATTATATTTTAGAGATAATTTGACATGTAATAAATAAATCGCTTTTGGCCATTAATAGATAAAAATAATAGATTAATTACTTTTGGCGTTACTATTTTTGTGATATTCGGATATAAGATCTCTGTAGTGCACTAGAGTTAGCATTTCCTTCCAATTATCTCCAAATTATTTGACCAAACATTTTGAAACAATACTGGGTGCTTCGAAGTGTCCTCCAAATAAATATTTTTCAATCGATTCCCAACTTAATATTCGTTCCGTATTTAGCAAATATTTCCAAATATTCATTTGGATAAATTATTGAAATTTTTTTTTAAACTCTGATTCAATTGTTTCAAGAACACGGTTCGTCGGAATGCAGGAATGTCCCAAAATGCTAGTAAAAAACATGAAAATTACTTTATAATTTTTATTATGTCCTCCACAGCCATTGGCAAATAGTTTTAATCTTTCAACATTCGTTAGACTCATTTTCTTAAGTTGGTGTTAAATTGCCGAGGCAATTTCATTGGATCCTTTTAGCCCAAACTACTCCAACTAGGAATATATATATATATATATATATATATATATATATATATATATATATATATATATAAGTTTTCAGTGATCTGAGTAGATTAAGATGTTCCTTTACAAATTGTGAAGTGGTAAATATACAATTGGGGCAAGTAGTAAGCATCCTGATTCCTTTGTCTCGATTGATTTTAAATAATTAAAAAAAAAAATTTAGCCCTTAGTTTGTGAATTTTAATTCACACATTATACAAAATGAGCATGAGTCAGTTGCCGCAGCTCTAAACCCTGTCTTGTACGATGTTTTGAATATTTCTCTAAAATATAAATGTGTAACTTTTTAAGTGGGGTTTGTTGACACATTATGGTTTCGACATAGCTTGCTGGCTTTTAACATTTTTACAGATCTTTTTTTGTCTTCGTAATTTTCACTTCAGGTATCGCCACTACGATTTATTTTCAATTCCTGGTTCACCGGTGTCAATAATAAGATATTTGCACACCATATTTGCATATTCCGACATTTGAAATGTTGTGAATTTCTAAAAATGCTTTCCGACATACCGCTACATTAAGGTTTTGACGTGGTTGTTTTAACCCTTTGTTTACAAAAAACTTTATGGTAACCTATTTCTTAAATTCTTTTCCTTATCTTTTTTTCAGCCGGAATAATAAATAAATCCATTTTAAATCAAAACTTGTTCTATATTTGCATTGAACCTTACGCATTATGTTACATTTTCTGAGTACTCGTCTTATCGTTTCGCAACTTCACAACCGCTTGCAAGTTTGTCCTTGATCCTCTTTCGATTTATTTCGATTTATTTTCGCGATTAAAATTATCATATGGATGACTTTCAACTCTATAAAATTCCGACCAAAGCGACTAAATACGTTACGATTTTTTAGTTTGAAGTATTATGTGTTCGATTTAAAAATTTCATTCGTTGATATCAGTCCATCGTAAACAGTTAATATTTGGAATGGTAAGTTTTTAAAAATTAATGTTGTCGATATGATTTAGATATTGCACTAATAACACCTATGAGATGTATAGGCCTGTAAATAGAGAAATATACAGTTATTATTAAAACTAGTCATCAGTAAGGTGGGATTATAGAAAATTATTCTCCAACACATCGCAAATCGGGTACATAACAAGCTTTACGGTATTTTTTCCGCCTCTAACCTGTATTGTTTCAAACAATATTTTTAACCTGCGGTGTTCAGCTTGGAATGTATCGATCCTCAAACATATACATAACAAAAACATACATACAGTCATAACTGATAGATTGCCTTAAGGCTTGGCTAAGTAATCGATTTATTTTGAAAATATATCACTCTTTATAATTTATGGAAAAGAGTAATGGTGTGTGTTGCATTTTTCTTATGAATGTATCCTGATTCAGTTTATGTTAAATCTGGCTGCCCAAATTCTATACAGCAATTTTTGTAAGTCCTTATTGGTTGGTATTTGCCTTTATAGTGACAGTATGTAATATAAACTCGGACTCCTACTTATAAGCCATAACATTTGTCATTATTGAAAAAAAAGGTTCTGCGAGAGAGATTTTCTTTGGTACACATCTGTTTAATGTTTTTGTTGTAGAAGTTAACTAAAATGGAATTGGCTTCATTTAACTTCCTTAAAATACCTTTGTCTCAGTATGGTAGGAGTCCTTTGTAATTTGCATTGCTTCTTCTACATTGCCATCAGCAAATTATGCTTTGTGTGTTTTATACTATCGTGTGGTACTTCTGCTGATATTTTCATTAATGAAGCTATCAAAGATTTTTAAATCTGATAGAACTGCCTTGGTATATATCTCGATGCGGTTTATATTATTATCAAACGCTTTGTGTTTCAAAATAATAGTTTCTCTAACTGTGCATAGTTTTTAATTGCCACTTGAAGCTTGACATTGTTACTGACTTAATAAGTTTCTAATTATTTTTTCTATTTGTTAACTTAGGAAGGACTTTCTTAATTATCATTGATAAGTCAAATGATAACAGGAAAGTAATCTGATGATATTTCTTCACCCTCTTCTATCGAAACGTAGTTATCTTTTATCGGATATCTCTTTTGTTTAATCCTGAATATATCCCTATTTGGAAAGCTATATATTGAAATTATCTGTATTCTAGATAGTTTGATTTTAGTTTTGTAATAGGAAATGAGTGAATTCTTAGTAATCAAAAACTTAGTTTGAAATGACTCATTTTAGACCGAACTTTCAAAATTTAATTGCAAAAATTTTGATATCGATTAAATTTCCAATCCGAACAAAACATAGACAGCCCAACACAGTTCGATGAAAACAATAGATTTGCATAATCGACAAAAATCACAATTTTTAAGACAATAAACTTCCTTTAAATATGACTTTCAAAAAGACAATAAAATTATGCAATACATTAGAATATAAAGGGTCTAACATTTAAGGTGTTCAAGCTAAAATCAGTATTTTTATCAATCTAAATCTTTTTTTGGCTTGGATTTTATTTTAACAAAATTGTACATCCATTGCCCAACAGAACCACAAATGATTTGTCACTAAAAAATATTCTAGACATTTTGTGCTTGGTAACAGCCGATATCCGACTGCCCCTATTGGAAGACCTTATATAATATTTATATAATTTTGTAATCATAGCATAATTTCCATCTTTCTAATATCACCATAGTACATAAATCAAAATAATTTTTTTTTTGCCAACACTAAAACGGAAAATTCACTTTCAAAAAAATTCACACCATAAGTCTTAAAAGCACACTAAAAACTATCAATTGATTTTATTTATTGATTATACCGCCTGTTTTGAATAATAATAAATAAATATTTGCTAAACAATAAACTAAAAAATAAAAAAATTATGGATTTATGATCGGTTATCATATTGGAAAAATCTTTTAAAACTACAAAAAAATAAAAATATTGACTATGGTACCACAATATACTGTTTTTTTTTCATATGATCATGTGTGATATTGATCTCAGCATAATATATAATATTATAACTATGAACACAAAAAACTATTATTGGTTTGTTTATGATTTTATTTACATAGTTTTGATCAATTGGATGATATTATGTATATATATAGGATTGAATGTCTATTGTTAAATGCATAATAAGGTGTGATGAATAGTCCTTTCATAAGGTATTTTTCCCACCCCCTTTACCGTTAGCAAACGACACCGATTTCCCGGAAAGAATTTTGTCATTATTCTAATATATGTTCGAAGACAAAACATCATTTACCTGGGTATGCTCGATTTTAAATTTATGCAGCACCTCATTTTATCACAAGCGATACGAAACTCCATCAAATTTGAACAAAGCACAAAGAGATAACCAATTCTTTTATCTGCGGGATTTGAAAAAAAAAACTTATAAAAAAACCGGATGTTCGTACAGGTTCTTATAGTTTGCACTATACGTATAACATACATATGCGCTAAATGATAGTTTTGTCACACAAACATAAAAGACATATTCAGTTCTATTCAATTTAATTTTTTAAAAAAGGAAGTAATTATTTTACAATAAACCCCGAATTGACAATAAAACGACACATCTTATGTTATATATGGAGAGAATTAATTTAAATTTCGACCGTCTTTAAGAAAGATAAAATAAATCTTGAATGTATTATAAATTCATTTTATTATTATTCTAATTTACTTCCGTAATAAAATTAGTGCACGTGCATTTAGATTATATGCAAATTAGATTATTAATTTATTCATACACACACTTTATTGCCTAATAGGTTGATAGGAAACGGCATAGTTTTGAATCACGCAATTGGTTAAAAATTCAAATTGGCCTTCAATAAATTCTATATAAATAATACTTTGTCTTTTCTCTGCTATCAATTCAGAGACCAAAACACCAAGAACCATAAGTTATCTTAATAGATAGGAACCAATAAAACTGAATATTTTTTAAATTGTACCCATGATTGCCTTCATAACCTTGTTGGCCCGTTCTACAATGTTTTTTTTTTAAATTATTCCTTGGCAGTCCTTAGGCTTGGTTTTTTCAACAATAAATCTGAATGTTTTCCGGATTATTTTATTACGTTTTATGACAACTTCATACTTTAAGTCTCGATCTGGTCTCGAAAGGGTTCGAAATTTGTTATTTGTACCTTTTGATAGTTCAGTGGAGATATATAAATTATTTACCATTGTTGTTACTTTATTTTGGATAAAATACTAACTCTTGTTGATGAAGATGAGCATTTTATTGTCTTTAGAGGTTTTCACGTGAAGTTATATGCGGGATTTCTCTGATGAATCAGGCAACATAAACTCCAATTTGAAATAAACTTGGATAATATTTTTTTACTGTAATTTTCAGAATGTAATTCAGTTCAAAATAAAACTGTGAAATAAGACTTTGTTTTCTCTTTGTCTGAATGTTTTCTCTTTGTATTTAAGTAGGCTATTGGATTGCGCCGGAATTTCAACAAAATATTAAATAAATCTGTTTGTAATGTAGGACCGACGTTTATTATGTTGTTTAACGAGACTGATGATGTTGACTGGAATAAAGCGTTTAGTGGTGGTGCTCTGCTTATTTTAAGCATCTTATTATTTGGTTAACAAAAATTCTTATCACCATCGTGTGATATGTCCGATTTTTTGCACTAATCTCTTTAGTCCCGTTTAAATATAATTTTGTATATAATCCCTATATTGTTAAAAATTCTAGATATCATTTGACAATTTACGTTCCGTTAAAAGTAGTCTTGCTGTCACACTTATATATGAACTTCCATTTCAAGTATAAGGCACCTTCAAAGGTAGGCGAACTGTCCATCGATCTTCATCATTAATCTCTGTGGACGAAGAGTACAGATGATTATGAATGTGCATTGAGAGCTGGAATCCAATAGCATTCAGGCTAGTTTTGAACCTTAATGATAGCAGTGGGTAACAATGTATGAGTAGATTCAATAACTGATGACCTTAACCTTATTGTGTGTTAATATTAAGAGGGAATAAGTTTTTGTTGACTCCAGTGGTTGTGTCAATGTAATGTGCTGCTTTGACTATAACTAACTGATTGAAGAGATGACTCTTTTGAGTTGTTGGTGCATGTGACTTTTCTTTTATACCCACAGAAAGTGACGTAATTTGTTGCAGCGATTTTAAATGTATCATTTTGCACAAAAAGACCCTTACGCAAGCACTTGGGACACAAATTTTTGGGTTTCACAAATTCTAACCACGGACTTTTAATCAAAAATTTTAAACATAAAAAAATTTATACAACAAAAGATCATCGCTACAATTCATGCAGTATAATGTGTTGTTCTTTAATGTTGAACTGCACTTTGCCTTGATTTTCAAATATCAAGATTCCAACGCGATATATCTGTTGTTTAGAAATTCCATGAATTTCTCAAATTTGGTGATGTTGTTAGGTCATGGCTCTAACACAGATTTGCCTCTAATCGTCATCAATTTTGCGTAGTTTGGCAGTATATGGATTAACCATCAACTCGATTTTTATTTTCTGTCCCCAATTCACGAAGATCAGGTTTGACTTCATCAAACTTTTCACATCAGTCTGATAAAAGATTATTACTGCCAACAAATCTGAAGGTATCTGATTCTATACATCTGTTATGTTAAAATTATAATCCCACTTATCCAATAACAAACAACCATCAAGCAACCCGAACCGGAGGTAATTATTCAAACTAGTTCGGTTCGCAATTAAAAGTTAGCTTTCCGTAATGTTTTATGAATCCAATGTACCACGTTATTTATTTGCTTAATGATAACATAGAGTCCTTCCTAAACTAGTTGTAGTGTTAAAGTTAAACCTTTTTTACCGTTACAAGTTGATAAGCTAAACTTACCTGTTTTTCTTCAAATTCTCTATACTAGCTAGTCCTAGTTATATCGAGTTATTGTTTGGTAACTTGATACCCGTATTTATATTCTGTACATAAATCATTGTATAGCTCGTTAAGTTACTGTGTCTTTTGGTTTACATAATGCCACTTTTAATCGGACAAGGTCTTCCCATCGTTAATGACTTATAGCCGGAAATTTTAAATTTTCATGGATACCTCAATTTCCAGCCGATTTTCTGGTTTATCCATTCAAATTAGTTTCAGCTAACAGTAGTTTAATACCAGCCTTCAGAACTAAAACTTTCAGACTAAATTTAGGTTACGCCATGATTTGTCATGGTATTCTGTACATTTGTCAGGGTATTCTGTATATATCTACCGTTTTAGAGACGAATATTAAAGGCATCGATGTTACATTAACAAAGGGCTGCTGATCGTTTAACCAGGAATTTTTTTTTCGAGAAAATTATGTTCAACTACGCGTGATTAAAACTGCTTACCACTTTTGCAACCATCAACTCGTGGTGTATAGAATTAAAATTGAAATTACAAATAAGGCATCACATTTAACACCAATCAAAACTATGAACCAAAAATTCGGATAATGATAACCAAGAGTTAAATTCCAATTTAAACGCATTTAAGTAACAAATATCAAGAAAACCTCAAACTCAATGGCGCTTAAATTCCTACATTAATCCTTTTAATAGGATTAGAAAAAATTAAGTTTAAATTCTAAAATATACAACACTTCATATTAATAGCATCATTAATTGGGGATAAATTTTAAAATGCTATAAGTATATTTTGTTATTTTATCCATTAAATTACTTTAGAGCTATATTTAGGTAATCCAGTACCAGCTTTCTGTATTAAAACTCACAAATTAAATGTAAGGGTCCGTCAGTAGTTTCTCAAGAAATTTAATATGAATTTAGCTACCGTTTTATAGTTGCCCATTATAGACGCCGATTATATTGGATTTCTTTTTCGTGTACCAGGAATTTTAACTTTTATAGGATATCTGGCATTTTTAACTTTCGACAAAAAGGCATATAAGTCACACAAATTCAAATTTAAAATTTTTTGGAAATACAAGTAACTTGAAAAAAGTTATTACTATGAAACATTCAACTATACAAAAACTAATGATTGATTGTAGATATGGAATTCGAGCTCATAGTGACATGGTGAACTTGTAATTTATGAAACAACCACGTACTTAAAAGTAAACGGTTTTTTTTATTAAACCATCAAATTCCGATTGACCATACATAATTGATAAACTCAAGATTAGGGTTGTCTGCCATCACGATCGGACCACGATCGTTTTGTTAAATATTTCATGCTTAATTATAAATATGTATATAGGTTATAGCCTTGTCGAAATTTAAAATGGATAAATGTTTTATACCAGTATTTATAATAATGTCAAAAAGTTTTATTTAAGTTATCAGTCATCAGAATCGGACCCTTAATACAGTTAAATCGATTTATCCATTTAATTAAATGTCACATATTGTTTAAAAAATTAATTAAATAGAAAATTCACCTGGACATAAGTCTCATTAAAAAGAAAGGAAAACAAGTCTGCTTTTTTGAGGGTGTAAAAGTAAAGTAACGAGGGAATTTATCAAGTAAATCGGGTTCCAAAATATCAAAGGCCAGCTCTGTTAATGTCTTTAACAGAGAATTAACTCGGAAAGAGAAAATTTTACTTATTAAAATTTACGAGACCTTTATAATTTAAATATTTTATAGGTCCTTATCTTCTGCTTCTTTGTTGCATAAAAATGCTAAATGCTATTTAAATTTCCAATCTAGCATTTAAGTAATCTTTTACCACTCTGTTGACTTTCCTTAGCAGATGTAAAAGTTTAAATAATTTGTACTGTACCAGTAAATTCTTAATACTCCTAAAAAAAACAGTATTCACCAAAAAAACTGTCCACCGACTACAGCGGGATATTACCAAATAAAAAAAAAACATTACGAAATGTCATCATCAAGCTATATACGGACGTGCTTTAAAAATAATCTATAACCATAAACATATATTGATGGATTGAAACAGTATGACGATACGTTATATTTTCCCATTAAAAACCGTTATAAATTTTAATTTTCAGAAAACTGTCTACAATAAACTAATCAATCAAATTACCACTTCAATATTATTTTTAATCATTCAATTATCATTTTCAATTTCAATCATTCAACGCGATCCTCACAGTTTACATTTCGATTTTTATTTTTTCTTACTTTTCAACAATTTTTCTCACGATCATTTTTTTTTTTGTTATTATTACGATTACTATTATTTATAAATACATGTATATACAAACAATAATAGTTTGTGTTATTGCTATAGAGATTTCAAACTCGATTTATTTTCTATATTATATGTGACACCTGTCTTGTTCAATTCCAATTGAGGAAATTTTATTGGAATGAAATGTTTGTTGAATTGTTTGGTTTTCCTTAAGTTGTATTATGTGTGTGTGTATGTGTGTGTGTGTGTACTTAGGAGTACCGCGCATATTATATTGAAAATGAAATTATCACACAAATGGGTTAAAAAAATAAAAATAAAAATAAATTGAACATTGTCGTTATAATACCTTCACTTATGGTTATGATATTAAGTTTTGTCACCTGTTTATACTAATTTCGGTTGTTCATTTACCTAAATATATATTTAGATAAAATTTGTGTGAGAGAAATTTTATTACATCAAATAAATAAAATTTTATGGGAAAAATAAAACATAAATTAGATTTTGAAAATTTGATAAACTTTCCAAAAACATCAAAACTCAACTCAAACGATAATAAAAAATAAAAAAATCTACACAAAGCCAAAAAAGCTTAATAGATAACGACATCATTTTTGATTTGATTTAAGAGTCGCATCATCATAAAAAATGTCTTTCGCCGGTGGTGTATGTTGTTGCCTTATCTGTGTTTAGTTCTGCTCGTGTATATAATATATGGATATATATGGATATATTTATGTTTTTTTTTTATATGATTTATGTTGTAAATGGTTTTAAGTTATCTAATTCTTGAAATGATCATTAAATCGGAGGAATTAAAGTTTTTTATTTTATTTTAAATATGATGTCAGTTTTTGGGTACTTAAGCCAAGAGGTGATTAGAATTGAGCGATTTAATGGTTGAGTCATAATGATTATGTCTAAAAATGGTTTAGTATTACTTTTATGTTTTATATATGTTCAGTGTTGTTGGACTTTGATTTCGATATACGACTATACGAGTTTGCAGTAAATGTTTTATTTCATATGTAAATCATTTTTATATTAGTGGCTTGGTATGGTTTCACTTTTAATTCAAAAGCTATAATTATTGGTAATTTCTTTTTTGCTGATTGACTTATTGAAATTCGATTCTTAAGAAATTAGGAATATTGTTGGTATAGAGATTAGCTTACGGTTTAAAGTTTGAATGTTAACCGATTTACTGGTTCTTTTCATTTTGGCTTTATTTGAATAAATACTACAATAATAGTTCCCATTAGGCTATTAACCAGTATGCTAGTGAATAAGTTCAGAGTGCTTTAATTGTTTAAAAATTTATTTGATTATATAAAAGATCATCAGCGGCAATGTTTTCTTTGTATTTAAAAGCCCTTCATGCATAAATTCAATTTTTGAAAGCTTTATTTAATTTAGAATTAAGTGAATCAGCTTTGTATAGCCGATGAAACTTTAAAAAATTAACAACTTGTCAGACATTATTGTTTTCAATAAATTAGAATTGAATTTTAAACAAATAAAAATGTTTTGATGACATTTTTGCAATAAGCTAATGCTAAGTAACACTTGTATCTAATATTCAAGATTTGTTGCAGCTTATATGGTATGAAAATTTTGCTAGTAGAATTAGCTGAATTTTGGACCACGGAACTGTGCAAATTATTGGTTAACTTTGCTAGTATAAAAGCCGAATTCTTTAATATGTTCGGTATTATAAATACAAGATGCACCCATTGAAATGGTTTCATTTTTCTACTTTTAGTTCGTATTGCGCTATTTTATTGGACAGTTTCATTAGCATGTTGATATATCAAACTTCAAGTTGATGTTTGTCTTTATCATTTAAATAAACTTGTTCATTGATTCATTCAGCGCAGTTAACACGTTGGTTGTTTATTTAACAGCTTAACATTACGCCAGATCAACTAGCAGATATGATTAATGATGCTGTTGTTAAAGCCATCACACAAAATAATCGTAACCACAAGAGCCTTCGAAATTTCAACGAATTATTTTGCTCCGGCTGGTTTGATTCAAGGTTGCTGGCATTTTATTAGAACCAAGCAAAAAGTTCTCATCTTTATACCGTATTTAAAAGTGAAGCAATCCGTGTACTTGGTAAGTCGGAGAAACCAAAGATTAACTATTTGTTGCATGGTTTGACACTTGGCATTAGGAAGGCATCCTAATTATCCCTATTATTGAGCACTATGACATTCAACTCTGGTGACAACTTAAAAAAAATGGTGCTCCTCTATTCGAAAACTCCTTCTGCTTGTTAGCCCTGCCTGAGCTGAGACGTCTCAAGGACACTTATTTGTGCTTGCTTCACTGTCTCTCTCATAAATTTAAATTATCGATGTTGCCACAATCTCGGTCACAACTTGGACAAAATTCACCAAAATTATCAAAGTTTTGTTTAACAAAATTTTGGTGATCCTTCGGAAGCAAATAATTTTACTTGTTATTATCATAAATGTTTCGGTCCCAAAGCTTGATGAAAATCTGGCTGTCAGTTAATTCTTACAAATTCTTCTATAGTACCAGCGAACTGCTCTTCAGTATAAACGTTTGCGACACTAAGACTACATAATGGGATGCACTGTGAATTTTTCTGGGAGTTCCTAGTTGCTGTACGTGTCATTACTTATAATCGGCGCTGATTTTTAAGGAACACGGGGTCGTTGATATACAAAACCAAAGGTTCATTGACACTTTAACGTCTTCATATACATCCGGTATACTTTCCTTCAATGGTGCTCCCGCTTTATCATGAATTGATATAAAAAAAAAGATTCAAGATAACATCAACATGGGCCATATCAAGTACAGCCATCTGCAGGAGGGAATAGAGAGTAGGGACCGTGTGGAGGTGTCAGAGCATTTAATAAAATCACGATTCCTCATCTCTAGGATTTTACTCAGTGTCTCGAGGACTGCAACATTTGCACAACGTTACACCTTGTCCATGCCTACTATCATATTCCTTTAAAACTGACGGACATTCAGAAAACGGTGATTTTGACACCTTTTGACTTTTCTGAGGTATGAAGCACAGGTGAGATCAAACGCTACTTTATTGATTCACCGATCATCATCAGCATTTTTGGTCATCCGGGTTGATGTTTCCGATACCGCAATCAGCGCAATGGTTGAGTAGTTCATTTCGTATATACGTGCATTTTCTGTAGCCTCAATGACACATAAAAAATGATGGTCGAATCAAATATTTTCGACATCTTCTCGAAGGTCATACGATCACTCTCTACACCGGTCCTAAACCACTGGTCTATGCTTTTAATCAGAATCCAAAAAAACAGTCCCCTCTATTATTGATAAACAATCTGCAAACAAAAAGGTTGTAACCTTACCTCTCCATAATGTATGCATATGTGACGATTATCACTTGTGGATTGAAATGTCGACTCTCTGTTTTTGACGTTAATGCAGTTGTAAGTGGTTTATGGCCGTTATATATAGCAAATTTCCTACCCTTACTTTCTCTATCTCGTGAGATAGCTCACGATCAAATGCGGAATAGAGATAGTTTCGTTTAGAGGTAGCTTCTTTGATAAGAATGATAAGGGGACCATTATTTACGACCGTTAAAATGCTCCAAATCTGCTCCAATCGCTTAACTGGATGCATCAGTTGTAATGTTGCAAACAACATTAGGTTTTGAATAGGCTGTTAAAGTAAAGCCAGCTAATGCTTTGTAACATTTTTGGATCAAATTTTTACATCCTATTATCCAAATAAATTCAGTTTTTTACACTTTTCTGTTTGATGTCACGTGAGAATGTGAAGTTCTATCAAATGTACACTGCTACGATTCAATCTGCGGAAGTAGTTTATCGTCCCGATAAATTGTTGCAATTGCTTTACAGAAGAAGGAAAAGGAAAAGTAGATATGACATCCACTCTGATAGATGAAGGTGATATATCTCTTTTAGAATTACTGTGTCTCAAAAACATAAATGATGCAACACCATCGTCCATGTAGTCGATGTAGACTTATAGACGAATTCTAATCCCCGAACTACCGTTTTCATAAAGCTTTGGAGTGTTTGACTTGCATTTTGCAATCCAAAAGGTATTTGGTTAAATTCGAACAATCTGGACGGTGCAGTAATGGCAATTTCAGAGCAATCTTGGAGTAATAACTAAGAGGAAAAATGTGGAAGTGTGTGATTTGGTACATTTTGGTGTTGTAATGGCGTTATTTTATATTATGTAATCACCAGAGATAGATATAAGATGATAAAGGTCGGCAAATCCTAAATTGTACCATGTGGTCGAATTACAGATTTGCAGCGTTACGTTTTATTGGATCTAATCTTTGAGGATAGTACAACGGTAGGGGTCTATTAAATATGGTGGAGTATCCTAAGTTTTACAGGAAATTTGTTATTTCGGATTTTAACCTATGACAGAAATTCAGACATCCTTTTACTAAAATTACTATCTATAGAGAGTAAAATTTTCTATCGTATTCAAAATGATTAACAAAAGGCATTAATAGATAAATTAGTTATTTTATTTTAGACGTTTGGATAAACGGTTGTATAACCTTCAGTTCTGCCAGTTTCGTACCATAGGCATTAATAGTCGAAAGATCGAGAACCAGTCAACTATTTCAATTTTAGCTTGTGTAAATGACTACCAGCATGTCATCGTAACTGAAAGTTGTTTTGGAAGAAAATTTCTACTGGCAAATATCGTTCTTTTGTACCAAAGCCAATTCGTAGTCAGATGTATGACATGCTTCATTTTTCGACGATATTTGATCCAATGATATTAACTCGACCTTGATATTAGTATCGATATAAAAATGTCTGTATAACTTTTCGCTCATGATCGGTAAAAAATGTATGGTTGGCGGTTGATGTTCTAATAACAATTTAAAATTAGTCGGTCATCATGACAACTAATGGCATTACGGTGTTGTACCATACAAACCAACTGCTTTTTTTGCAGTAATCGTAGCGTGTACAAAGAAGCGGCAACTTCAAATATTAACGTTGTTTCCGGAGCAGATAACGAAACATTAACTTTTTACTTATTTTATTATTATTATTATTGGGTCGGGTAACTCCGGAAGAGCCATACATAAACAAATTACACAAAATAATATTTATTTTCGTTTAACTTCAATTAAAACTTGTTGCTACTGCAACAAGCTAAAACAATAGATTTGAAAGTGTCCGATGTACATAAAAAATCTATTTACAAATATGTAAGACTACTGGAAGGTTTATTGCAATTTTGAAATTTTTTTTTAAAACTTTTGATTGAATATATAAAATATTTAAAGTCCCTCGTAGGCACAAACATTGAACAAGTGGCGCTGGCATTATTTTAAATCAATACTGTATTCTATTAAACGTATGTAATGTCAAGCTTGTTTACATTTAAAGGGTAATCGAATTATAAACAACAATTAACATTTAAATTTTATCTAGTAAATTGACAAATAACTTGTATTTAACAACGAGATAAACGGATTCACAAAACGTTTCATTATAAATCAATCTATCACCAATTCATAAAATTATCATAAATATCATGATACTCGACCTAAAATTATCTTTTACTCCATAACCACAACAACAATATTATCGGCAATGAATTATGTTTTTGTCTACAGTCAATTATTCCATTATCTCAATAAACTACCAGTTAATTAAATTTTACTCGTCATATTGCAAATGTTATTTTACTCTCAAAACATGCTACAGTACAAAAGGGTCAAATCAATTATGTATTTGTTGTAAAGCTTTCATGAGTGAACAAACAAGCAACAACGAATATCATAAAAAATGTCAATGTCATTAATGACACTTTAATATATTCTTCATGTTCAATTTATCACTATTAATTTTCAATTTAACATACCACCAACAACAATAAAAATGATAATAGCCATCATCATCATCACCATCATCATTGTGATCATCGCCACTATTATCATCTTACAAACATAAAAACAAGTAAAATAATGTTCAACAATGCGTCTTAAGTTTTTTTTTTTTCTAACAAGAAAACACAATTTAATCTTATCAAAAATACTGTCATGTTCATTTGCAATTCAATAATATTCACATTTTGATGGACAAACAAATAAAACAAAAAAAAAAAAATCTTTTCAACTATACGGCAAGTACTTTTTACTTTAGCGTTGTACACAGCGAGCTATAAAACTTTTTTTTTTATTTTTAACGTGAAGAAAAATTACTTGTTTTTGAGTCGCGCATCTTCTTATTAGCAAGTTGCTGTTATATGTATATATGCGATTTTATTGATGTTTTATTATTATTATTATTGTTATTATTATGCGAAATGATGATTATATGGCTGAAACGTACAAACAAAACTACAAAATTGTGCAAAATGGTAAAAAGAAATTACGACAAGCATCTTATTTTATATAATATGTATGTCTCTGTACACATTTATGTACATATACGATAACCATAATTCCAGAATTGTAAATGTCATTAAAATAGTAGTGTTGACGATTAATGACAGCTTTAAAATAACAACATTATTATTGTTATATAACATGTATGACAAGATGACAGTTTATGCATATATATATATATATATATATATATATATATATATATATATATATATATATATATATATATATATATATATATATATATATATATATATATACATGCTTTTTAAAGCAATGCCGAACGAAACCTCATTTTAGCGGTGTAAATAGTATAATCGGTAGAATGTTGCAGGAAGAACTTACCATACTTTTTTACACGAGAACCATTGGCGAATTTCTTTAACCCTTTATTATAAAGGAAAACGGAATTTCTTTGGAAAAAAGAGCATGATTTCTGGCAAGTCGTCAAATAGGAAATGTAACTATTATATCTCTTTAATTTGTTGGTACTTCCACAACATCGGTAGTCCTGTTATTAGATCCAGGATTAATTAAACATTTTTATAGTGCTTGTTGTACAGCTTGTTATGAATGGTAAGCTCAGAGCCTCTACTTATAAGCCAATACATTTTTCTGATATTTAAGTTAGTATTTATTTTATATTTGTACCATGCTGTCCACTTGAATTTAGCATTGAGAGTAATGCCAAAGTATTTAGTTGTGCTTGCGAATATTGCACCTGCCTTGAGTTAATTTATATTGGAAGATAGTTAGACTTTTGATATGTTAGACTATACTACTATATGAGTAGATTTTGACAATTTTTTAAATTAGCATAATCTCAAATCCATCGGCAAAGGTTGTATATTAATTAGGTACATGATCGGCACGATGGCAGAAATGTTAATTAGTTTGGAGTATTTATCAATATATTTTACTTGAAAATGTATATTGGACATATTAAATTTTAGTGCGACATCAAGGTCGATACGTGATCGTATAGTTCTTTGCATAGTAAAAATACCTAAGTATCTGTTGATTGATTAAATTTTGATTAATTGTTTTGTTCTCCGGGAAATGCTTTGTCAGATTTTACGTGTATGTCGTTTTAACTTAATAACTCTCTAACTTTTATTAGGTAGGTAATGTTAAGCACCTTCTATATTTTATATATTTTATATACTATTGAGGTGCTTGCCATTGCATTAAAATATTCCAATTCATCTTCCAATTGCAGAGAACTTCCTTTATAGGCATCTGAAGATTAAAGTTTTATCCATTAAATCGTTATAGAGATTCCAGTTTATTTTTTAATTTGTTAATCTTGATGAATCGTCCAGTTTGGTTATCATGTCACTGACATAAAAGTAAGTTAACTGAAAAGTAAGTTGACTAAAATTTTGAGGCCATTGCATCAGTTACATCATCGCCTCTATATACAAATTCTTTACGATTACTTAAAACCGAATGAAGTAACCAAATTGCCAAATTGACTGGATTTTCATTTGTGCGGCATAGATTTTACAGAAGTGATGATTTTACAAATTTTTCATTTTGGTATAAATTTTAAAGATTTGATGGGCTAATCATCGGCGTTTTCTGGATTTTGTACATTTTTTATTTGGAAATTTTACAGATTTGATGGTTAGCCCATCAAATGCATTCTCTAGATTTTTGAAATTTTTGATTTTTGGCATAAATTTCACAGATTTTATGGACTTAACCATCATATTTTTTTTTTTTGATTTTGAAATTTTTTGGTTATTGCAGAATCAAAAAAATTGCTTTATTAGAATCCCTCCAAAAATCACTTGGCTTTCTTTTGCGACTGTAAAAGTGCCAGTTTTAGTTGATCCAAGTAAAACATTTTTTTGATAGCTTAGCGGAACTCCCTAGTGTTCTTTAATCGGATAAAAAAAACTTTCATTTTGTTCTATAAACTTTAGGCTTTCAATAAGGTAAGATTCAATTTTATAAAATAATGGGCAGTGCCAAAAATTTTTAATTTTCCCATTAAAATGGGAGAGTTGGTTGAGCACGAGGTTGGTTGAGTGAAAGTAGAGTCTAATCTTCCATGACCCCAAATTAGGTTTAGAATTCCAATAAATTAGATTCTGTAGATGTTCAATGGGAAAACCTACGTGTTGGTCAACTATATAAGTGAGTTTAGACTGAAATATATGGGTCACAAACTATTGATTCGATTAACTTAGAGATCGTTGATAATATAGAAATACTCGTATAATTATAGAGACATAATTTATGCTCTATGAATAATATGAGAGAATTTCCAAACAACTAGAAAATTACCCGACGAATGTGATCCATTGCATAATTGTCAAAGAAAATACCCACTCATTATAATTTTTTTTAGGAAGCTTCAAGAAACACCATCTGAGCTTCAGCCACCTTTAAATTTACGGAGTGATTTAACAATCTCCTGGGGAGATATTACTTCTCAAAGTTATCTACCGTCTAAAAGCCTTCATGAAAAAAACAGCCAAATAAATTGGTTGTATCTACAAAATTATTTCCAGTTACATTGTTGAAGGACATTGACAACAGAAAATCACATGTTTTTCGTTCATTAATCTTTTAGTTAACATCATTAATAATATTTGGAACCGGTGCTTCAGTTACCGAATATAAATTAATCGAGTCCGCATAAATCCTTAAAATCTACCAATGTTTAGTTAGGAATTTGACATTTAAGCTGTAATTCACATTTTCGAGTGTGTTGCCAACCTCACACGTTCGAATTAATCATGTTAATATCATAACCATCGTCATCATGTTTGCGATATATCAAATAAAATATTAAACCGCAGAATAGTTTGATCATGTTTATGTATGAAAACAGGTGAGTACTTATAGAACGAATTTTTTAAAGTTTTGATATTCCACTTAAATCGATATTAGTTATTTACATAATCCTTTCCAAATTAAGGTCAACAACAACTTCCTATACCAATAAAAAAAATGTATTGACCTGCAATTTCCTCATCCTGTTCTCATAAAAAAATAACCTCTTGAACTTTTATTTAAAGTGCGCTGTTTATTTGAATTCATTCAGGTGCTTCACAATATTTACATAATTCAAAATTTGTATGCCTAGACCCATAAATTTTGTCTTCTATTCACCATCTAATCGATTTAATAATTTAAAAGACATTTAATTCAATTCGTGTTAAATGAACCTTGATTTTGGTTGAGTATAAATGGTATATAGATAAGGTACCTTATTATGTATTTTTTTATTTTTGTCTACTTAACAAAATCTTTATGAATGAACACAATAAAAATTATAGAAATATATTTAAGAAAAGATTTTAGTTTTTGAATGAATAACAAACACAAAAACGGATGTCTGTCTCATATACATAACTATTTTGTATAATACAAAATTTAAATAGAATTGATTCATATATGTACATATAATATAATATTGAACTCTATTCTATAGTGACTGTGAGCGCATATGGCACCTTAATGTTCTAAGTATAGAAATTTCGTTATAGTTTTTTTTCTTTTTTCGTTTTCGGGGGTTATATCCATACGTAGCACAGTACATTGTAATGTTGTATAAATAAAAAAATGTTCTCATCGAACCGAAACCAAATAAAAATTATTCATGAACAATATATGTAATATTCAAGAAGGATGAATACAAAGAATTTATGTATATACATATAGTTTATTTTTAATGTTTTAATAAAACTTTAAAAAAAATTATATTATGATTATTAAACCGTGAAATATAATTGTGAATAAATATTGATCTTAAAAAAATAAAATATTCAACTATTAAACGATATATAAAATACACAATATAGGGATGGTTTAGTAATTGGATAATTGCTTATAGAGCTTGGTTATGGGTTTAATGCATTATATTTGTTTTGTGCCGTTAGCCTATAAGCATCTACTCGGACTTTGATCATAATAATAATAAAACGGGTTTTACAGGTCATTACTGGTTCATACCGAGTCAACAGTCTGGCTCCATTGGATTTGAACCCTAGAATTGTATTCATATTGTTCTAGACAACCCGAAGAAAACAATTCGTTCTCTACCCCGAGGAGCTTTCATCACAGACCGCAACCTCTGCGCCTGCCAAAGTGCGGCTCAGAGATCGCAGCACCGTTAGCTTTTGATCGGCTTGCAGAACGGGACCAAGCCATAGCTTACTCGATGTCCTTTTATTTAAATCAAATTTCTGATCTCATGATTTTTCACTAAAAAATCATTAACCATCTTTTTTACTCATCCGTCAGGGTCCAACTCTCACACCCATACATGACAACGGATCTGATCAACACCTTCTACAACTTCAGCTTGTCGGCATTTGCAAGGTATTTTGTCTTTATCCGCTCCCACACAATTGTCATGAGTGACAAGAGACCCGAGGTATCGGAAACATGTCACTCCCTTAAATGTGTGGTCACCACTACTAAAATCCATTGCATCTTGGTCTGTGTTTCCAGCAGTTCTTTGACACCGTTGCCATTTAGTTCAATTACACAGATATCATTTGCATATGTTTCACTTTTACGAAAGATAAATTCTAACATGAGATTAAAGAGTATCGGGATCAGAGCATCTCCTTGTTGTACCCCAAAACGAATTGCAAAAATTCCTGATAGCTTAATTCTCAACTATGAGACCACATTTTGACTACATTATTGTAATTTTATACTTACATATGTGCATATTTGTCAGGTTTGTCGTATTCCCAAACATCGCAAAGCAAACCTTGTTGGAAATCCAAGAACACCTGATTTACGTCAAGAGATGTCTCATATTATTTAGACACAATCATCCTCAGTAAAAACATTGATTCTGAAATCCTCCTTGGTAGTCACCTAGAATTTTCTCCTCTAAGGGAGTGATTCTCTACAATATTATGTAAGACAGTATTGTATGTTGTGCAAAAGAGAGCTATGCTGCGGTAGTTGTGGCATTTTGAGTGATCTCCTTTTCTAAGGATAGTATCCCCTCTGAATTTAAAGAGCTCGAGATTAATCAATACCTCCCATAGAGTTTTCACATCATTAGAATGGTGGTGGTTGGTATCCATAATGATACTGCGCCAACAGTATTCTTATATTGTGCTTTCTCATCTTCGTTTATCAGACCTTTACAGTTGATTCGTAAGTTTTAGTTTTCCTGTGATTCCTGACTTGTACGAAAACTACCATCTTAGCATTGCAGTGAGCAATTGATAATCACTGCTTACAAATTTATCAGCCGGCGGATAAGATTTCAAATCTTAGATGACCCGAGATTTTCCTTGGCAAATAACACATGGTCAGTTTGAATGCGGGACATCTTACGAGTCTCTAAGTGTATCCATGTTTCTAAGTGGATATTTTTATGAGAAAATATTGTGCCAGTCATAATGAGATCATTACAAAGACCGCATCAATCCTTCCCCATTGTCGGTCGGTATTCACATAAGTGAGTCAGGTTTTTTGCCAGCTCTATATATAACATGAGACTTTATCTTTGGGTTGGCGACAGATTTTGTTGCTACAAATAAATATCCGCAGGCCATCTATAAGCATTCGGACGATATTTTGAACGATATTTCATTCCACCAGTATCTCCAATTTTTGGCGGTCAATGGGAGGCTGGAGTAAAACGAGTAATACAACATAAGAAGAAAGCCATCGCTCCGGCTCTACTAACGTTCGAAGAACTGACCACGTATACTTTACTATATCTCAATCGAAGCATTATTAATTTCTTGACATCTGTGTCCTTTAACAGATGATCCAAACGAGCATGAATGCCTAGCGCCAGGACATTTCCTAATAGGCAAATTTATCAAAATTATAATAGATTTAGGTGGCACTCAGTCCACTGGATTTTTGAAAAATCTGCGGATTATTATCTTCGAATATACAACATTGCGTGAAATGGTTTGATAGAAACACACCCAGGACCTGATAAATAAGTTATAGTCGTTATTTTGAAAACTCAGAACGAAGCTCTGAAAAGATCAATCTCTAAAATTAGTCCACTGCAAACTCACGGCAGATGATAAGTCTGATAAAACAGAGAGGAAGCCTATGTGCCTTACTGTATCCTTTCAGCCTATCGCACAGTAAGTATTCTTTGCGTGTTGCAGGAGAAAGATCATACTAAATATGAAATATGGATATCATCAAAACATAATCAGACCACATTTACGGCGGAAGAATCTTAGATTTTAGAAAGTCACTTGACTAAAAAATATAGTGCATTTGACGGTCTCATTTGAGCCTTGAAAAAGTTTATGTTGGAAATGGTATAGAACTCAAAGAAACTTCTTTCTTATAGAAAGTGAAATAATGATTTCGACTTTATTGTTAAAGGATTTGTTTTGCGAACGTGTAAGCTACATAACTTGTGTTCACGCGCTCACGGTAGTTAGCTATATCCAAAATAAAGAATCAGTTGCAATCATAGATTTACTTTACAAAATATGCAAGTGTCTTCCCACCACAAAGACCAGGAATTTGATAAATCTTTCTAATGTAGTTTACGGATTATCTGTGGCTCGGTCAATAAATTCCGACTGAACACCGCCTTTAGCGAAGAAAGGCAAGGCGTTATGTCAACTGAATAATGAAAGTACTTGCAGCATAAAATAACCAAACTTATTAAAGAAATATACCATAGGATGTTGGAAATAGAGTTCAACAAAAAGTTAAGCAGATGAAAAATGTAACAACACACCTGATAATAATGACCAGTGTCATGCAATAAATGGATATCATGATACTAAATAAAACTCATTGGCACACCAACTGACAACAAAAATAATATCATAGAACAGGTTGAGCTGTTCATGTACTTTAGTTGTGCTGTGGTGAAAATAAGCGGCACTGATGGAGATATTAACCAACGCATCAACAAAGCAAGAATTACCTTCAAAATGTTCCAAAAGATCTGGAATGTATTTGTCCTGGAAAAGTTATGTAGATGCCTTAAAAAGTAGATGCTGTAAAAATCTCTGATTTTAGATTGGAATTCGGGAAACTGCACATTTGTTATAAACAGAATATTCCCAAATTAATTAAGCGTTTGGTGCAGTCTAAATGGTAGCTATTAAGAAATTTAAAATCTCAAACAAGCAAACTACAGTTTCGGCACGTGATCTCACCTTTTTACATAACTGAAAAGAGCACCTACAAAGTTACAACTTTAAACCAATTATCTCATGCTCAAAGTATAACCATTTTAAATGTTGCTTCATTATGAAACTCTTACTAAAATTTGATGGCTAGTAAATGATTTTTTAAAAGGTATTAAATCGTGCAAACGCTGTAATCTTTGTCACATCGTGCCAAAGACGATTTATCGGTTTGTTTGAAAATAAATTTTATTTTCGAAAACTGGATTAAGTAAACTTAACGAGTACAGGATGGAAACCAATTAAAATTTAATATCCAATGGACAGTAAACCATTAAACCAGTTATCAATAGATGGCCTATCATCAAACATCCAGTACCTAAAAAAACGTATGCAGTGTGTTATCTATATACTTGTTACATATGTAAGTGTGTTATTTAACGGTCTATATCCCGATTCAAAAAATGCCATTGATTAGAAAATCCGCCAAAAATAAGTTCAGTCACTGCCAAAACATTAGCTGTGTCTTTGCTGCATACATGAAATGCTGTGCGTGTAGACCAAAACCACAAAAAATGTCATTTTTTAATAAAGTGCTCGTTTCGCCTACTTTTGGTGATTTATTGGTGATACGAGGTAAAACCTCACGCATTCAACATTTCTTCTGTATGAACTTGACGAGTAATCCACAATTAGGGTGGCCATAAGTGTGAAGAGGAAAAAGAGAAGATTTGCATTTAAAAAAGAGAACTTTTTTTCTAAAAAGGAGAACATGTATTTATGCAAAAAATAAGACAGTTTTTTCATATTTGGAAAAAATCATAAAATTTATTTATTTTCCATTAGTTGGTCAACTGAAAATTAAAATTGGTTTTAAAAGTATAAAATGCTAGTGTTCCCCCCACAACGAAAATTTAATCTACTAATTTTATAAACTTCGGAACTAAATATGTGTTAGGTGAACTAAATATGTGTTTAGAGAATTCTCCGCCCCTTATTACAAAATGACGCTTTTTTATTTCAACATGTTACTCTAAATCTAACTTACCTTTGTTCGCCATTAACACCGTAGTATTACAAGCTGTACAATGAGCTTCGTGCTTCGATTGGCGAGGTACATTTATTTTTCAGCTCTGAGTGTATTTTTTAAAAAAATGGTTTTACAGGATTATTTATCCTAATTTTTGGGGAGGTGCAAGCCGATTTTTCCGGTAACATTATCACATTTTCCGGGAAAATTTTAACATTAAACCTATTAATTTTTTTCTAAATTGTTTTTAATAAAGGCAAGAGTGTATTTTTTGACAATACTTTAAAGTATTATTTTATGTATGATGAGTTTACAACGTGCAAAATAATTTTTGCGGAACATTTTTTCAAATTTTCCGGGAAAATTTTCATGAAATGTTTTTTCGTTGTTTTATTTAATTTACATAAAAATGTGGAGTTTCTATCGAGGTTTCGATTCTATAATGTTCTAATAACGGAGGTTTTGGGGCGGTAGTCCCCATCCTCTAAGGTATAAAACGAATTAAAATAACCTAAAACAAATTATATTTTTGGAATTGTAATGAATTTTATATAATCCGTTCCTACGTGCGGCATATTTGTCGGATCTCAGCTTCTACGTCTCCCGATGTTTAAATCTAAATCCATTTGGAGCGCACGCGGGAGAGCGAAGCGATCTCCCGCGTTCTTTATGAAAATGCTTCACGATTGCGTTACTACTCGTATCTTACGCAGAGGAGTCAAATGCTAAGATTATTTGAGGAGTTCTCAAATAATCTTATCATGATTCATATTAAATAGAGTACGAGAGTATATATTGTATAGACTATGTAGCGACTATCAACTACATTCAAGCCGAAAATATTGTCTTAAGTTTTGTTATTTTTCTGAATATTTCAAACTTTTGATAGCCATCATGTTTTTTAAGAATTTGCCAAATTTTTAATTTCCCGAAATATTTCACAATATTGAACGGATAACCATCGCCAGCGTTTTTCAGAACTTTGGGAAATGGGAACCTACCGAAAACTGTTTTGTTCTGAGGCCGAACAAAAATCAACTAGGTTGCAGTGAACATAAGTGCTGCATTATACATTTATTAAACGATGCATGCGTTCAATATGGATCCTTAGTTTAGAATCGACGCCGGAGATATATCGATTTAAGATTTGACATAACAAAATCCATTGAAATTTTCACAGTGGACAATACTCATTTATGAGTTACCACGATATGCATTTTCAGCTGTCCAATATTTGATAATTTAAATTAGACAAGCAGATCTAGCGAATTAGTTCAATAGTAATAGCTTCAAAGCTGTAGTATTAAAAGTGAAAATTTAAAACAAAAAATTGGAAATTTTATGACAGCACATATAAGCGCCATACCGCATGTATGATATTATTTTAAACGACCATAAATCATATTACCCATAAAGAATGCGGTCTAATAATACTTCTATATATAATATTTTGTGAAAGCAAATCATAAATTGGAAACAATTTGAAAATTTTAATTAGGATTATAATTCTTGTGTCTAGCTTATAGATAGTATATAGCTACCCAGCTACACGTAGACATGTCACCCATTATTTTTATATGATTCTAATGAAAAGCGTTAAATCAAACCTTTAATGAATACAAAAAGTAGGAGGTATACAACAACAACAATAAAAAAAACAATAATAATACTATAAGACTTGACAACCAAATCAAAGTACCATAAAGTATGCTTGCAGAATGTCAAGGATTTAGAAAAAAAAATTCTTCGAGTTTGTGTTATAATTAAATTTATTACAACAACAAACGCGTTTATACGACACAAAACTTAAAATGACAGAACTTTTTTCGATAACTCAATTGTCACTTTTGCTTTTTATTTTACTCTTGTTGTGTTATTATTGTTATAAACAATTGTAAGTTGATTTTTCTTTCTTATATATACAGTGTTGTTGTTCTGTGTGACTCAAGTGTCTTGTTAGAGTTTTATTGGCGTTTTGATTTTTGTTCTTTTCGTTTTCAATCTTTCTAAAGCTAAACAAACGATTTTTTTTTTTGAAAACTTTTTTTTTTGTTAACTTGTCGTTTTTATATATATACTATTTGCTGTTTTGTGGTTTAGTGACAGATAACAAATATGTATTGTTAAATGAATGTCACAGACTGTGTATAGATATAGTGTAGTCTATCGATAAAGTCAGTCTTGCGCGCGTTATTGAATGATATATGTTCAATTATAAATTTTGTATTATGTACGCGCATGCAGGTAAAATTCTAAATTGAAATGTTATAATATTTAATTGGATGCTGCTGCTGCTGCTGTTGCTGCATTTTAAATAATAATAGTATCATTTTCTAAATATAGACGGAATATACATAATCCAATCTTTATATTATGTATTTATTATAATATTTCCATGATGGACAAAGAATTCAAAAACTTTATGATAAACATTATAATCTTAAGACTTTCCTTTATCAAAGTAACAAAACGTTTTTGAAATTGGATTAAAATTATAAAAATGCCCAGACTATAATAGAAATTTCTTGAGACCAACCGTATATTTCTTTTATTATATGATTAAATAAAATACAACAATATATTGTTGTAATGTTAATGACACTTGGCAAGGATGTTACATTTACATTACAGCTCTTATATAAAATTACATTCACGCACACACTTACATTTTTATGAAATGTCATAAAATTTCAAAACCATAAATCAATCTGGTGTTATCATAAAATTACTTGTGCGAGCGCAAGATTTAAAACGTTTTTTTATGTAACCTTTAACTTTGCTTTAACTCATCACAACATAAAAAAAAAATTGTTTAAGTAAATTCACAACAACGAGCACACCCTTCAGCAACAGGTGAAATGACCTTAAAGGTTTAAGACGTAAACAAAAATCATCTCGTTTAGAACAAGCGTAAAAAGAAATTTATCGTTACCATAAATACGAAATAAAATCATTTTCATGGCCACTCCTGAGACATACAATCACAGTTTATTTATTTATTTAAGTTTTTTTTTTTTTTTTTTTTTTTTTTAGTTCTGAATCTGTGTTCTCTATGCGTACATAAATATTATTGAATTAACTTAACATTATACACCCACTTATAGTGAACAAGTAAATAACTTTTAATTTAAGTTTCACATACATATATTGAAATAAATAATTCATTTTATTATTATTTATTACATTAGTTGTATTCATAAATTAAAACTATTTATACGATATGTGTATGTACGTGTGTAATGCGAAAACCACAAAAAAACATATCCCTTTTATTGTTATCTCATGACAAATGCACAAACTGAAATGTTAATTTAAATCTTAATTTGCAAATTGCTCAAAACATCGAAGTCATAAATTGACTTCAAGAAATTGGCATTAAAATTTAATTTTTTTTATTTTATATTTTGTACGTGCTCATTTAAACCTATTTAAGGTGATTAAAATATAAAAAAAACAAGTTATTGTCGTTTTCTGAAAGCTTAAGTTTTCCAGAAAACACTTGTTTCTGATTTTTTATATTTAATCTGCCGCACATTGACACTTGATACCCTTTACTTGAAATTACCTTGACAAATGTTTATACATTCAGCCGAAAGAAAATTTTTTTAGAATCGTTTAAAAAGTTACATCCTTTATTTTAAAATCTAGAATCGTATATTGGGTAAAATTATGCAAATCGAAACAGTGAAAAATCGCAAAAATAAATCCTATGCGGTGTATGCAATCTAACACTTTAAGAACCAGTCGCGTGAAGGATCAGTCAACCTTGTTGGACTTATGTAATATGTTGCCCTATATCAGATGACCGATTCGGATTAACATCTTTGTTAGGTAATGAGTTTGGGTTATCATGGGTGATGCCCACACTAATTTATAAACTAACAAAATTTCATGTGTTATCGCTATATAAATTTGCAACATTTTTCCTTTGTGCTATAAAGCGTTTCCTTTGTGCTATAAAGCGATGCGCGTCCTTTCTAACTTTCCGATCCTTTGCAAGTGGGTGAATGTACTTGATAGTATCACCCTTGGTGATGGTTGCTTTTACCTTGAAAAATCCAAAATTGCTTTCTTATAAAAGCAAGAGTTAAATCCACACCACCACCCTTTTATGAGTGCTTTTATGCTTTTATACTGTAAAACTGAGTTCTGCAAATGACTTCCAATTCGTATAACTCCATTGTTGTTCAGAAATATAAGTAAGGATAAAAGTTTGGTTTTACTGCATACTGAAGCTCTTATATTCTAATATGATCTGCGAAGGCTGTAGATTGGGTAACTTTTACAATGTTGATTTTCTTTTTTTCTAATTTTTGAACAGTTAAATCACCTTTCGTCTGATTATCCTTAGAACGTCAAATATTTCAATAGAAGTGCCAACAGTATGGGATTACTCGTTTTTTCAAAAGAGAATTTTTCAATTATAGTTGGATCTGTTAATATTGTGCTAAATCCGCAGACAGAACGCACCTGCTCCTTTTTTAAATCTATTTCGGCTTATTTGGGTCTATGACGCGTGTTGCGCTGCCCGCTTCTTTTTCTTTAGATTTTACATCTTTCCATTATGCGGGGCTCATAACAGAATGAGTCAGTAAAATTCTATTCGCAACAAATGTTTTCCATTTACATGAGAGCATCCTTGTAGTCAGGGTAGCACTATTTTTGAATCTGTCAAGGTCTGCATCTAAGTAGCTTTGCCAATATAAAGCTTCGCAGAATTCAAACCATAGAAGGGTTAACTTTTGTCTGATTGGTAGTTTCATTTTAGTACCTAAATGTTCACTTTGAATTCAAATTAGTCATTTTGTGAATTCAACATAAGGCCTAACGTTTTTATGGATTTATGTTCCTTGCGTATTATGGTTGGTTTGGTTTCCCTTTGTTGGACCGGTATACCTTCCACAACAGAGTTGGTAAATTCGATGCCCATTTTTACATTTTAAAATCTCCAAAATCAAGTATACTTCGTAATCCTTGCTGATATTTTATTCCTTATTTTATGGTATCTTCACCAGAAAGAAAATCATAAAAATCCTTTAGGAGAATTTTGGAAGCAATTAAGTGTTATTGCTGTTCATCTAAAGTGAGCTGCCTGACCATTGTTGTGGATTAGTTCTCCAAACTATTCTTTGTAGGTTTTATTGTCTTTTGGTCACAGGGTCTATCTGTACATCTTTTTGATGTCTGCAATAAACACATATTTGTATTTCCGCTACCTCGTTATGATTGTAAATAGATCATGTCGTAGTGTTGACCCGACTAATTGGATGTCATTGAGATAAAGTCAATTTGATGTTTTCATCGATGCATTTCATTACACTACCCTATTGAATGTATTCATTTTGAAAGTTGTGGTATTCTTGTTTTAATTGCAGGTTATTTTCTAATCTCCACTCCACTTAAAGCAATCTTGCTATGGAATGGATCCTGCTATCTTCTAAACTAAAACCTTGCTTTATTGATATGTTGACTTCAGCCTTTCCATCAGCCAATTGACTACAGGTGTCTCTATATGATCGTTCGCACAATTCTTCATCTTCTTAGTATTGTTTAATTTTATGTTTTTCTTCAATTTACCATAATTTTCGCAGTTCTAACTCAAGATTATTTCGAGATATCATAGTCAATGACACCGAGTTTGAAATACGTTGCGTTTGCGTTATTTCCACAAGGATCATTATAGTTTCGTTTTTTGCTGCTGGATATCTGGCTGGTCTGGTTTGGTCTGAATTACTCCTTCCTTTAGACTATTTGCATAAATAACTGCACCTAGAATCATGTCAATAAATGCAGTCTCGAAGTTGGAATTTGCCATTATTACCTCCTTCAACGGGTTTTTAATGACCCTTTTTATTGGTTCAGCTGGCAGACGTTTAGTCAATTTTCGTAAAATGAACGGTTCTGGCATCTGATTGAAATTTGATAACATTCCATTGGTGCGATATTATAATGAACACCATATATTTTATATTGGTGGTCGTAATCCCATCAATTCCACTTACTTGCAGATTTACATGAAATTTTGGTAAATTTAGTAACACGGCTGCTGCTTGAGTAATGAACAATGATTGTGACCCTGGATCTATTAAAGAACGTAGTTGAATTGCATATCCTATAAACGAGTTATTGTCCTTATCAGGGCTGTAGCTAAAATGTAGCCTCACAAACAATGTATATTTTTCTAATTCCAGCAAAAGTTCTTCTAGGTGCTTGTGAAATAACAGGAATTTTGCGAGCAATAGTGATTTAATTTTGCTGAAATTACCTTGCTTGGATGTTGGTTGCTTTTGACGATTGAAAGCGACTTTTTATGTACTTAAACAATCCATTTAGAAGCTGAATGTCCTGAGGGTTCTTTGTTTGTTTAATTAATAGAATTAATATTGCGTTCCGCAATATTGATGCCTAAGTTCTTCAAAATATACAGATTTTCTAGTATCGTGTCATAAAAATTTTTAACTGCAGTTGTGAGGCCAGGTTAACATCGGGCAGGTTCAACAGTGTATTCACATGGTTGTTTACAAGTAACTCTCTATTGTTGTACTGTTTTATCAGTATTTTCCACGCATGTGAATAGTTGACTCCTGTTGTTGGAATATGATTTAGAAGTTTTGCTTTCAGGCACAAACCTTAGAAACAGTCGAAAAAAGTCGTGAGCAATATATTTGTATATTGCCCATTGAAATATGGTATTTCGATTAGTGGCAATTTTAGTTCGGTTCTAACCATCTTTATTATAGATGATGCCGCTTCCTTGTGCTAATTGTTATTGTATTGCCTTTTGAAGCCTGGTTGTCGTCTCATCTACTTCTACTCTAATTAGATCTTGTCGTTGTTGCATGAAATACGGGATATCAAATTGTTGTACCTCTGGATTTTCCGGAAGTAATTACTCGTTCAGTTGATCCATAATGTTTCTGTTGTTCTCTAGTTGTTGTAGTTTCTGCGACAACTGTAAACTAGACCATTTCTCATTTATGGATAGTTGTGATTGTTGCAGCAAAGTCTGTATGTGGTTCATTTTTATGTCAGCTTTTTTATAAAGCCCCCCATTTACATTGGTATTTCATTCAAAATTTCGCTTGATGGTAGTTGTTGCAACATGGAGAAACTGAAAATTATAGATGCCTGAATGTCTGTTGTTATTGTTGTTTTGGCCGTAGATCATTGATATTTTTCGTTCTATAAAGTAACTTTGTGAAGGCTCTATAATGTAGCTTTTGCTTTTATTTGTTTATGGTTGGCATCATATCATCTCACGATTCCTTTTAATGTTTGGATCGTTGTTTTATGATATATTTTTTTAGTTTTCTTTCTGGTGCATCTTTTTTGTAGCTTTTCTGCAGAGTCTCTAGCTTTGTGGTAATTTCCTGTTGCTATTTTAATAGTGAATCCATCATGACTGCTTGGATTTTCAGTTTTCGAAGCTTCTCTTGATGTTATTGTACTTAGGTCATAAATCTAAGTGTAATTTATCTCTATTGTTGTTGGCTGAGATTACTTCGTTAATGTATACTAGTTGGTACTACTGAAGCACTGCAATTTTATTTTTACAATCTCTTATTGTGGACTGCTTTATGTTGATTTGATGTCTATGTTAGTCAGAATTAAAATTAAAGTCACTAAGAGTGAGGCGTGGATCAATTAATGGTCGACTGACAAAATTTCATAATTTTCAAAGTGTCAACGACAAGGAGGATATCGAGGATATCGAGGTCGTGTATATGTGGTGGCAGTCATTTTACGACTTGTTAAAACCATCCTTGAAAATGCTAGTTTATCCCCATCTCAAAAATGTTAAAAGCCTTTTTTAAAACGGGATGCATCCAACCTGTTGGAAAAAAATATTTCGGTAACAAAACCAATTAGACTTCAACTTTAGAAAGTTATGTAGTAATGCAGTACATTCAAGAAGCAGTCAATTCTGGAAAGGAGACAGATTATTAAATCAAAAAACCGTTTTACAAATGGCTGCAAGTAAACCATCCAGTATTGAGATGCTTATCGAAATCGAGATATGCATTTTTGGGAGAAAATACCATATGCTACTGCACTTTGACGATACCACGGAAAAGAATCGGCGGTAACAATGAGTAAGGAGTGCCAACAAGCTCTACACGTATAGGCATACAAAACAAATTTATTGAATATTCTTGAGGAAGAACATTATTGAAGAATTCTCTTAGATTCATGGTCAGTGTCTACATTTATTTCGGAGATGTTGTAATTTATGTTCACGCAATTTAAGTTATGTTCAAAACTACCCAGCCAGTCGACATAGACAATCTAAATTTAAATTTGGCTGATCCCAAATTTAATATATCACAAGATATTGACATCAGTACAGGTGTGTAACAGGCTTATATTGTGATGTTCGATGGAAGAATCAAATATCAGGACAACGTCATAGCCATCGAAACTATATTTGAATGAGTTTTAGGTGGAG
This sequence comes from Tipula confusa, assembly GCA_963556175.1. NCBI lineage: Eukaryota > Metazoa > Arthropoda > Insecta > Diptera > Tipulidae > Tipula > Tipula confusa. The sequence continues at coordinate 24,493,467 of OY744475.1, forward strand.
GAATGCAATTGTTTTTTAGGAATTAGAGAGTCAACATCTAAGACTTTTAAAATGAAGAGGAATTATGTGAACATTTATTTCAAGAAACAACCCTTTGAGATGCAAATGGAAGTTTATCGTACACCTACCCATTAAAAAAAATATTGGAGAACGGAAAAAATCAGTGAACCTAACAGTTAGTAGGCTTATGTCGATGGAACGAAAGTCTGAACGTGGATGTGAGGCATTACAATAAAAAGAGGATGTTTTTAACATACTCCCACAGAAAAAAGTGACAAGGGTACGCTACCAAAAATCTCTTAAAAATTAAGCCCAGTTACACCTCTCTACAAATGACTATCTTTTTTATTATAGGATATCGAATTTCAAAAATTCAAGTATACTAAGCAACTTGTAACAAACTGGGTAAATCACATGTTAACCATAACTTCCTAGCTCTTCTTGTTTTAAAATATATGATAGACTAAACATAAAATGTTATTTATTGATTTATCGACCATTTATAGACTCCCATATAGATCCATAAACGATACAAACATTAAAAAAGTTATTAGTGTTGTAAACTAATAAAAATATTTCAGTTTATATATACCATAATCATGCTAATCAACATATAAATGACATTTTAAAATGTTTTTTTTAAACAACTTGATTGAAGATGACCATAATCAGCGACAATCAATTTTGTTGATGACAACAACGGAAATTTTGTTGTTGCCCAATATAATATGTTATAGCGATTTGGTTAATCAATTTAAATATTTGGAAAGTTCCCGTGTACCTGTGTATATTAAGCTTCACAAGCGCAAGTTGATAACGAGAGTGTAGGCGAGCGTTTTTTATTTATTTTTTTATTTTTGTGTTAAATTGAATTTTGATGTTTTTTTTTGTCGTTGGTCTGCTGATAAAAATCTTACTAAAAATACAAACAACTGTTTGATAGTTCGAGTATATAAATTATATAGATGAATCGATATATTGCCAATTTTATACTGATTTAACTGGCGATATGAGTCGTAACTGACTAATAGATTCTGTGCGGTATTTAACTTTTTTTTTTATTAATGATGAGTGCAAATGATAAGAAAATTTATATTTTATGTTTATTTATACAAAAAGTTCATCCCAATATAATTTTGACATTCAAAATGTTTTATAAAGGAAGTATATTTCAAAATATATTTGGATATAATTTTTAACTTTAGTTTTTATGTAAAATTCTTTAACGGAAATTTATTATAGGTGATAAAAACCATCAATTGTTTTAGTTATCTAATCCTGGCATAAAAATGAACTTTTTATTAACTTAAATTATTGCAAATATATAGATACAACACTCAAATGTGTCCATAAACCATAAATATATTTCTAATATTCTCGTGATAGTTTTATGCTCCAAGGCTGGGGAGTGTTAAAGAAAAACAAGCCTTAACAAATTTACGAATACGAAAGATTAGGCACTAGTACAAGTAATAGTGGTTACATATATAGGTTTAATATACCTTAACCTAACTAATTGACTCAGTGTGTTTACACTTGGTCTTATGATACCGGATTAATATTTTATTCCTTTTCTCTTTACCATCAAAGTTGGTTTTTACGAAACTGGTTTTGTAGGTAAAAGGGAAAGAAATGAAGAATTAATTTACACTCGGTCTCATGATACCCGACATGAGACCAAGTGTAAATACATTGAATGAACTCATTTAAGAAAAGTATAAGAGACTCACGAGGTCACTTACAACAAAAAAACATATCTGAGGCAGTCTAACATTTGGATCTAAATGAGGATCAAATAAAAGACGGCAAAAGAATTATTCGAATTTTTCAGTGTTTTGAAAACATCTACAGTTGAAAAGCAGATAAGTAAACTGTTTGTCAAGAATATGAACAACGTGCATGGTAAAATAAAGCGGATAGTTCATTTGATTAAACTATCCTTTAATCAAGTGGAAAAGGAGTTTGAAGAACTCAGTGTGAAATTGCGAAGATCTGCGGGGCTTTGAAGGAGAATCGTGAAGATGCGATCTACACGTAATAGAGGAAATTGTACGCTTAAGCGATTCAACACCCCCTGGTTAGTGCGAAATCAGCCGGCACTTCGACTTATCCAATGTGCATTTATAATGCAGACACTGCTAAAAGGAAGAGAGATTCCTCGTCCCGTCCGGTTCAAAAACGACCAGCTCGACTGGATGTGTTTTTGATTATAAAATAGGAGCTGTATCGTATGCTGAACTATTAAGGAAAGTGATAGAGGACTCAGTATTTAGTGTTCTGGGAAAAAATATTTATAATCGCCAAACTTCGAAAGGAGGTATTTTGCTAGACTTGGAATGCACAGGGAACAAACCGCAAACAGATATTTTCCAATCCCAATTAGAAAAAGGTAACAGTCAGGAAGCTGATATTGATGTAGTGACTACACCGAAAAAAGTAATTCAGGCTCTTGAAACGCTGGTAGGAGAACTAAAAAGTATTACCACCTTAAACCCTAAAAGTTTCTTATCGTGGAACACAAATGGCAGTGTTTGGTTTTCTAAGCCAAACAGCAGAGAATGCCATATCCATAAGAAAAACTAGTTTCGGTTGGGTGATTTGTCAAATTCGAGATATATACGAAACTATAGGTATCTAAAACCAACAAGCAGACAAACATCAGAAGAAACGGAAAGACAAACAAACACCACGACAGGTGAAATTATAAAGGAAACAGGCACACAGACGCTGAACTAGAAAAGTGACGTGCAACCGATATTCCAAATATCCACACACCAACCTCAGGTGAACATATCAATAAGGACTATCACAATTTCGAGAGACTCAACTACCAAAGATAAATTAGATCAGGATTTACAAATACCAAACCAGTACAACGTTACAGAAACAACCACAAAAATGAACCAAAATGAAATACAAAGCAATATAGCAAGCATTGTCTCGGAGTTCAGCGGAGCAGAAACACCCAACAAGAAAAATGAGATGGAAAGGTTTGTGGGAACGGCTGACCTAATAAACGGAATATAACAACGGTGGAAGAAAAGGAAATACAGGTTGTCCGCCGGGAAGGTATACTACTTTGTTTGTTTATAATTTTTGATTAAATGAAAGAGACTGGATCTTATATTGATAAATGTTTTATTTAATGTCGGCAATTATGTATGGAATACAATATCAGATAAATGTCCGCCTCGGTTAGCCTCACAAATGCGAGCCTTTTTGAGCACATTTTTCATTACATTCTCACACATTTCACGCGGTATTTCATTAATTTCATCACGAATATTTTGTTTGAGTTGCTCAAGCGTTTCTGGTTTGTTTGCATGAGCCTTGCTTTTTGGATATCCTCACAAAAAGAAGTCCGGAGCAGTCAAATCAGGCGACCGTGGAGGCCAATCAACATCACCATTTTTTGAAATAACTTGGTTTGGAAAGAGGTCTCGCAGTAACTCCATTGTAATCCTGGCTGTATGCGATTTGGCACCGTCTTGTTGTTACTACATGTTAATCAAGCCCAAAGCATAAATTGTGGCGTTAAAAAGTTTTCAATCATATCACGATATCGCTTCTCATTCACAGTTACCGTTACGCCGTTTTGATTTTCAAAGAAGTAAGGTCCAATGATCCCTCCTGACCAAACTGCACACCAGACTGTCACTTTTAATAGATGTAAAGGTGACTGATGAATAATTTGAGGGTTTTCCATTGCCCAGAACCGACTATTCTGTTTATTCACATATCCATTTAAATGAAAATGTGCCTCGTCACTCATTATGATTTTTTCATGAAAATCGGGGTTGTCATGGGCGAGCTGTAACATCCTATTGGCATATGTACGGCGGCGTAAATGGTCTTGTGGAAGAAGCTCTTGTGTCAATTGAATCTTAAATGGAAACAAATGCAAATCCTTGTGCAAAATTGTGGCCAAACTTGTTCTTTGAAGACCAAGCTCCTGAGCACGGCGTCGAATTGAGGTTGATGGATTGTTTTGAACACTTTCTTGAGCAGCAGTAATATTTTCAGCCGATCTTGCAGTACGTTGTGGTCCATGCTTGAGCCTATCACTAACAGACCCTTTTTCTTCGAAATCATTCACTACACGATAAATAGTGCGTTTTGTTGGTACGTTGTTTCTCCCAAAAATTTCACGTAACTTTCTCATCGTCACAGTAATCGATGATTGATTTTGATAAAATGTTTTAACGATTAAAACACTTTGGTTTATCGAATTTTTTTCCATAATAAATTTGCCACGTGTCTACTTCACGACTGCCAAATATGAACTATCAACACTAACGTTTACCAAAATGGCGGCAAAACAAAGAAGTAACCTTTCCGGCGGACACCATGTATTTAACAAACTAGTCAAATTTAGTTTACCTATGGTGATACATTCACAAGAATCAGCAGAAAACAAACGAAAGCTTACGAAACACTGAAGTCAACACTGAAATCAACACTGAAAGGAATGTATGTTAACACGGGGATATTGGATGATTTGGAGAAAACGTTTACGGAATGCACACAAAACTACGGTGAAAGTATGAAACTATGGGTATAGGCTGATACAAGCTCTCGAGAGATACAAAGAAGGTTACAGGAAGAAGTATAATACAGAAAACCTAGACGATATATATGTCAAACATCTAAGTGGTACAGCAGTAAAAGCATTTAAAATAGGTCTAAACAATACAATATTACGGGGCAAACATAGCAATATTCAAGGCAACAACATCAACAAAAGCAATATATGAAACGGATTTGTATTGGAAAATTCTGCAGTCAACACTTATCTGGTTTACTTTCACACAACAGAATACGAATTTTAGGCCAATACGACCAAACTATCAGCACCAGAGAGTACCAGACATAAGCACAACACCTCGATATAGTATAACAACCAGCAGACAAATTAACAAACGCACATTAGCATTAGATCAACAGCTACTCAAAAATCAACGATACAAATGAGATCAGACTGTCACAATCCGGAACATAAACAGACAATCCATATGAGTCCAGACACTCAACAAGCCGTCACACAACCACGTCACCAACCTGACGCAAACACAAGCCATCACTTGTCTGACACAAACAAAAAACACTGTTGACACTGTACAGAAAACGATTAATAAAGAACTCAGTTTGCCTAAAGATGTAAAAAAAACAGAATACTAGCACAAAACATAGATACAAGGACGACCCGACAGGGCGGTTTTTCTACTCAAGGTTTCTTAGGATATCTATAGTGTTTTCTACTAAAATGTTGGTCTACCAGCTAAGGCAAGATATCAACAAATTATTAAATCATTATATTCAACACACAAAAGCATTTTACACACTAGGAAAACTAAATGGTACACTAGCTGGAAAAAGCAAAACTTGTTTACTGGACAACACAGTATAGGAAATACAAGGTTAGATTAAAACAATTTCACAAATTTCACAGAAACACAGGTAAGCCCACAGAAGAGACCTAGTACACTCATGAATTCATAAGCAGTCAGGAGTATGAAAGAGACTGTAAGACGGCACATGATACCATAAAAATATTGTTTGGGGCAGAACAGAGCACCCCCGAACAATCGTGTCAAGTACAGACAAAGAACACAGCCCCACAACTCAAGAAACGTTCATGTAATATCAGACTATAAAGTGACTAGAGACACAGTCGTGCTAAACACACAAAACGCTAACCCGATAATGTTCTAGACTCTAGAGCTGATGTCTTTCTCATCAAACGACAACTCATCAGACATTAAACCGATACACGTACAACGTTATAGGTTGCCACAAACTCATAAGACAGAGATAAACAAACAGATACAAGAGATGTTTAAAGAAGGTAGAGTAGTACAGAGCATTAACCCATATAACAGCCCTTTACTAGTAGTACCCAAAAACCTGAAGCTGCGCAAAACCTGCTACAGTATACAAAAAGTGATCAGGACACATTGTATGTGTATATACAATACTGGAAGTTTAATGGTATAAGACTTGGGTAGCCGATTATGAAAATTCCGCTGCTGTCTGAGTTTATGGGAAGCTACTCTTGACAAAAAATACTAGCGGTGTTGAATTGGGCTTCAGATTGCCTAATTAGTGACGCACGCAATCATAGCCCTTTGTTGACTGTATGCGATTTTAATGCCTGGGTTGTTGAATGAGGACTCCATTTTGGTTGGAGTAGTGCTAGGTCGATATAGTTGATATCAAAAGGATTAGTAAGCATATCCTATAACTAAAGTATTAAGATGAATAGTAAGTGATCATTACACACACTGCGATCACCAAGCCATTTTGAGCGTCTTATGTTAAAAAAAAAAAACGAAAATATAACGACTGGAAAAATAAAATATTTCACGAAATGTTTTATAAATGCGTTTGAAAATGTTTTATTTTTATTTAAGAAGATAAAACTTTGTCCGACACTTCTTAAAATCAGGTGGTCCAAATGATAGATTACATTACAGTGGCTTGTGATGCAGCAAAACTACGGAGATTCATAGACAGCTGGATGGTTCCAGAGTACTGGTGGACCAAATAAATAGCTGGACTACGTAAAATATGTCTTCCTGCAAGAAACTTAAATCAACATGCAAGCCCCGAAATGAAATACGAGTGACATTGACAATATTGTGCTTCCTGCTCAGTACTTCGCGAGAACTTCATGTTTGTTTTTGTTAATATAAACACTTGCTAATATAGTATATAGTATATATACTATAGTATATAGCCTCATCATGTACATCGTCTTACAGTATTCTAAAATCTTCTACATTTATGAGGCTATATATATGTCGTTTCGTATAGCTTAAACTTTTCAAAATTAACCAAAAAATTAAAACCATGATAACATTTTTTGGTACCAAAGTGGATCAAGTTCAGATTTAAGAACGTATAAAAGTGCTTCCTTTCCTCTACAAACCACGCTTCATAGATATATACTAATATATGTATATACGATATACTTTACAAAATGTTATTATCATGCATAATTATGAAACATTATCGCGCGTGCTTCAAATATTTCCAATTAATAAAATTACAATCGATCCGGTGTTTTTTTTTTTATTAGGCATTTTTATTTGACTTGCTCACCGTTAAAAGACTGTGATAGGTGTGAAATCTAATAAAATAATAATTTTTATTATACGAATATTAAATCTTATCACAGATCATATCAGTTACATCTTATAATATCTAAACAGTTAATCATTATTAAGTGGAACCCCGCTAGTACACGCGATCTTATCGTTCCGATCTTATATAATATGTACGATACAAATATATAGGATTGAATTAAAGTCTAATTGGTTCCAAACCAAAAAAAAATAATTAGTCATAATCAAAATTAATCAAAAAAAAAAAAAAATAAAAAATTAAAATTAAAAATTAAAATCTTTTCAATCACATGTAGCGCGTTAAAGCTTTTTAGAGATGTCATCTTAGTACCACAAAAACAACAAAATTACCATTCACCTGTTGTAATTTTTAAGGTGTCGTCTTTAACATTAATTTTAATTTAATATACAATTTTCTTAGAGAGATGTGATATTCATTTCTTCTTCTCGTCGTCGTCAACATCTTAAAGTATTATTTAAAAATGAATAAAACAAGTTTTTTATATTTGTAGTTTTTTTTTTTTTTTTGTATAATAACAATAAATTTTAATATAAGTAAAAAATATAAATAAATAAAATATTAATAATAAAATATAGCCTAGTTAATAGTTTATATTTTTAGTGTTTAGTTCGGTGGATAAAATTAGAATAATATATCGCGGATATTATTACGTTAATAATTTGTATAATTATTGACTTATAATGAAAACAGTTTTGTTTATTTATTCATAAACTATATGATTTTATTTATTTTGGATGGTATATATATATATAAATAGTATATAAAAGAATGGAATGTTAAGATCTTTCGGGATATTATAATATAAATATATAAGTTTAGTGGGTGAAGAAGAATAGTTTTGAGACACGAGTGATAAGATTCCATTTCATTTAAATTTGTTAAATGAAAATTAAAAAATAAAAATAAAAATATTTAAATTTATTTAATGATTATGTTAACGTTGAGTTAACATTTTATTAGGCTCGGTTTATTTTAGATAAACAAACTAGATATCAAAACTAAACATTATAGAGATTTTCTAATGGGATGAAATATTTTATAGTTTCTGACAAAGAAACTATGACTTATGTATGTATCCCCGATTTAGATTTTTTATTTTAAAGACTCTTGTTTTGTGAGGTGAGCTCACTTGTTCGTGTATTATTTGCGTGATCGTAAAAATGCTCGATACATGATTTTACTGGAATCAACTATTTCAACGAACTTTCTTGACCAAAAAACAAGGTTGAAGAAATTAATTCGAGTTTGCTTAAAGACAAGATTTAATTTAAATTAAGGTCATTGGTCATTTTTTGCTTATTCGTTTAAAAACTGAGGACATATATTTAATCGGTCAATGTGTTCTTTAATAAAATCTGCCATTCTTAAATCAGAAAGTACTGGGACCGATCACCTTCTGTTAAAGTTCAAAATCGATTGAGTGAACCGTCATTAACGTCCAATTAGCCTTTCCAATTAGTATTTTTTCCCGGGACTTCTTTTTCAAACGAATTCATGTGGGCTTAATCCAAGATATTCGAACACGAGAATTGCGAAAAGCAAAGAAATTAGTTTATTATTGCCATAAATCGACATTGACCACTTTCGATACGATAAGTTCCAATCTCGTACTGAGATTGAGGCATCACTATAACACTCAATTAGAGGCATCACTATTGCATTAGAAACTGCTTTTAAAGTATAGCTATAACTTTCAGCATCTTTGCAGGATCTAAACATTTAATTCATCATTGCGTTAGTTTTGTCTTAGTAAGCTCGAGTATTCATCATTAATGAATTTTAAGAATACTAATGGATCTAAATTAGTTCCTTGGGAAACCACAGACATTGCTTCAAACACACCCGAAATATATTTCCTAAATTTAACTGCTTGTTTATGGTTGCAAAAGTAGGAATTCATCTACAGCAAGAAATTTGAGTGAACTCTGACTCTTATTTTAAATAAAATAATTTCATACGACATTCTACCAAATGCTTTCTTAAAGTCTGTGAACACTACATCAATCTACGACCAATAGCCTTAATTTATTTTATTGCAAAATGTACAAATTAAAGGAGATTGGGCGCAGGATAATGACCGGGGAAGAACCATGCTGCTGTAAAATAATAATCCTACAAACCCTTTGATCATAATATGGTGATCCTTACATTTAAATACTTGTGAAGAAGCAAACAGTATGGAAATTAGTCTGCAATTTTTAATTAAAAATCGTTGTAGACAGGAATGACAAATGAAATTTTCCTATACAATCAGGAATATATCCGAGTTCAAGAGATCTAATAAATAAAAGCTATAACGGAAATGTTAATGACTGAGCGCATTCACCTTAAATAATTGCAAGAGCTAAATCAGGGCCAGGATTATGATTTAGCTTTAGATAGAAAAATACCTAAAAATGAATCTATTACCAAATTAATTGCCCCCAAATTTCCAATACATTGATAGAAGTTATTGACCTAGTGACCGTCGGCAGAGTTAAAAAATTAAGAAAATGAATTGCAAATTTCAGTAGTACAATCCGACTTAGTCATACTCAAATTAAAAGTTGACGGATAACCTGAAGTTCCTCTCATGGAATTGATGAACGATCAAAACTGTTTAGGAACACTTTGATTCCTTCTTCTACCCCATTGATGAAACTACGAAACTTTAATCGATGCAATTGGCTTTCTTTTAATGTATATTTAAGTTCAAGAAAGTTTCAATTTATCAGTTTCCTCACGGCATCTTCTCTTTGTGTTTTATTAGATTAACTGTTATCTGTTATAATATTCTACTTATGATTCGTTATCAATTTTATGTCCGATGTTTAACAATTGTACTGTCTCATCGTCTTATATGAAATTATCGTGAAGAAGAAAATGTGGTCAAACGTGCCGGCCTGACGTATCGTGAAATGAAAATGTGGTCAAACGTCTCGGCCTGACAGATTTTTTTTACAGGTTTCACTGACAATATGAGTTTATTTTGTTAAAAAAACATAAACATAAGTGAAAAGACGGCCTAAACCATATTGGTGTAAAAATTAAATGACAAGGGCATTTCATTATTAAGTATCAATACATCTGTTTGTTCCAAAATTCAACATTTTGTTGTCTGAAGAATAAACTATGTTTCTGAGATGTTTCCGAGATGTTTAATCGAGCTTTTGGTTTGTTTTCAGGTTCAACTGCGCCTAAGACATTTAACAGAGTATATATACAATTTTTTTTTTGAAAATTAATATATTTGGTTCTGTTTACAATACGAGAATTATAGCTTATTACTGCTTATTGCGAGTTTATTACGAGAAATATTAAAAATTACATTAGTCTAGACTAAAACAATCCATCATACTAGAAAACTAAAAAATGTCACAAGGAAACATTTTTCAAATTTTTCGGTACACCCAACTCATTTGCAAATTTTATTTAACATTTTCGTTTAACAGTTGCAAATAATATGACATTCCCAATACATGTATTTTTTATTTTTATTTTAGGAAATGCAATCACTGAGAATTTCAAATTTGAATCCATACAAGCTGATATAAGATTACGGGATCTGTTTAACAACCATTATTATGTTATAATCAATAAAACTTAAATCAAAATTAGTTTGAAACGAAACTAACCACTTAATACAGCGTGCTCCTGAACGAATGGGGATCCTTTTCTAGCTCTTCCGAGTTTAAATTTTACTGGGTCTTAAACATTGTTTCATGCTTGTAAAATTTATTAGAGATGTGATCCAAAGAAATAATATTTAAACATTTCGAGGTAAGTGTCAACTTTGTTGGAATGATGACTATTCTTAAATATCTGCTAAATACCCAAGATTTCGAAGATATTATAATGATTTTGTTAGCCTGTTAAACCACTTATTCTTAAATCATATGCCGCTTTCAAAAAATCTTCTCCTTTGAATCTCAAGAAAATCTAAAGTTTACTCAAAAAATGTTTTCTATTTAATTTTTAAAGAAGCCATGGTCTTACGAAAGCTACTAAATTTCAAAATATTTCGTTATAATTTATATTTCATGTCATTGAATTGTCTAATGATATGACTTGAGAAATTTAGAGATTGACGGATCGAATTATTTGAACCGGAAAATCGCGGTTTTTCGTTGAAAACCTGTATTCGTAAACCGTTCCAAAGAACCGTTGGTTTTTGGATTTATAGAAAAAATAACAAAGCTTAGTGCATAAAATGTAATTACGCGTAAATTGTTTCGAACTATTATGGATGCAATAAATTGTATTGAGAAAGGAGAACTTGGATGAATTGGCTGTCGCAATACTAATTTTTTAATTAGAAACGAAGTTGCTGTGAAATAGTAGTGTACTAATAAAAATAACACTGAATATGACAATCCTGATGGTCGATATCGAAGACGATTATAGTTTACATGAATGAGACATGTCAATGAGTTCACAATTTTAAAAAAGTTAACAGAAGTTTGAACTGTAATTATAATTATTACTGTCTTTATAATTATTTTAAATTGTGTTTAAAGGAAAAATTTAACCAACCAACAAGACATATATAAACCGATACAAACATGCCGGAGGAAATTAGAGAAAACGACCTTTAGAAAAGAGGTAAATTTGGAAATTAATAACGCTTTAAATGATCTTCAAAAGAAACAACTTTTGTCTTTAAAAGAAGAATTTCTCCCATTAAATAAATCCCGAACATCGAAAATTTAGTAATCTCAAAGTAGAGTGACGATTAAATGACAACGTTGACGTTCACGTTAGAAATATTATAATCATACAAAGGTGTGAGGTTGAACGGATATACGTCATTGTTTTGACAAATTGCAAGCGCCCACTTAGGTATGATTCAAGCCATCAAATCACTCTCACTAATACCAATTGAATATATTATGTATATTATGCCAGGTTCCAGGACAGCATACATATATAGCAATAGACTCAAATAATTTAGGATTGGCTGAGAAAATTGAAACACTCCTATAATTGAGGCATCTAGTAATTCCTGTTACTAGATTTAAAGATAAGCACAACATGAGACGATTTCCAGACGCAGCTGGAAAAACAACAAAAGATCTATCAAATTTTTATTTATTTTTTTAATAGTGCCAATGGCTTTATTCTTGAATCTTTCTACAAAAAAAAATAACAAGAAGTACTTAAATCTTATAAGCTAAAATTATTACAATTTTTTTAAGTCTTAACCACTATTAATACTTAATATTAGAGTTCACAATTTCTTTATTTGGATTAACCTTGAATATTCAAATTATTTAAATTAAAAATCCGTAAGCGCAAGTGGATCTACCCTTTTAAGTCGACGGTACCTTGGTTGTTTTAGTATACCTCTGGCCATTCCGCTGGGATGCACTTGTAGTTTTAAGTAATATTTCGTACTGAACTCTCCGATAGTTTCTTTAATGGTTCTAATACCAATGTCATCGTGTATGTTGCTGTTTCGAATATACCATGGGGCGTTTATACTTCTTCGAAGTATTTTAGCTTGTGTTCGTTGCAGGTGTTCTCTATTTGATATGCCGGTAGATCCCCACAACTGAACTCCATATGGGCATAATTATCACTTTGTATAGTAAAATTTTATTACATAAAGATAATTTTGATTTTCTTCCTATTAGCCAGTACATTTTCGAAAAACTTATTTTTATTTGGTTACGCTTTGCTTCTATTTGATTTTTTCAGGTTAGCCTTCGGACAAGGTGTAAACCTAAGTGTTTAACCTTTGTTTGTTGAGGGATATTTACACCATTTAATTTTACTGGTGGGAAGTGCATTTGTTCAGACTGAACGTGATGTGAGTCGAGTTATTTTCGTTCAATTTTATTCGCCAGGTTTTTAACGATCACTCAATTTTGCACAGATGATTTTGCAATTCTCTTGAGGCAGTTTGAGAGTTTTTGTGTGACATTAAGATGGCCGTATCATCAGCAAATGTTAATATTATTACCTTTTTAGTAATAAGTAAATCGGCTGTGTATAATAAGTATACAACATTAGTCCAAGGACGCTGCCTTGAGGGACACCTGCTCTAATATCATTTAAGCCAGTGATTGATTCATTTTGTTTTAAGATATATTGTCTTTGAAGAAGGTAGTTTTTCAAAACTAAGTGAAAATTGTTTAGCAATAGCTTTTTAATTTTATAAATTAAGCCCTCATGCCACACTTTGTCAAATGCTTGTGGAATATCCAGAAAAACCGCAGAACGGTACTTCTTTTCCTCAAAGGAGTGTTTGTATATATATTTACAGTCTGTTACTTGCTTTATGGTTTTGATGATTTGGTATAACCTGATGCTCTTCTAATACTGGTTTAAATTTACTTAGTATCAATGTTTCGAAAAGCTTCGCTATTGTTGGAAGCATGCTCATTGGTCGATATGACGATAATTGTGTTACATTTTTCTCGGGCGTCTGAATCATTGTAATAACGGAAATTATCCATTTCTGTGGTATATAACCAGTTCGCATGATTGCGATGAAGATGAATGTTATTAGTTTTAAACATTTATCAGGTAATGTACTTATCATTTTTACTGTAATAAGATCATATCCCAGTGCCTTTTTCGGGCTTATATGGCCTTTGATTGTATTTTTTCCACTTTTCCACTTTAACTTAATTGGCTTGAAGAACGAATAATTATCCGTTTGCTCAGTTAGAACAAATTTATTAGTATCTTGATGCGGTGTAAAAACTCCCTTTAGATGATCAGCGTAAGCAAATGCTTTTTCTTCATCACTCCTTGCCTAATTTCCACTTGTCAGTATAATCGGTGAGTTAGAATTAACTGGTCGTTTTAAATTTTTCGTTGCCTACAAAGAGTAATCTGTTCTTTTGGTTGCCGAGAGTTTACTTAAATAATTCCTTAAAGTCTGGTTTTGTTCTTCCTTCAGTGTAATTCTTAGAGTTTTAATAGCTTGATTAAGCTTCCATTTTAATAAAGGAGATTTGGATAGTTGTCATTGCCTCCTTATTCTTCGTTTTTCTTGAACGAGGTTCTGAATGCCTCGGGCAGTTTATTAACTTTCACTGTTATATTGACGGCAAGTGTAGCATTTTTTGTTGCCCTCTCTAAAACTTCGTTTAGCGTTTCTGCAGCCTTATCAGTATCGGTTGATGCTGTAAGTGGAATATCTAAAGAAGTACCTTGTTCGACGAGCTCTCTATATTGGTCCCATTTAGTTCACTTGTTTGTAAGACGTTTTGGCTTTTCTGCTTTCATTGGTGCTCAACATTATTATTACAGGTGAATGATCAGAAGACAGATCGAAGCAGTTGGTTTCTTTATTATATGTGCATGCAATACCCTTCGTAACGCAAAACTCAATTAGATCAGGAATCTTTTTTTTATCTATTGGCCAGTAGGTGGGTTGACCAGTTGATAAGCAATTCTAACTCTGTTCTTCTATCGCTTTAAAAAAATTACTGCCTTTCGGCGATGTTAGTCTTGACCGCCTGTGGATATGTTTAGCATTATAATCTCCCCCTGCAATGAATTTATTACCCAATTGGTTAAAATTATTCATGAACTGGGGTTTTTTATACCTTGTTTTGGTGGGCAGTATACTGCTGATATTACACAGTTTCCATAACATTCCTGCAAGCAGATGCTCGTTGATTGAATATTATGTTGTTTCTCGTATTTATTAAGTAGTATTTTATTAAGTAGTGTTTTAACCTTCCTTTAATCAGAACAGCTGATCCGGATGCTTAGTGTCATAAATTAAATATCCATTAATTTTAAAATAGTTCTTATTTGTAAAGCGTGTTTCAATTATTAACATTATATGTCAATATTGTGCTCAATGAGGAATGCTTGAACCTCGGCTTTGTGCTAGGTCATTGGCATTCCATATTGCTATTTTAAGGACATTCATTTTTGATTTTTAACGACACCCTGAATCATTATATTCATATTTTGCATCATTAAATCCTTGTTTCTCTCCATCATTACCATGAAACTTTGCATCATAATATTTTTATCAATATTATTTTTAATCGTTCACTCGCCCTTCCAGCTGGATGGATTGTAGACCATGATAACAGTAATAACCATACGTATTTTACCAAATGAAGCCTCAGTAAAATGCATTTTAGATATTAGGATACGTTACTTGCTCTTGATTATTTAGGCACCTATTTTAGGCTTATATACTTTTTTCCTGTTTAACAAGCCGAATGTTTCAGGATTTGCAACGCTAGAATTTAATTGATAAAATCCCATTGATCCAACTCCATTATTTGTAAATGATTTAGGAATGGTTTAGGAGTAATATAGTATTAAAGTTCTATGAACGCATGCGATCGTTAAGTTTACCGGTTATACATTGTGCACGTTCGAAGCTGGTTTAAAAATATAAAATGTTGACAAAATAAATTGCTTGAAAAAAAGTAACCATCGAAAAGGTCAAAATTAATGGTTTGTGGGCAGATTTTAAATCCGGCTTTAGCGCCAATTTTAATTGATATGCAGATTCGATTTAAATTAACAGATGATATTTTACTTTAACCGCATTAATCACGCAATTAATTTATAAATTTGTAACTGTTGAACACTAGCTTCAAGGCCACTAAACTGTCTTCCACCTACATACATGTATACAAACTCGAAAACTAACTTGAAGAATTGATCATATTTTCACCAGAACTAATTTGAAAGACATCATCATTATCACAACCCGGCTTAAATCTTAATTACGATTATAGTTTTAACTTTTTTTTTTTTCGTTTTAATAAATTAATTCAAAATTAATAAATCTATTAATATTAAAATTAAAAATGAAAATAGTTTTATGTAAATAATTTTTTTGTTTTTGTAAATTTGAAAAAATAATAAATCAAATGGAAAGATCATTAAGAGAGTCGAATAGGTTCGCGCTCCTCTAAAGCATAATTGATTTCGATGTAGATTTCTTTTGAGGTTGTTAATGTAACGCCTATTAGATGTCACTTTATATGTTTTTAACAGTTAATTTATATTTTTTTATTTTTATTTTTTACTTCGTCTTAACACGTTAATTAATAACCTGATTATAAGAAAATTTTTATTAATTTAAAAAATAAAAATAAAAAAAAAAACATCAAAAGTGTTAAATTCAAATGAAGTGATGTTGTTTGTATATAATATATAGTTAAGAAAGGTAAAGTGTTAAAATGAAAGAGTTTAAACTATCATCCACCTACACAATTACAACTAGGTAATTTTATATTTCAGTTAAATTCAGAGATGAAAAATTGATCGTCGCGTTTACAATGAAATTTCCGCTTGTCACACATTTTGTCGTGTCGTGCGGTTTGGAAAATATAAAAAAAAAAAAAAAAATTGCGCGATCTTTATGTGTTATTTGATCATTTGAACTTTCTACTCGTCGTATATACGTAAATATACAGACATAAAGTAAATTTCACTTTCAAAGATTTATATAAAGTCGAGTGTAATTTACCTTCAATTTATAGCCCGAGATTTATAGAAAATGTTATTGAGTTACCAAAATCTAGTTATAGTTATTTGTTGACTAATTACTTAACATTTATCATAGTTTAATCTTTTTGTTGTGGTAAATCTGTTTTTTTTTTTTTTTGCAATGAATAGATGAAATTGGAATTCCAGTAGAATTGTATAATGATTTATGAATCTATTTTAGAGTTCTCTTTGTGTTCGAAAAAAATTAAAAGACAAGACAGACAGACAGTCAAAAATGTATATCGTTATAAAAATAAATAAATTGGTAGCGTTAAGATTAATATCTTTATTTAAATTATTTTAACAGTTAATGGGTACTAATAATAATATTACCTATACACGATCGATATATACATACACTCTGCTATATGTGGTACAAGTATGCCTTATTACAAAATTGGAAGGATAATTAGTTTGATTTAACGATCTCAATGAATTTTCGGTGCGCGCAAAAAAAAACAACCAAAAATATGCAATATGGATTTTAATATATTCACAAATCAATCAAAATTTTGTGGTATGTATACGATGATTATGTAAGAAGCTGACCTGTAAACTATATAGTTTTGTGTTAATTTGACGAGTTATTTAGAAATCGATTTCATTGCAGACTTTCTCAATTTAATTTTTTTTTTCGTTTTGTAGGACATTTCTGTAATCAATTTTAATGTCCGTGCGAGCACTAATATCGATAGTATATTATTTTGAATTCATGGCAAGTAATTAAGAATGGCTTTCTTTACTTACCGTTCCATAAGCAACCTGTTTAAATTATTGTCAATTTAATGCTGCTTTCATTCCCAAAAGAAAATTAATAAAATAAAAACGTAAGCACATATGTTCCGTAAACACTTTATATCATAGACAAAGTCTGAATTCATTAAATTATAATACAAATTTTCTAAAACTAATTCGAAGTGGCAGAAAGGAATCTCGAATCACCATTCCAAATTTTGAACCTTAAAAATGAATTGTAAAACTGTTTGAATATTTTATAGCAGTATTAATACTGATATCGAGAGCTTTCGATTAAGGTATCAGTCATTAAAATCGGACCACTATTTCAGCGAGAGATTTTTTCGCAATTTTAAAATCAAATATTTCTTGATTTCCAAAAATTACACCTGCCTGTAGAAAAAATATTTCTGCTCCAATTTTATAATTTTTTATCACGAATGGATCTTATAACGAGAATAAAAACCGATTGCATAGATGCAATTTAAGTTAGTGGTTGATCCCAGGAAACCTTGCTACCTAGAAGTTTGACATCATTTACTTACCTATTATTGTAACTGATGCTAGCCATCCTAGAAGATTGAAAAGATTTTCAATGTCTGACTTGCTGACCAGCGTTGGATCTTTCTTGTTAAAAAATAATAGTAAACTTCTTAATCCAAAACTACCTTTTGCTGTTTCAATTATAAACTCAAGAACACCACTTTTCCATAGTTCTAATGGTACAAATGGCGTGATGGTTAGCTGCCCATTTAAGTAATTTACTATAACTTTCAATAATACTATCCGTTGCTTTTGGATAACTGTAGCCTCCTGAACTTACTGTATCAATTAATTGTTTCCATAAATTTTACTACGTAGATGTTGTTTAGAACAGTACTAAAATATTTCAACTCGTGCCTAAATTTGCGATGTCCTAAATTGCTAAGTATGTGGGTGACATTATTTCTTTACTCACGGTGGTAAGTTTTCACTGCTTTATTAGTTATTTGGTGTTTTTCCTATAGAACAAGTTTATAGTTCAGGTTATTCTCACGTATGGCATTTAGGCAAAATAAAATTGAGAGGCTGAGACTACATATTTATGTTTTCACCAAAGCAGAAGATGTTTAATAAGCCTTGTTGATGAGTAGGCTAATGCTGAATGTGCATGTCCATCTTCATTAAATAGTGATGTTCCTGTAAACGTTTCGGCACATGTATCAAAGAGGACCCTGACTTTGTCATCTTTAAATAGAGCGTGCGGTGTGGTATATATTATTGCTCAGCTTCTTTACATTCCTCCTTGATTTTTTTCATTGGACCTAACATTGTGTATTCATTCATAAACTGTTGGTATTTTAATGCTAATTTTGTATATTTGGCACTCTACGTTTTGACTTGGAGAAGTCGGGCAATATCTGTTTTCTTAGAAGAACCAAACGTTTTAATATTGAAGAAATCCTTACTTGATATATTAGTAGGCTTTTCGCCTATTTGCCGCCAGTTGTAATGATTGATTCATCAATTTCATGTTTGGTCATTTTTCTTTTATTATCTATTATTTCTATCTGCTGTTTAGTTGCTATCAATTTCTTTTGTTGTCAATAAATCAAAACATCCGCTTTGGTCAGAGATTCATCTAAGAACGTTGATAAAACGAATCAATCAATGATTCTGAATATCTTATACCATCAGATAGAGAGCTTAAAGGAGCCAAGTTTCAACAAAAGTAATATCCTGTTACATAATTACATTGATGAACAATAAATATTTCACGTTTGACGTCACATAACCAAAATAGCAAGATAGCTTACCTATCCCTCTTACTGGAGTAAACCTTGCAGGTTTTGTTTAAGTAAGAGTTTCAAAAGGTGGGGGCACCAAATCTTACAAAAATATATTTAGCAAAATTTGTAAGTTTTTAAATTATAGCGCAAAACACCTAGATTGTAAGTGATTAGATCTCAACCGTTTTTCTAGCGGCACATAAGATGTTTAAAACACGCAGAGACCTATGCTTTTCCATACTCGCAAGAAATGCTAGAAGGCCAAAATAACATAGCATTTAAAACCGCCAGCACCTTTTTTGGAAAACCTTTGAAAGCAGCTGTAAAACACTATTTCAAGCTAGTATTTGAGTAATGTATAAATTAGCATATGAGGAGTTGGTCATGCTCACATTCCAAATTGAAACATGTCTCAATTCAAGATCTTTAATAACAATATCAGCTGATTCACAAGGAAGATATTAACGCCAGGTCACTTTCTAATTATCACTAGTAGGTCAGACGGAATCTATCATATTAAAAGAACGTAACTCCAGTTTGTGGTCAGACTGATCAAAAAATATTATTCTCAGCAAAGCGTCCCATTACCAAAGTATTCCTTTTCCTATCAACGACACATTAACAAAAGATAAGCCACAGAAAATAGTTCTATGAACTTATATCTACACAACCTTCAGCTGCAAATTGCTATCATTGTTCCTGCTATGCCTTGTCATAATAACAAAGGCTTAATAGAAGATTATACAACTTGAAAACTACTTATCCTTTATACTTTCCTCTGGAATCTTCCTTTTTGGCGCGTATATCTTTTGCAGTACAATTTAACGGTTCGCACACCAGTAGCAATTTTTGATGCTACTAGTTCGAAAGTAGCAGAAACAAGGATTATGGGATGGTTCACAGAAACAGGTAGTAGTAGAACAAAATTACTTTCCTTTTGTTGAGGATTCTTCTACAATCTTCAACAATGCTGAAACCAATTTCTTTATTTGTCCGAAAATTGATAAAGTTGTTGATCCTAAAGGAAAAATTAATTTAATTTAAATTAAATTTTTAAATTAATTTCAAAAATGTGTACGAAACTGATCGTGGTCAGTCAAAAGGAAACCTAATTGTTATGTTCACAGTGCCTCCATTAATTATTTATCCATATAAAAGAGTACCGGCTGATGACAACCGAGGTCATTCATCAATATATCAGGTATATTTTCTAACCGAGTCTTGTTGCACCAAACATCGAATGTCCAATTGTTTTATGAGTGGATGGAAACCGTACACACTTGCCATACGAACTATTAAAATTGTGCGAGAAACTTAAAAGAGCTTGAATCCCAATTTCACAAGAATCTTGAAATCTTCGGACGTCGTTAAAAATAGCGTAACAAAAACCTGCATTGAATTAGAGAAAAAACAACACAGATCAAAGCTCACTAAATCACCTTTTGTTTCAATTTTGAAAACAGTTGAAGATCAGAACATGAATATAAAATCAATTGTTTATAATTTTCGAACATGTGGACTTTGTCCTTTCAATCTAGATGCAATTAAATATATTTATAGTGTTAAAGGTAAAATTCAGTAAATCTCGAGCAACAGCGGTTTTAAGAGAGCTGAATAACTGAGATTTTTGGAACTCTTAAAAATATGCCAATCCCTAATTCCAACCACAAATCATGTAAATGTAAGTGTTTTCCTATCTGTTTAAATTTGTTATAATCATATTATACTAGATATGACCTTAAGTTACTGATAAAAATTTATATTACTATCACTTATCAGCAAGGTAAAAACTAAAGTAGTTGGTGGGAGAATTAGTAAGATATTTTTCTGTCTAGCAACTTAATAAAGTTTTAGGTTTGAACAAAATCCTTTAGACTAACATCCATGTGGTACTCGAACAGTGGTATACTATTCTAATTATAATTTGCAAACACGGCCAATTGGAAGTTGTACAATGTATTTATGAGATTAAAAGAAATGAGGTGCTTCTTGTAGCTGGTAAAAAACAAATGATATATATATATATATATATATATATATATATATATATATATATATATATATATATATATATATATATATATGTATATATGTATATATATATATATATATATATATATATATATATATATATATATATATATATATATGTATATATATATGTATATATATATATATATATATATATATATATATATATATATATATATATATATATATATATATATATATATATAATGAACGTTACATAATTTGACATTATAACAAATACCAAACAAGAAAAACAATCGATCCACCCACGTACACCGCACACATCTTAAATATGATGTCAAGCGATTAACCTTCTTCATTAGCTTATTTATTTAACAAAACAAAAAAAAAAAACGTTGTGTCTCTATCGCATCGTCGAATTTATTTTAAATAAATTATTTTATCTAAATTCAAAATATGTTTATGTTAATTTATTTAATTAATTTGTTAAAATCAATCAATTTATTTATTTATTTATTTATTTTTTTTTTCATTTAATTTAAATAACATCGAACATTTTCAAGATGATATGCCTCTAACCGAGTTGGTGTGGTTTAACAAGTTAATTAATTAAAAATATTTCACACTATCATTAAAATTTAATAAAGTATTCATTATAATGAGATGGACGAAATGTGTGTTGCTGTTGCTTTTTGCTGCTTAGGTTTTGGTGTTGACTGCCTTTCTGTGGTGTGCAACTGTAAACAGGTAATACCAAAATATTAACACCCAAACGATATTTAAGAAAGTTTATTAATCTTTAAAAAATTTAAATTTAGTTTGTGTAGAATATATGTTACGTTATTTTATTCCCGGAATCAATCTACAAAACAGGTGTGGTATAGTGTTTGCGTGTGCAGTATGTGTTTAGATATAAAAACTTAAAAAAAAATAAAAAATCGTCTTCCGAGTTTTTAAAAAATTGTCGCATATAAAATTTTATATATATATATATATATATATATATATATATATATATATATATATATATATATATATATATATATATATATATAAAAGTAGGACATATGGTTTTTGCAATGCTATATGAAATGTAAATGCGCTTAGTCACACTAAGTATTTCTGCAACTGCAAGATATTAATTACATTAATGTTCATGATTGTTTAGTGAATGACAGAAAACAGAATTTTGATCATTGTTAAATTTGCAATCACAATACAACAGTACTCCCAACTCCGTGATAAAGTTGCAAAACCTGTAATAAATTACAGCCATACAGTTTCATCATAACCATTGAATATATAACAGGTCTGTATTTGAATTTTCGACTAAAATGTTTATTTAAGCCAATAAACATTAAATAATTGCTATTATTGAAAAATAAGAGACCCGGTTCTTCCGTGAATATCATCTATCTTAAAACCCGGATCTTTTAAGGCCCGGTTTTCCAGATTAGCTCAAATATAACCTATAATTGTAAATACTCTTTCTGCATTAGTTAAATTTTGCTATAGTGATAGTAAAGCTCTTAATAGGTTTTCCAAGTTGTTGGTCCTTTTACCTCGAACATTATGTTCTCTTTTTCAAATAATTTAGAACAGTGGTTGCTGATGCAACCTTAAATAATCTTTTAAACAATTTTCCTCCATTCTCCAATATCATTAGTTTTGTACTATACTGAAAATGTATCTGCGGATCTCTTACATAATGTATGACATTAAACTTACATTTCTACGATCTTTAATTTTTAGTTTGAGCGCATTTAGAAGTTTTAGTCTAATATTTGAATTAAAACATAAAAAAAATGATAGAGCATTTCGAAACTCACAGAGTGAATTTGAGTATTGCTATGCTATCGCCATCTTCAAATCTGAATATAGAAATCTGTTATAAAACCACCACTTCACAAAACGAGAAAACCCAAGTTTTACAAATTTTAAAAGATAGGTACTGTAAATCTCATAGTGAAGTTTAAGCGTACGAAAGAACAAGAAATCGCGTGTCCAATTACATAACTTCAGTAGCGATTAATTAAAAAAAAAAAAAAAAATCAGTAAAGCAAACAACTCTAGCGTTCCTTTGAACACTACACGTACTACTCCTTGAGAACTTTTTTGAACAACAAAAATCCTTTTACGAAACCTCAATACGTCACAACACGTGAGGTTACCCAAAATAAATATCGATTCATTTTCCGGTAAACTTTTCAAAACTACAGTACATTTCAATAAAAATATCAGTAAAGTGAACAAACTGCAAATGTTAAAAGGTTTGCTTAAAGATGAAGCTGCTTCATTTATATGACATATTGCAATAACGGAAGGCAATTACATAGAAGCGTGGCAAAAACTTTGGAATCGATATGATAAAATTACGCCTATATCGTAACTTCATTAGTGCAAACTTTCATTGGGTAACGGCTTTGTGTACAAAGTAACGGAAGGGAATTATGCTATATTACGCATATAGCTGATAATGACTTATGTAGTGATTGTTTGAAAAAAAGTCACATAAGAGCTTAATATTTTTCAAGAAAATCATGTCTAATTTGCAACAAATGATCATTCAACCGAAAAACCGCAAGAACACCCACGTGCGCAAGCACATCAAGTAAATTAACTGAACACAATTAATTTATTGAAAACCGGAATAAGGCAACTACCATATACACACTTCATTCCTCGACTAGCACGGCATTATCAAAATCATTTTTTAACTGAATCCTGTGCACAAAGCAAAGACCTCAAGAAGTTATGCTTTCTTATCTGTTTACGGTCTAACATCCACATCCGCTGGACGAACGCGATGAAAAATCGGTATGACCATACAATACAGAACAGGCAAAAATTATACTATCTTTGTCACGGCTCATATCATCCCAGAAATTACAAAACTATTTGGAACCAGTTCCTTTTAACAAGTCAAATATAAATCTTGAACTCGCAGATCCCCAATTTTATAAAGCAACTAAAATCGATATTTTGCTAGGAGCCGAGATATTCTTTGAAATATTAAATCAAGAACAACAATCTGTAAATGGGTTACGTACCTTACAATCGTCTAAATTTGCTTTGTTACTTGTGGAACCATGCTTCTTCTGACTCACACATTCGAATTATGCGAACGATGATCTTCATGTAGATTTAAAACTATTTTGGGAAGTGGAAGAAATCACCTCACCAAGCTCACCGCTTTTCACCTCTCAACCGTGCGAAGTATTTTACGAAGACACTACCACTCGAAATCAAAATGTTTAGTATGTTGTTAAACTTCCATTTAAAACGCCGACACTTGCACTGGGCAGGTCATACCATGGAGCGTACCAACGACTAATTCCAATAAAAAGAAAATTTTCTAAATATATTGCATTTTTTAAATCACATCAAGCTTTTATCAATGAGTATGTAGCTTTAGGCCTTATGTCATTTGTTTCCGCAGATGAGATTCCCTTTCAAGATAACAAAAGGTACTATTTACCCCATCACGCCGTGATTAAGCCAACTAGTAGTACCACAAAATTAAGAGTCTTCGATGTTTCGTGTAAAATTGCAATGACAGTTTCGCTGAATGATGTGCCAAAAATGTACTATATATAAACATATTGTTACTTTTGCTGCAAAACAAGTGTATCTATAGAATTTTGCGATCTGGACGATCTTTTGCTGCAAAACAAGTGTATCTATAGAATTTTTAAGGAAACGACAAATCCAGAACTCCCAAATGCTACAATTTTCTAAAATATGGTCATGCAGTTCGTAAGTGCCGGTAGACTATTCGTATTGAATATGGAAAGCTTAACATAGCATTCTTCTTCATTTAGGATTTGATTCTGGTACGTCAGACCCAGTACCAATTAGTTCTATCCTTCAACTTAAAAACGAAACCCTTAATTCATAACCTGTCAATCTTAAAGCAGATCCACACCAAAATTCAACCACAGTCGCTAGGGCATTCAATACCAACAAGTCGCGTCTCGCTCTCTTCTACAGCGGTAGTATACGTTCGTTAGTATACGTTCGCCATTTTGTTGAAACTCATTCATGGAATTCTGAAAGGAATGAATGTCGTTCGACTACCATTTAGCCTGGATTTTGGTGAATTGATATATGGCTATTGAGTATTAGTTCAGGAAGCATCAAGACCTCCATACTCAATATGTTTCTACCAGTTTCACCATAAAGCTGCGAATAGTTTTCAATGGATCTTGTATAAATCCTCGTCCGAAACTTCATTAAATTATAAATTACTAGTATTCCACGATATAGAAAGGTTTAGTGTCCGCTCAAAAGATGTTCAGGCAACATGCCATTGCATTTTCAGCAGACGTAGAGAAAATGTATCGAAAGCTCGAAATTAACAAGATGGCCAAAAACTATCAATCAGGATTTTTCAGTAAAACAATGTCACGTACATAACGTTTTTGCTCCGTTCTTAGCTCTTCGTACGTGTCACTAGATCGCGGAAGACTACAAATCGATATACCCAATATAGCAAAAAATGGTTTTTTCGTAGACAGTTGCTTATCTGGCTCTAATTGAATCAATAAACCAAAATTGGCAAGATGCATAGGAGATTGCTGGAAAAAAGCGATTTGATCCTCCGAAAATGGAATATCCACTCCACTGCTCTATTAAGCGCTGTTCTACCTAATCTCAGAGAAGATGCCATTGTAATGATGATGATTGATCCGTGACAGTCAAGTCGTTGGGCCTCCAATGGAATCCTACCAAGGATACATTTTCATATAAAATAAAAAAAATTCAGTTGGGTCAATCTACTCCCTGCTGACAATGAACCAGTTGAAGATGAGCAAATCATCATTGCTTGAACTGTAAAAAATTGAAGTCTCACGATTTATGATGACGTCCGACTCAACAACTGAAGTCCAAACTCACGGGTTTTGTGATTTGTCGGAGTGTGATTATGCAGCAGTGACTTATCTCCGTAAATAAATACAACCAACAGTCTGGCCATAAGACATACTAAAATTGTCAGGTTGAAAACGAAGGTATCACCTCTGAAACAGGTGTCTCTTCCAAGACTTGAGTTGGGTGGATTACTATTGTTGAATCGACTAATCAAATATACTAAACCAACACTAAATCTTCAGGATGTAGAATGTTATGCTTGAACCAATTTAAATATCGTGTTATCTTGATTAGCAGATGTCCCAAGACCATTTATGGTGATGATGAAATTTCATAGATTCTGTTCCCAATGATTCATTGGGAACAGAATCTATGAAATTTTAGAAAATCGTCTAAAGCTTATACTTTAATTATAGTTGCTTGATTAAACTTAAGCACGATGAGCACATTTATGTTTGACACAAAAACTGAATCTGAACCTAGTCTCTAGCTAGGTTGATCCTACCTTTTTATCAATTTGTTCTTTTGCGTAGTTAAAATGTGCATCACGTTAGAATAAACTTATCCTGTTCGTATTTGTTTTGTGAACCATAAAAGATTTGGAAAATTGTATGTTCTTCTACCACCAGAATTATTACGAAATTGTGGCTTTAAATTAAGCAAAGATTTTTAAACAGTTTTAAACAATGTCTGAGAAATCATTAAATTGTTCAAAAATAAACTGTAAAAACTGTGTATTACAAAAAACACTTGCAAGATGCTGCAAGAACCTCATTACACTCGAGGTCATCGCTGTTTTAAATGGGAAGCCCCATATTTATGGCTTAAATAGTTTGAATACATAAGAGACGAGGTAATTGTTAATCTGCACTTGTCAGTTTATTTATTTGTGCACTCAAAAACATTCTTCTTAAATTAAGGTTAAAACAATGTTCGGTCTATTCAGTAGTTAAAGCTGCGGTAAAAATATCGTTTCATCTTTTACAGTATATGAGGGCGACGTTGCAAAGTAATATGGTAAAAATTTTGCCACCAAAGCGTAAAAGTGTTTAGAAATATTTTTATTCATTATGAAAGCTGTCATTTGATCATCTTTTTGGTTTCTAAAGCATTAAAGTAAAAACGAACATCGCACCGATGACAGGTGATATTATATTTATGAATGCAAAAAAATATTTTCCCACATTTAATCGTTATGCGTGAAAACCACCAATTTTCACAATCAATAAAAAATTGTATCCACCGTTAATTTCTAATCATGATTTTATTTATTTATTATTAGTATTATTATATGTGTACAGAGTATTCTAGTATGGGTTTCAAAGTTATTTCTATCAAAATAATCAATCCTGCGCACGTTCTCTGTCGACCTTCATTGAATTACATTACTGTGGCTCCATTCCATTAAAGTCGACAAAATGATCTTTGCTATTGAAGTTGATATATTTCATAAACTAATGGAATTAGGAAGCACCCGTAATGGAAAACCGTTTATATGTAAACCACTTATATATCAAATGAAAAAAAAGTTATTGAACCTTAAGTGTTTAACTATATAATATTTTTACAACAACATAACCAAATAATGATCTTATAAACCACAAACTATCAATTACCTGTTCAGTTAACGATATACGAGTATATAAGAAATAGAATTTTATTTTCTGTTATTATTTACACGAATTTGATAAGTTTTGAATAAAATATAAGAGATTAGGTGGAAGTATCATCGATACACAAGTCGAGTATCCGCAAGGTTTTGTCTTGGAAACGAAAACGATCTTCCTTTTAAACTCTTCACACGAAAATCAAATCAAACGCGAATTTTTTTTTTATTTTGTTACGAAATAATTCGCTTGTGTTCTCAATAAATTTTTTTTTTTTTTATAAACAGTCTCGTGTAATAAATAAATAAGGAATTTTAATTTTTATTGCTAATATTATTATAAAATCAAAGAAAACGAAATCATCTATTTCATCTTCTTACGTTTTAAGAAATAATTTGTTAAGTCGTGAGGTAAAATTGTATATTGATTTTTGTTGTGTTTAGCTCGCTAGAGGAATTGAACTGGAAGAGAAGGTTGAATAGCACCTGACATGATTCTTTACCTAATATTTGTTTTTGTAATTTAACACGATTTGCTATATAAAAGTGTATGCAATTTTTTTTGTGGTACGTGCGCAATTTGCGAAGAACCATAAAATTGGAACTATCTGGTTTACAAGCTCTATATATAATTTACCAGTTCATTTAGAAAAAAACATGTGCATATACATGTGTGTAATTAATGTTGCATCACAGTTATAAATACGTTTAATTTTAACGTTGGATCGACATCAATTTTTTATATTTTTTAAACCTTGTCAATGTCAAAACGAGATGAATATTTTTGGTTTTGATTCAAATAACCCACATATTTTGTCGATATCATGATTTATTACACCTACAAGTATTTTATTTAAGAAATAATTGACAAAACCCCGTTAATGAATCGTTTTTTTTTGTAGTTTGGGTAACTATAGCGTATTATATGCATTATTCGATCATCCTCATTAAGATATATGTTGCGATGTTGAAATCTTGAATTTTCGTTTTTTTATTTTTTTTATTTGTGAGATGATTAAAAGTTTAATGATTCATAGCTTTAGTAAATGGCATGATGCTGCATATTTAGTCAAGGTGTCAAAAACTAAATATGCATATATCGCTTAACAAAAATCATAGTTTGATAAACGTTAAATAAATAGGTCTAACTGTTTTATATTTTATATTTTCAATCCTGACTTAATAGGCTCTAGAGCATCGGGTATATTTTTGCCATTTGCTTTTTCATGTAATTTCCACAAATGAAGTATACTCTTCAGTATTGTCTTTACTTCTGCTAATGCTATTTCATTTAAACTCAATTAAATCGTCGTTTATTAACTCAAGCTTGAGATCCCAAAAGAACGATCGACTATATCAACAATTTCCTTGAAACCTATAGTTATTGAGCGAATCTTAAAATTTCATTTAGAACAATTTCTAAATTATCTGGAATATTATCTTCTATACATTCCGACCAAAGCTTTCTCCAAACTTTATTTTTCGGTTCGACCCTTACTTCTTCCTACAATGAAACAATTATTTCTAATGTTTTTTAGATGTTATATTGCTGCCAAAATTGCTTAACAGAAACTTTCTAATCTGGATGATCAACTTTTCGAATCAATTCACTGAAAGTTCTCCTCAGAATGTACGATTTGAAAGTAGCATAACCCCTTGTTCCATATTGCCTGAATAACTGCTGTTATATTTTTAGGCAAGTACTTTTCTGTGGCGCCTCCTGATAGATCAATTAAATTCTGTGGATGGGATGGCGCTTTATCAACAGTCTTCATTGATAGCCAGACAAACCATTCTTGGAAAGACTTTGCGATCATTCATGTTTTAGTATTTGCTAAATACTACTGCTTGCATTTTCTGATTGATAAATCAATAGAGGTTTAATCTTGAAGTCGCCTGATTCATTTCCTCCAATGGTAACAGAGTTAGGTCTGCCACTTTTAATATTGGTGTTGATTTTTCTTTATGTATGTCCTCATGCCTTATTTTCCAAAATAACCTCGTTTCATCGATATTAAATTATTTTTGTGAAGTGTAGTCGTCCTTTTCTATTATTTTTAAATACGAAACACATTGGCTCCAGCAAGATTCGAACTAACTGCTTCCCTACTAACCTTTATATTATAAAGCTCTTGTCTTGTTTTAATTTCTTCAGTTACACTTTGCTTGCTGTATAGGTTTTTTCGTTTAAGCTTTCTCCAATATTTTTTATTTAGTCAATAATACTAAATGGCATGTTTTAGAGTTTTGTCCTCGTACCATACGTTACATTAATTGATTTCGTATTTTTGTAATATTAATGGCACTTGCGCTTTATCTGACTTGAGATTGCAAAGTAATTGTTAGAAATTCGCAATTATAGTTTAAACCGTTGATCCAGCAAACCCTAATTCATGTTTAAATTCATTTATTTTCGCCCCATTTTATTGTTTAGTAGTAATCAATATGACTGGCGAAATTAGTCTCAGAGAATGAAATAAGACCTATAGATCAGTCAACAAATTTATAGAGAATATTGATGGATTAATGGTGAACGTGTGCGAAAAAATGAAATGACCTTGTACTTGCTCACATTTAAAAACATCTTCTTAGATTTTGACCAGCTACTTCGTCTCTAAATACACCTTTTGAATCACTTGCTACGAAATGTTGTAGGTACAAGATGTTAATATTTGATGTTTATTTATTCATTTTAATCAACGACAAGTTCAATCGAACTTGCATCTTAAATTTTAGTCAGTAAAACAGTAGGCGATGATTATCAACTATTTTGTTTAAAAGATGAAAAAAAAAACAAAATTAATATTTTCAATAGTTTTGAGAAATTGTTTAGTGTTGTGAGTCAAAAATTCTAAATAATTTAAGATAACTAACCCTTCGTCTCTTCATATTGCATATATGCAATGTCTGAAAAAGTATACTATAAAATATTAAATTAGTGCGTTTTCTTGCAATTTTACTACGATTTCTGGGTCTTTATAATACTCTCTTGATTTTGTTCATAGGGAATATATTTATTTTATTGTCAATTTAAGCGCCAAAACGTTAGTTATAAATGTCAGTC
Organism: Tipula confusa; assembly: GCA_963556175.1. Classification (NCBI taxonomy): domain Eukaryota; kingdom Metazoa; phylum Arthropoda; class Insecta; order Diptera; family Tipulidae; genus Tipula; species Tipula confusa. The sequence continues at coordinate 24,524,104 of OY744475.1, forward strand.
TGAGGTGAAATAATCGATTAGGCACACGGGTGTCAATTTTTTTGTGTAAATTTTTATTTATAAATTTGAATAATTTTTATTTATAAATTTGTGCCATATTTGTAAAGTGTTATTATGTCATTATTTACATGTATTGATAGAAAAAATACATTTAAATATGTATATTGCAGATATGCAATACGAAGTGAAATTTCAGATATGAACATTTATGCATATATTATTTGCATATATGCAATACTAAGATAATGTTGATTGAATTATTTGATGACCGTTCTTACTTTGTGTTGTATATTTGCAATAAACTGATTTTTGGCTTTTGTAACTAACTGTTTTTATACTAATTTAGAGTAACCTGCTAGAATGCACTCTAGAAAAAATCTCACTGATGCTGAAATTTTAGATATTATTGAAGGTTGGACAGACAGTGGAGATGAATTTTTTGAGGATAATGAAGACGACAATGGTGAGTTTCAGATTTATAGGTATAAACTTCGAAAAATAGACGAAGAGGACAATTGTATTAATTAGGCTACGGAAGAGGAACTTTTTGATTTGGTTGATACTACCGTTCAAGTCGAAGCAATAAACCAAACCAAACCTGTAACGGCTACTTCAAATAAAATATTATGGCAATGCCGAGATTTTATTAAAGATCCAGAAGAGATACAATTTCAAGGTGACGAACAACTACCTACAGATTTTCCTGACCTGTGTATGCCGTATTCTTGTTTCAAATTTTTTTTGATGAGGATTTATTAAATTTGATAACCAGCGAATCAAATTCGTATATTTGTCAAAAGAATATAAATAATACGAAATATAAATAATTATATAAATTCCGAATAACCGCCGCTACTGGTCTTCCATCGCAGGTAACCAGTTGATTCAGGAAACAATGTGATTACCCAACTTCGAAAGGATCAAGTCATCATTGCATTTTAATGACAATGAAATAATGCTTCCAACGAATCATCCAGATTTTGACAGACTATACAAAATTCGGCCGATAATCGAATTGCTACCAAAAATTGCCTTTGGAATCATGCCTTTCTTTTGATGAACAGCTGTGTTCGACCCAATGCAAAAGCTCAATAAAACAATATTTACCGAATAGGCCGCATAAATGGGGATTCAAACTTTTCGTGCTCTCAGAAATCTCCGGCTTTTCATACATTTTTGAAGTATATACGAGACAAGAAAATGATCCCCGTAAGCGATTGCCGTCTAAAAAAGATTTGGGAGCCAGTGCCAATGTAGTACATTTGTAGTAAAATTGTCAAAAAAAGGCATTCTGTGCCTAGGTACAATTAGAAGGAATCGCATTCCTTACTACAAGCTGCCCACAGAGAACGAGATGAAAAAGGAGAAAAGAGAAGCTTCGATAATACACCGCCGAAATTGATAACATTGATTAACTACAGTAGTGTGGAAGTGACATTTAGTGACATTGATTTCAAATTTCACTGGTCGCAATCCAATACGGACCTCTGAGAGGTATGATAAAAAAGCAAAAAAACGAATTGAAATTGAATGTCTCGAAAGTTACATCGGTAGGCATGAAGTACTACTCAGAACAAAAAAGCGGTACATGCGAATATTCTTTCATTTATTAGATATGTTCGTTGTTAATTCCTGGCTTATCTATAAGAGTTCAATCGAAGCACAACGCTGACCCAAAAGAAATCTAAAATTTAGCTGATTTTTGGTTGCAACTAGGCGAGATACTTTGTAAATATGAATAAAGAAGAACTACATGTGGACGACCATCGGATGTAAGTAAGAGGCTCGAACAAAAAAGAAAAAGACAACAAACTCTCTTATTCGGATTCTTCATGAGGAAATTATAACTGACTGTGTGGGCCATTGGCCTGTTATCAAAATAAAAAAAAATATTAAGAGATGAAGGGTTAATATTATGATGGTACAGTTTTCAAGCGAGGAGTACATTAATATCCATTTTGTTTACGGGTTTTGTAATGGTAATGCACGCATCATAAACTCGCAATGAATACAACACAGATTCCCAACGCCTCACGTTCCTGACACAAGAGTATTTATATACATATTTAAAGTAGACTGAGAGATATCGTAACAACATCAAATAAGGCAGTGGATACCCATTCAGTATCACCAAAATATTTGGAAGGTGGCGAGGAATAAATTAGCAATATAACAGTAAATCCATCTATTATAACATAAGAAGAATTGCAATTGAAAATTTGTCGATACCAAATTCATCAAGTATTGTACAAGAAGCATTTTCATCTATACCATAGAACACCCGTTCAAAAACTGTTACCGATAGACCACCATGCATGTTTGGAGGTTTGTAATTTATTGATTAAAAGGCATTTTGACAATGATAGTTTGGTGAAACGAGGTCTTTTGACGGATGGAATAAAACTTTTCAAAAACTACACACGTGGGCTGCTGAAATTCACAATCTTTGGATTAGGGGATTCTGTATAGAGATTATCAAGATAAATCAAAATTTTTAGATGCAGAATGTTTGCTTATATTTATATATATATATATATCCTTTTAGTGCGGGCCAACGAAGTAATGCCTTGGTCTGGAGAGTTTAATTAATTTTAAAATGTTAATTATTAATGATGAAAAAAACTTTGCTATACAGGAAAACCTCGATTATCGTCAATTTTGGGACCAAATAAAAAAACAACGTAAATCGAGAAACGTTAATCGAATAATATGTATTTATTGTAGAATAATCCAAGAATTAAAATTAAAAAAAAAATTCTAGATAGGTAAATAAATATTAAGAATATACATAAAATCAATTACATAATATTCCTTCGGCCGATATGTATGCTTATTAAAATTGTTTGATCAACCCGGTTCATCAACAGGTTTAAAAAACGTATTGATTTTTACTTGAACTAATTTTTGATTCTGAATTGCATATATACCTATCTCCCTATAATAACTGACAACCTGGAAAATATACCAACTTACGGTATTGAATCTTTCCTTGTTCTTTAAGTTCCTTTTCAAATAATTCGACCGCCTGCCTAATATGGTCAACTAATATGGCTTTAACCAATCTTTTTAATGCCAACAAATTTAAATCAGTTTGAGTAACCTTAATCGTTTGAGTAAGGGTTGCAAAAGGGACTTTTCATCACCTGATTTCGATCGGTGATGACGATGAACACAACTATGACCCCCTGTTGGAGTGCAGGCTGGCTGGAGCAATGCAATGTGCAGATATATTTAAAATCGAACCTGTATTCGTGCGTCCTCAATTTGGCTGGTGACGGCGTAAGGTAGGACGTTTAAAATTAACTGCAAAAGAGTTGGGAGAGCTTCGGCCCCAGAACAGATTGCAGAGTTTAGAAACAGAAACAACTTCATTCCAAAATTTGTTAATGATTTCAACCACTTGTAGAACATAATATAGTTTCGGCAAAATACTTTTATTTGTCTATGTTCACTGGAACTATCAAAAGAAGCTAATAATTTTCGAGTGTTAGTCGTTTATAATAGGCTTTAAAGGTGGAACACCCTGGTCTAAGGGTTGTATAAGAGCCATGGGTTTTGATTTAAAAAAAAAATAATTTTAACTGAGTTACTATTTGAATCTAAATTCGGAGGATGTCCTGGTGCAATGTCAACTCTTAGAGCGCTTTATAGGCTAAATTATTTGATTTGCTATATCGCTTAACTTTCGGACAAAAACGGTTTTCGAACCATTCTTTAAAAATAACAGAAGTCATCCAGACTTTTTTGTTAGACTTCCATATGACTGGGAGTTAGTTTTTTCTACATGTTTTATTACACGGGGGTTTTCTGCGTTATAAATTACCAAAAGCTTCACTTTGAAGTCTCCAGCTGCGTTGCGTCCAAACAGGACTGTTTGCCTACCCTTGTCAATTTTAAACCTGAAAAATAATGTTGCTCCTTCATTATACAAATGTCCTGGACGGCATACGTCTTTCAGTATAACCTTGTTTTGTCTAAATTAAAAACTTGGTTGGAAGGGCAGCTTAATTCAGCAATAATAGTCTTTAATTCATCTGGAAATTTGGTTGCCGCTTCCAAATCGGAACTATTGGCATCACCAGTCAATTTTACAACTAGTCTCTTTTCCGTAAGCAACCAAATCATCCCCGAATCGCCAAAAAAGTTAAATTTTCGCCAATATCGGTAACCAATTTTTTCAGATCATCAAACAAACTCAAAGTTTTTTCTTGATGAAAATGTACAATTTTTTAGTTAAAATGTACAATGTAATCGAAGAAAAATCTGCATAAATCGAATAATGAGAATAAATATCAATGCAACGTAAATCGAAATAAATAGGGGGAACTTAAATCGGGGTTTTCCTGTATATGATATTGACCAGATTTTAAGTGATGATCACATTGCGCACCCGTAAGAATTAGAATTGAGAATTTACATAATCACATCAGTATATCTCTCGGTTATTATAACTAATCTTACAGATTGACTCATCTTATATATGAAGTGGTCTTAAGTGATCATTTTCCTGTAAACCATGAGGAAAAACAAACTACATTTTTACACAGAATTAAGTAATTTTAGTTTGTATCTGCTGTCTGTGGACGAAAAGCATTTAAAACGTTCACTATCATTCTATCTTATGCCTGTTTTAGTCAAATAGAGAATGAATGGATCAAAGTAAAAATCATTTTTATTTATCCTAAATATTTTTCAAATTAACGCGCTGCGACCCCGAGTTCGAAACTCGCCATTGACCTAAATTAATAAATATAAACTGAATAATTACATCTAGCACTGGTGACCAAATTCATCTAGCACTGGCGACGATGCCAAAATATTTGAAAGGGGAACAATTTAACAATCATAGAGATCAATAATAGTCAACAATCCGTAAAGGATAGTTTTTCTGGTTGTCGAGGGCAATAAAAGAAAAATATATGTTAACAATCCAATCTCATGCTCTCAACATATAAAATCATCAAAACAACATTTAAAGTGAACTTTACATGATTATTATGCCACGCTTTTAACAACCAGTTAATCCTAATAAAATTTAAGTAACTTAATCATTAAAAAATATACCGTGAACAGATGATAACTGATGTCGAATTTATACAAAATTACATAACAAATATTTATACATCTCATCAATAATATAAAAGTTAACCTAAGCTCTACTTACAAATATATATGTAAACTATAAAGATAGTTTTTTTGTTGTTGTTGTTGTTGTATTTTTATTACTTTTGTGTAATTTTCATAATCAAATTCGAAACGTGTACAAATACTTTACTTGTACACAACAATAATAAACTAACAACAACCCAAGATTATTTTCTTAAATTATGCTGCATATAATTTCGCGGATATAACAACTGAAAATGTACAAAAAAAATATATATATATATATATATATATATATATATATATATATATATATATATATATATATATATATATATATATATATATATATATATATATATATAAACCAACAATACATAAAATTATTATAAAATCGAAGAATTGATTCGATTATAACAATAAAAGATTCACAATGCCACAAAACGAAAAAAAAAAAATCGCGATTACATGATGTCGAATTGAATGTTCAACATAATAACATCTAATATTTAAAGAAGGAATATAACAAGAAAATTTTGTACTTTATGGTACATAAGAAGTATATGTAGTATGTAAGTTAGCTGCTTATAATATTTTTAGAAGACAAGTCGCTAAGATAAAAATTTATTTTTCTACTATGCGCGCTGAATCCACTTAAAGTGTATAACCAAAGACAAAAAAAAAAAAAAAAAACGAATATATCGTTATGAATAAAAAAAAAAGATGAAGGGATGTCATCTTGTGTTAGGTCATGATTTTAAAATTTGTTTCTTACCATGTTTCTTTGTTTTGATTTTATATATTATTATCTCCATCATGACTTAACGTGGAATTTCAATTAGTTTCGCGAGAATCGATAAGAAATCGACATAGGTAGCAAAAAAAAAAAAAAAAGTAAAAAATTGAAATAAGCAATCGACAAATAAATGTTTGACCTGTATTTTTGCACACACATACACACTCATCGACCATGTTCACACACCCAATCGATTACTCAATCCACCCCGTCTAATTGATCTAATTAATTCCGAATTAATAATATATATTATTAACAAATCATTGCATTGCATTTCGATTTTAATTTTTTTTTTTCATTTCATTCAAATCAATATAATAAGACGTATACATGAACGTACATTATTTGACCTAAATTCATTTAAACTATTAATCAAACATTAAAAATTCAATTGACTTCACTGAAATCATCTTAATGAAACATTGGTTTCTTATGTAACGCATAATCTAATTTTCTCCTCAAAATCATAATTTCGAGTACAACAACAATATAAACTTTAACAAAAAAAACAGAAGCATCTGGTCAGATGACGCGAGTGAGTGCGAGTTTTGGAATTTTCGTTCAAATTCAATTAATATTTTGAACATATTGATTGATTTAATTTTCATAATCACATTCATTATTTGTAATGATTACAATTAAAATGAAATAAATAATTTAAACAATTACCGAAGAAACCTAAAATTAATTTAATTTTAAAACAATAATCAGCCAAAACAACTTTCAATTTCGGACTTGCGCGCGTCTTTCTCCATCTCTAATTAGTAATTGCGCGATGATGAATTATATCATGTACGAAATGGATGGATTATATGGTGTGTCTATTGTGGGTATCGTGATTGTCTAAAATTATGAAATTATATCTAATTTTACGATTTATTGATTTATTTACATAAACAACATCAACAACAACATACATTTATTTACTATATAAAGTAATATAGCAATTTGTTGAAATTTAAACTGGACGATGATTATTTTGTTTCTTATGGAGGAGGCGAACACGACAACATTAAATTTCTAATTGATTGTCTAATCACGTTTAAATTTTTTTATGTTAGATTTATGTGAGTGCTTTATATAACGTGTTTCATGTTTTATGAAACCATATCAGTTGGTAGTTAAAAAGGCCATAATGGCACTCTACCGCATGCTCACTCCGCTTACTAATCACCGATTTTGTAGAGCCTTACAAATTATTACATAATATTATTAATGTAAACGCCAATATGGCTGAAAATTGCAGTTGCTTCAGCAAAAATGATACTTAGGTGTCTTCGGATGAATTATATCACCTTTTTTGCCATCGGTTAAATATCTGGTGAATGTAGCTGAATACATTTTACTGATTTAATATTCCGATCAATGATATGAGGATATATACGACACGAATTTTAAATGCCAAAATTTAGTAACCAAATTAAAAAAAATTAACAGCGTCCGCACCGTGGGTAGCACTCTGGAAGAATAATATAATCAGGAGTAAACGGATCCTGTTGCAGATGCCTTTTTTACACAACAGAAGGAAGTAGGAAAATACGAATCGCTCCCTTATGTGAAACAAAATCAGACCTTAGAAAACGACTCATTCAATAATTGTGGCAACTAAAAGGCCATTGAGATCAAGTCACCTACGTACCTTATTGAATCCAAATATTTCGGTCCGAGTTGCTACATTTACGTAATCCTTAAATCTATCGCTTTTTTTAGGTAAAAATTTGTATTACTGGCTTATTCAGCAAAGTAACCAATTCTATATACTTCTGCCTATATAGATTTTTCATAATAAAAGCACTTTACTCACAAAACTACATACATAACATCTGATCAGTTTTGGACAATAAATGGAGATAGCAGAGAAAATTTGGAGTTAAAGCGTACACTGCGCTTTATGATTCGGAAACTTGCCTTAACTCCTTGTAAAAATTTCATAGGAATTATAAAACCGGCAACCAAAACATAATGCTGCATATTTGATTGTCTAGCTACTAGATCCACATGAAAATATAGTTGCAAACCTCCTATCAAGGGCATTTCCTAATGCCTTTTTCAAAATTTACTAGCTCCACAAGATATTGCAAACACGCTTTTTCCGAAAGAAGAACAAACTTCGTTAAAAGTAATATACAACATGCTACAGTCCGATGAAAATATACAGAAGATTGAAACAATATGCAGAAATATTTTGGCAGACTACGTCAACTAAATATTAAATTAGCTTAGTTACATCTTTGCCGAGTTATGGCAATTGTTAGTTTTGATGTTTAATTTAAAAATTTAACTCTCTCATAAAACCGGACAAGGTGGTGCTCAATTTATTTCCTCTAAGTGCAAAAGAAACATCCAAACTGACAAGAACAAAAGAAGATGTCTCCAAAATACGTTGGAAAATATGAGTTCAATTAAAACGACATTTTTTGAACAAAGGTTCCAAGACAATGAACCGATGTCTTAAAAGGGGAAAAATTGAATTTCTATGGTACATCTACAGTCCGAAGGACTGGTAAGAGCGGCATGGCTCTTAGACTGGAAATCTTTGAAAATTCTTCATTTCCAATTATTTGTGTTGCAATATATACTAAGATATTTATTAGAAGGCTTCCAAAATCTATATTTGTTTTAATTAAAAGGTTAACATTTAGATTATTGAAAAATCTGAAAAAGTATTTCCAAATCATCAAAAAATTCTCCAATGCATCACCATATTTGAATAAATTTATTGTGTTATTTTGCATGTCATCAATATCAATATCACCGATCGTAATCTTATGTGAAACATTTCTTTTTGCATCCTGCTCATATTGAGATTCAAACTCAACACCTCCCTACTCCAAGCGCCACCGCTCTAACCACAGCGCCACTCGCTCAATCAATTCTAAATAAGCAATAAAGTTTTTATAAAATAATTCCGGCTAGAAGCGATATTTAACCGTTTATGCTATAACTACAACAGCAGAGTGAGAGAATTAAGACAAAGAGTTACTTTACAGAAATTTGCACTGTTTTTTTTCAATTGTTTTTCATCAGTTCCTTTCAGTAAAGTTAATTTAGATTGAATCAATAGTTCAGAAAATTCTTAGACACGCTCAAAGGTTAATTATTTTTTTTTTCTGTAAAAGCTTTAAAAACGGTTTACATGAAAATTAATCCCATCGTCATAAAGTAACCTAAATTTTCTTCAATTGCAAGGTCATAAAATTTAGTTAAACGATTTCCACTAAGAAGAAGATTACCATAAAAAACATTAAGAAGACGAGGAACATTTTGAGAGAGTACACTGACAGACATCTTTATCTCAAGGAGTTATACAAGATGCATCGGAAATGGAAAAGGAAACGCTTTAAATAGCTTTCCTTAGAACTACAAACACAACTAAGAAGAACAACTATTCAGATTTAAAATGCAGAATAACCAAGTCCTAAATTAGCGTTACCATTTGCACTACCGTAATGCAGTAATATTGTTACTGCAATAACAGTTGTAATACTTTTGTCTAAAATCAAAAAAGTATATTGCTTTTTGGTAAAGAATAGTAAAAGCAACAGCAAAAATTACCCAAACTTTGGTTTAATTAAGTTAAAATATTTCAATCTTTCGTCATTATTACTTTATCTTATATTGTGGCTATTTTCTACAGGTTCACTTTATTTATCCATATGTATCTTGTGTACCTCCAGAATGGTTCGTAACTTTAATGTACAAAAATTTCGTCTACTTTACAGACTTGTTGTTCTGTTCAACGTGAAGAAAAGTAAGACACAATCCAGCGGGATAGCAAAACACTATTCTCACAGAGCAGGTAACATCAAATAACACCACAACAGCAACAACAAATAAATGGTCTATTATTACATTATTATATTATTATATTATTATATTATTATATTATTATATTATTATATTATTATATTATTATATTATTATATTATTATATTATTATATTATTATATTATTATATTATTATATTATTATATTATTATATTATTATATTATTATATTATTATATTATTATATTATTATATTATTATATTATTATATTATTATATTATTATATTATTATATTATTATATTATTATATTATTATATTATTATATTATTATATTATTATATTATTATATTATTATATTATTATATTATTATATTATTATATTATTATATTATTATATTATTATATTATTATATTATTATATTATTATATTATTATATTATTATATTATTATATTATTATATTATTATATTATTATATTATTATATTATTATATTATTATATTATTGTAGAGTTACCAACTATACTCTTAATCATTTTTAGCAACAATGGGATAAGTTAATTAAATTTTAATTTTCAAACGAAAACTTATTAAATTTATACTGCCGCCGGTTTGTGAAATTAGCCCATCAATACATTTTTGTTAAAGAAACATTGAAGCTTACTATGACAAATTTATTAATGAGAAAACATATTGATAAAAATTTAGATTTAGTCAAGTCTATTGTGATTGCTAAACTCTGCTGCAAGTGGAGCCTACATTTATCATATACTCACGCCGTTATGATTAAACTTATTGAAGCTGTTTAAGATTTGTGCGTAACTAAAATAAAAGTTAAAAGGGAATTGCAAAGTAGTGTGAACATTTACATTTAACATTCTAGCACGTAACTTATGTAAATATTTTTAAAGTGATAATGCCATATAGTTACAACTTGTATGCTTATTATAATTTATAAAAGGACAAAGAACTTTAAGTACTTAAAGAAACTTAACACTGAATGTATTTTCGAATGTGAAGCAGATTCGCGATGTTAAATTAAATAATAACACCATGATTAATAGTTACTGGACAAATCTAATTTATTTATTTGTTTATGTGTATATTCCATGGTAAGCGATTATTTCTATAAACAGAATGTCATTTTAATTTAAGATCAAGAATACTAGACCAAACCACATGGTTTATCTTTATATACATATTCAAAATTATGAATGAAATGCAATGCCTAGCCCTATAATAGTTAAATATTCCTAAAATGTCTATCACGGTTGTAAAATCATAAATTGTTTAGACACACGCTCTAAAGCTTTGACAGCGTACGTTTAAATATTTTTATGTGTACTTAAATGACATGAGTCAACCTTTTAACCGAACACATTAAAAAAAAATTAAAACATATTAACTCCCACCATTTTAAATACCCGTTAAATTCATTTAAACTATTTCACTTACATGTGTTTATACTTTATATGATTATATATCGGGTTTTCCAATATGGGGATTTGAGGTTTGAAATTCAACTCTGGTAATAATCTGCAATAAATGTTAAAGACGAATAGTTAATAAACACTTTGTTATTTTACCTATCGAAAACTTTTATTTTGTTCTTTTTTTACGATATTCCTACTTTTTATCACGCCACATGAAATAAATCAAAACTTCTGCGACTGCCCCCCGTTTGGCAGCATTGCTGCATGATACGTTTAAGATCAGCTCGGAAAACGTGATAGAGCCAGCGTACTTGCTTTTATTTCATGACCGATATTAGAAATTTTCATCGAACTTCTGATCTTGTGGTTAAAAAAGATTTGGTGCCATATATTAAGTGCTCGAATATTATTTTAAATTTCATCAGTCAACTTTCATACCCAACCATCAGGGATCAACCCCCATACCCAACATGTTAAGGGCAAGATTCATTGACAGTTCTCACTTATCATTTTTACGCCCATATCAGGAATTAGGCATTGCCGGTTTCGGTTTTTTAGTACCACTATAGTAACAACGTTTCAATTCTTTATTAAAGCTTCCACATTGCTGACCTATACAGTGGTACTGATTTTATACGCATATTAAATGAAAATTGTCTTCTATTTCTCTAGACTAAACATTGCTTTGTTGCATGTTTTTATACATAAATTTATTAATATAATTAGGATTACCATTTGAAAGTGTCTTACCTGAAAACGATGAAAATCAGATACAATGAAAATACCTTATAATATTATAGGGATAATACTATACCTCATAAGTCTTTGCTTTCTTAGACTGTGTTCAAAACCCATGATAAATATTTGTGAATACAAATGTTTGACATTTATTGGATAATAACAAAGACACCTAAATTATCACGGTCAGTTGCTATGATAATTTTTGACAAATACCAAAACATTCTATAATAAAAGCCAAACTCATCGCATAGCACACTCGGATATAAAATAAAACATATAAAATTCACTACTTGGTTTTGTACAAGATAAATTTGAAATTTTTCGTTGCTATGACAATTGCAATAAACAATGCACACAATTAGGCCGGGAAATATTTTAATCAATTAAATATTTTAATCAATTAATTTAGGAATATTTTTAAAATTAATGTCAAAAATTTTTTTCACAATTATTTATCATGGGTTTGGACACAGTCTTAGTCTTACACTTTGTTTTAATTATTGGGGTATTCCCAAAAAAATTTAAAAATTTGTTAGATTTGTCATGCGATTCTGTTAGCTTACGCCTCCGTTGGTGGTTGAGTGTTAAAATATTTTTTTTTGGTTATAGTATACTAATTTATAATCCAAAAATACGGTGTGTGCCACATTCTTCGAAATGTTATTTCTGTATTTTTAACTGTGCTTTGTTTATTTGTTAAGGATTGACCAGAAGCATTTAATGTAAATCATCTTCGGCAATATGTAAACAATTTCTTTGAATAATTTTTAAATATTGTACAAAAACTGTATTAATTAAAACCCAGAGGACTCCAACTTTCTAAACTGCTATTCAAATAATTTTGAATACAGTAAAGAGAGTTTTCAAATTATCCTCATTACCTATATATGGCAACATATTATCTTCTAAAATATGTTCTTTAAATAACCGAAACAAATATTTACAAGCTTCACACATCGTCAAAATTTAAGCTTGTTTTCGAAGAGTAACATATTGGGAACAGAAAAGGCACAATTTTACGGGTCAACATTTTCAAATCCATTCAAAAAACATTATATTTTAACATATTTTTATGTTTTATTCCATGCAATCTGGTTTTTAGGCCAGAACTATTCCATCGTTTTCGTTGTTATTTTGAAAGTTCTACTTTAACGACGACTTCATCTGCATATCGAGAGCGCATGACATTGATGAAACCAGCTTAATTGTTAATTTAGTTTAAATTTTATAGTTGAAATTTTAAGAAGGTTTAAAGATCATCATTTATGTATAGTTGTGTTGAGGATGAAGATGGTTTACCAGTTTTAACAACTTTCTTGCAAATCGTACTATGAAGCCTTTTTTCCCATTACAGGTTCAGTATTCTTTAGTAGTTTTTAATATTTCGGGCATTATATTGTCTGTTCAATTTTAAAATATTAAAATTTCATTTTATTTTATTTAAAATTTAAAATTCAATTTTTTTGATTTCCAGAAGTCCAACTTATAGAGAAATCTGGCGCCAAAAATGTGGTCATAAAAACAATTTTATTATCATAATCACAAATCACTTTACGGTCGATCAATTTTCAAGAAATTTCAAGCATAAGCACAGAAATTAAACACCGTAAAAAATTTAAAATGTAACATTAGGTACGGTTCCAACTAAAAATCTTTCCAGTTCAACAACAAACAAAGAGTCATCATCAAAACGGCAATCACGTCGGGAATCAAAACGGATAGTAACAGACATTTTAAATGTCACCTCGGAACTGAACTACCGGCAACTGTAAATTATGATGGACGAGTGTAATTGAGTGCAGCAAGAATATAGCTTTCTGAAGCAAGAAAAGGTTACGAAGAAAAATGCAAAATACGATGGACAAACGAATACGATGAGAAGTTAAATTGCTTGATAAATGGTCTTGACAAATTGATATAAATGCTGGATACTTAGGTGTAGTTTTTAGTTTAACCGAAGGATTTGCGTATTAATGGCGAGATACAAATTTTAAAATCATTCAAATATAATAAAAAAAAAGTATTACGTTAATCATTCCTCCAAATTAGGTACATAAGTGATAATGGCTCAAGGAATTTTTGAAAACTGTTAGCAACCTGTTTATTACAGATATATTCATTATGATTAAAAAAATCTTAGAAATATAAATTTTATTGATTATCACATGCTGCATATACTATATAAATAGTTAATGAATAATACTAATTAAGAAGGGAGTAGCAGAAGGTTATGGATCCAAATGAGGGTATCAAAAAAACAAACCATACTTTGAGAGGCCTTTCAATGATCAAAAGAAAAGTTATGTATCTAGTGACACCCATCATTTAATTATCCTGGAGCGAAATCTTTTTTTTAGATGTTAGCATTTTATTAAACGAAAAGCTAGCTTTGAAATGGTTTGAGGTCCATAAGTGGACCTCAAACCATTTCAATTATTGCTCTTTTTAAAAATTGCTCAAATGAACATCACACGCGACAGGGTAGATTAAATAAAACTTTATAAAAAATAGTTATGGTAATCAATTGTAATTTTAATACATTTTATATTTTTTATTTTTTATCTAATCGTTACGACGATGGTCCCGACAGTACCAGACCTGACAAAGTAAATACAAAAAGTTTGGGAAAAATGTCCTTATTTCTCTAAAAAGTCTCCTTTAGTTCAACACACAAGTTTAAAAAAATTAGATTTTCGTGTAGTAAAATGGCGTATTTTGTCAGTTTAATGGTTATTTTTATTAATTTAAAATATCTATAATAAATTTTTATATCTAAATTTTAAAATATTGCGTGTATTAAGACTCTATTATTTATCTGTTTGCTGTAATTTTACTGAATATGTTGGCAAGAAAGAAATGCAAGTCTTGCTTAGCGAGTTTAAATTTTGACGTTTGACTCAAGTTATATATATTTGACGTTTGACTCAAGTGTAACAACATATTTTTAATATCTATCCTTGTTGCACATTATTTTACATTTAAAACATTTTTTATTTTCAGTATTGGATGTATTCTAATATAATTATTTTTTTAAACAAGAAGAAATCACAAATTTAATTGATCATAAAAGAAAACAAAATTTTTTAAATAATCAAATACCTAATAGACATATTATATATATATATATATATATATATATATATATATATATATATATATATATATATATATATATATACAGCAACTCTATATATTATATCATTGTAAGTATTGTATTCATGAAGTGCTAGCAAATTATATTAATTTGCACGAAATATTTGGTTCAAAATATAAAGAAAAAGGTGTATGTGCGAATTTAAAAAACAAAAAAGTTAAAACAAAAAAATTCATTTGGCTACTTAGATCCGCATTCTTCTTCCTCTACAGTAGTAATGAGAAAATGGAAAAACAAAACCAAACAAAACTGAAAATAAAATTTTTTTTTACTGTAAAATAATGTGCAACAAGGATAGATATATAATTAAAAATATGTTATAGTCCCGCTTTGTAGTGGTATGCAATAACCAGTATATATTATTTTTTTTGTTTTCAATGCCATAGTAATATACGAAATCATTCTTATGTACTTTATCTATGGTTTTACAGAGAGTGGACAAAATGTGTATTATGCAACGTCTCAATTAGTGGGAGTAAAACTAATTTAAAAAAAATGAACTTATTTATACATAAAACAGTATTCAACGCTGGATCAAGTTCCAGATGTGAAACCAACGAATCCAGATATAACTATTATTTTTAAACGGCTGAGAAGTAGCAGGTAAGATTGTATTTATTCTTATATGTGCTTTAAAGAAGAGGTTACTGACTCCCTAATTTAGAAAAAAATAAATAAAATAAAGGCACAATAAATCGTTAAGAGTCTCTAATGTCCTCAACATACAAAATTTTTTGGTAATTAATGGTCCTTAAGGTTCTTGACACTACTTAGCTTCTATACATTTTTGTCCTACTCAAAAGATTTTTGAAACTGTTATTAATGCCTTAGAAGGGTATATTGTGCTAATAAAAAATCTCTGATAATTGTTGAATGATGATAGGCAAACACAACGGTGTTAAAGATAAACTAAAAGAAGAAATTCTACAATTTTTAGTGAACGGATCTGCTACAATTTAAATCTCGTATCAATCGAAATTACCGACAGAAACCGACTGGATAATTTGTGAAATTAATCACCACTTCTGCAATAGCCCAAAGTGCAATGCATATTTTCCAAGATTTCAGATTGATTTTGGCTCCAAAATCTAAGTTAAATAATGCGAAGCTTCTACATGAAGAGTAAAGATCATTAACAGACCGCGATGAATTAAAAATAACTGAGTTAATAAGTGAGTTTTGGAGTAAAATAGGACCGATTAAAAATGAATTAAAAATATGTTCAGTAATATATTTAAAATTACCCAAATAGTTTATCCAATCCTCAATCATCTGCGAATGACAAGCAAATATTTTGCATTACCAACTTAATAAAAACAAAATGTCGTAAAAACGTCCCAACGAAATTATCACCCGTATTCTAAAAAACTAACCAAAACTTTTGTTCCCTTTTGAACCTATGTTTCTTCCATACCTAAATGAATCGAAACCAAAACTCAGCTTTATTGCAATGAAACCAAAGGAGTCTTATCCAAAGACTCAATGGAAACAACGTCACGAGGCTGTTTCTGTTTTATTGGTCAAACTTCATACTTATCTGTTATAGGGTTGGTACTTTCTACTTAAGTCATTCTTTAACAAAACTACAACCACCTACAGAATTCAAATCAGTGGCATAACGCCCTTTAAAGTCAAAGTTTCATTGACAAGTATACTGACGTTATCGTGACTTCTAGGATCAAGGTCAATTGTACGACAGGTAATCGATCTGTTATTCATTGTTTTTTTTTAAACTGATTTACCTTAAGTGAATTTTTATAAGTTTCCAAAATATGGTTCGAAATACAAATACCAGCATCCTTGATTTGGTTGAAAATTCTTTGAAAACGGAAACTGTTAAAGAGGGCATAATTTTTATTACTTTTGGCCATCTAATTATTTAACGCGGATTTATTTTAAAAATGTTGTAAATATTCGTGACTTTAAAAAAACCAAAACATTTATTTTCATCCACACTGCACGAGCTTTTACAATCAAATGTTTAGATTGATTCTAACAATGAATCCAAAAATTAATATTCTATAAGAAACCCGTGTCGATCATGTTAATGATATTAAATTATTAAATATACTTTATATTGAATAAAACAAACTCATTGACATCGAGTACCCTTAACGAAAAACCCTTTACAAACAAATCATCATGATTACAATTACTATCATAATCAATGTCAAATTAAAATAAAAATTTCTTCACTTTCTAATCCATTTTTGAAATTTAAAAAAGAATTATTTTAAAATGTAATCCTCTCCAACCATCGAAAATTTGTGTTCGATAACCACACGAAAAATTGTTGTAAATGTACGCGTCTCTACTCTACTATTTATACGTACACAGCAACAGGTTCTTGATTTAATACCTGAAATAAGCGCACCTGATTATAAAAGTATTTAAAAAGTTTTTTGTCTTCACAACTCTGAAAATCTTGTTGAATATTTAAATTCGACAAATTTTTTTTTTTTTTTTTTCAACATTTGGATTGTCATTCTAATGTATTATAATTATTAATGAGATTCGTGGGTGCTTAATAATCTCATCAAATAAAAACGTTGAAGAGGAATTAAGTTGTGGTGTTGTTGATTTTTTTTTTTTTGTTAATATTTTGGTGTGTTGCCTATATATAAAAAAAAAATACTGCTACGAAATATACGAACGAGATTTGTTGGTATATGGCGATATATTTAAGTTGTGATTATTTTAAGTGCCATTTGTAAACGATGTTAGATAAATATTAGTAATACGCGGTTTGAAGTATCGGTTTTCACTCGTACATAAGCGGATTGAATATTTAAGTCTTTGCTTAATAAACTTATTGTCAAAAATGTCCAGTGCGCGCAACCAGTGACATTATTCATTTTCGGTATTATGTTATACGATTACGAAAAAAAAAGTCAATGTGACATAATAGTATGTAGGCAATATAAGAGGTTAACTATTAATAGTATTTTGCTAAGATGCATACATTTTCTTGAAAACAGCTCGAAATGATATTTCAAATAATAAAAATATGTAACCATAATACTTGTGTACAACAATAGAATTTAGAATGATTCATGCGCATGTTGGCTCATATACACAAATTCATATTTCGAGTTTGGTAATTTTTTTTTCCATTTGACAAATTTAATGCTTTGCCAGGCTACCACACCTAGCTAAATATATTTGTATAAATATATAATTGACAAATGACAATAAATCTAAAATATATGTACACGCGCGTATTGTATAAAATTTTAACCTGACATCCAATTGGTACGCGAGTCTATTCAAATAAAAATTTTCATTTAATTTTCAATTTGAATTAATTACAAACAAATTTAAATCGAATTGTTTATTTGCATAAATACATTAAGTATTTATGCTTAGTGACACACATCAAATACACTATTACATTGATTTATTAAGTCACAGTGTTATTGTTGTTGCGGTTGAGAAAAATTAAAAAAAAAAAATTTTGAATATTAATTAGGTGTTAGCAGTTTGATGACCAAATAATGGTGACAAATCCTTAACACCTTACTTATGTATGTATATACATGTCGTCAGAACAATATAAGGTGTGGAGTTTTGTAATGCTAAATGGGAAATGTACGTTTATGGAATTAGAACAAATGTTTTTCCATGATTTACAGGTGTGATAGGCAGTATACGTTAAATTTATTCGTTTATCTTATACATGCGGGAACTACATGTTTTTGAATCAGTTACAACACGGTACAAGATTAGATAAGCATAATGACAAAGATGAATAAAAAAATATTACTATGGAGGTTTATAGGAACATGGGGCTATGCGGTCTTTAATGGATCTTCAAAAGGTATTGGATTTTGCGGATGTTGGCTGGCTGGTGTCAATATCACATCAAAAAAAAAACACGTCTTAAACGACTCTGAATTTAAATTAAATTTTAAAATAAAATAATTTTTATTTTGGTTGGTGTACCGCCAGCGTTGAATCAATCGGTTCAATATCTGTTTTTTTATTTAATTTACCATTGGTCAAGGTGCAGATTAATCCGCTCCCATAATTTTTTGAAGTGCTGCTTAATTTGAATTATTACGTTCCAGCGGGCTAAAGGTGATAGTAATACCCTTAAAAAGTCTGGCTCCGCGTGCCACTATTAGTAGCATAGCACCTAGTAACTCCAGCCTGGGAAAACACAATAATTTAATTGGTGAGACTTTCGATTTTACCTGCCACTGTATGCCAATTCCGTAGAATCAGACAAACCATGAAGCTTTTTATCAAACTATAACCATCTTAGGATTCGTAATTTTCGGATTTACTTAAGTTTCTTGCGAAATACATTTTAGGATTTGGTTGCATAAATCATTTAGAACTGGATCATTTCAATTTACATTTCGTAACTATAGACTTTCGAACATTATTTTAATTTGTCTGGTTATCAGCAATATGAGTGGATCAAAAATCCTTTGGTTTCTAACATAAGTTTTCGTTTATTATGCTTTTCTTTTTCTGTAAAGCAGACAGAGAAATTAAATGTATCCATTCTTGGATTCCGCTTTATGCCCGACTGTAATGGATTTGTAATCTTTTTTGTTTGTTTTTGTTTTTGAACCCTGCAATTTTTTGGGGCCGAAGCTCTCCCAACTTTTTCGCGGTTAATTTTTAACGTCCTACCTTACGCCGTCACCAACCAGCCAAATCGAGGACGCACGAACACAGGTTCAAATTTAAATCCATCTGCACATTGCATTGCTCCAGTCAGCCTGTACTGACATGGGGTCATAGTTGTGTTCTTCATCATCCCCGATAATAATCAGGTGATGAAAAATCCCTTTTGCAACTCTCCCCCGTTTGGATTTGAACCCGGTACCTCCCGTCCCAAATACCACAGCTTAAACCACTGCGCCATTTGCTCGGTGATTTGTAATCTGATATTGTCTTGTCATTAGTGGAATACTGCAGCTTAAGTCGACCTTGCATCATGCGACGATTAGTAATCCACTTCCGAAGCTTTAATCCAAATTTGTTGAATATTTCGAAGACCTGTTCCTTAATTTTGATTAGTGAATCTTCGTGATTGGCTCCTGTTATAAGATCACCCTCTTTTTTATCGAATTGAATAATAACAGCAGCTACAGGATATCTATTGAAGTTTTTCCATTTATAGCCACTAGATGCATTAAGCAGGTAGCGCTTAATGCATCTAATAAATAATGCTGGACCGGTATAAAAATAAGAATGAAGAAGAAAAGAGAGATGATAGAATGGTTTGTCCTGCCTTCAATAAACCATTTTATGATACCCCATTTGAACCCTTTGATGTCGCATTAAAAACAATCTGAGTTATGTCGTCATACTTGTCTCCTTGATGCTCTATATGATGTGACAGTAAATAGGAATTTGAATTGATTCTTTCATCTATTTCTATCATATATGCTCTAGCTGCTAGACATAACCCTCATAATTCCTCATAAAATCATAATATTGTTAGTTAAATGAAGAATTCCTTCTAAATTTGTTGTCTATCGCTTGGGAACGCTGCTTTGCTTTAACAATTGAATCCTAGATTCGCAAGATCTCCTTTAACTGATAATTTGATTGTTTGAAACCAATCCAAAGTACTTCTCCTTATCGCTGAGATCGCCAGCTATATTCAAAATGTCTACTTCACAGATCAACGCACTATCAAAAGATTCAACGGTTAACATTTTTAATAATTTTATTTCTGCTATCTAATCCAATTTCAGATGTATTTGAAAAAAACACTCAGTTTATTTTTACTTGAGTCCATAACTTCCGTTACGAAAGCTCTTGCATTCACCATTTTTGGTTAGAATATATACGATGCCATAAACCTCAACGCATGTGACCTTTTATTTAAGAAATCTAGGAATTTTTTCGTTGTTGAATACTTGGCGGTGGTCTATTTTTAAGCCCACAACATTCTGTTTTTCTGATCCAAGCTCTTGATCAAAACATGGATTAACCATCTGTGCTTGGTTTCTGCTTTTGGAATTAATGCTTTAAATCCATAGAGCATTTTATTTGACGTATACCGTAATTTTTAGATGCTGGTGCTATTGACCTGAATGGTTGTCCCATGAACTTACGAATAAATGCGGTGACGATGAAGTTTTTATGATCAAATCGTTCGACAAGCTAGAAAAGTAAAAAAAATGTCTTGATATAATTTGCTTCTGTAACTACACCTTATCAGCTGCGCTACCTCCGCCGTTAATAAAAACTGGACCACTCTGTATATTTATCAAAAAACGGTGGTATACTAATTTTTTTTGTCGGCCATGTTGTAGTGCCACACTCACTGATGGTTATTTAAATTAGATCACAGGACCAATTCTGAAACACAATACCACAACTAAAAGAGTTGCAAAAACTACTATGAAAAATAAACTGAAGCCCAAAGTCTAAATATGGATCACTCAGCAAACTCACAAATAATTAAGACTATAAGGACAATCGACTGATATAATCCACAACTGATTAAGTCTTCTTTAAGCAAGGTATGGTTAGTAGCTCTCAGCAAACAATAACTAAACCGTCGTGTAAGGTACTGTCGGTTGACTAATTGCTTGTCTTGTAAAATACTTATAAACTTAAAATTTATGTACAGTATCCTCTATTATCATATAGTAGAAGGTGACTAAATTCCATTATTTAATTGAGTTCCTGTGTCACCTGTTCTAAGAATAATCTACAGACGTTGACTTGGTTTTGGTTTTCAATATTTCTGCTACATTACAGAGATATCAGTTAGGTTGTTAAACTGTACCATCGGCCATCTGTTACACTTTCGATTCACAAAATTGGTCTAAAGTGTCCACATTATCATTTGTTCAATTGTATAGTGCAAAATAATCGATCGATTATTTTTTGGTCTTCATCCAAATCATCATCGTCATGCAATGAGGTAACAAAATTATGAAAGGAATGGTTGTTCCTCAATGCATATATAATCAATGCAAGAATCTCGTGGCCAAAACGTCTACATACTAGAAACAAAAGAAAATTACTTATTTAAAACAATTATTAAGTTTTCAGGAAACTGTCCTCCCCGCACAGTAAAAACGGTAAAAACATTCATTGATTGAGTGACATATTTGAATCACAGCTTAATTGAAAATTTTATTTTAATGTTTACACGAATGCAGCATAAATAACATATTTTTTTTTAAAATAAACATTTGGACATGATTGATGATAAGTCTTGGTAATTTTATTCATGCATATAATGAAAATTGTATATTACGTCATCGAGCAAATAAAATGAAAAATTAAATTTTAAATTAATAATTTTTTAACTACACACACACACAACATACTGTTAGTATCTTATATGCATAAGATTAATTATATCAAAGTGATTTCGTTTAAAATCTAACACCTGCGCTTAAAATGTCCTTCTTAGTCCTGAAAAAAAAATGTAATAATTTGTTTGTATTTTTCGAAACATGAATAATAAAATAGACATCACTCAACTAATAATAGTTTATGACATCTACTTCAAAACTGTACAAAAGATCAATTGTCATTTTAAATTATCACCACAGAGAATTTATGTTCTTGAATTCAATAAGAAAACCTAAAATACAACAACATCTTGTTTGTATTTAACGAGGTACAATACCCAGAAGACGTATATGTAAAAAAAATCACTTGTTTACATTACAATTATTCGAAATTTTTTTTTTCCCAAGGAATGATGATTATATGATGATGATGCTGCGGTGCTGTTGATTGGAAACAAATATATTTATGTTTCCTTTAATCCTTTTAAAGGGAATTCCAACTATATATTTGGATATATTATTGTGTTTATCTCAAAGACAAAATGTTGACATTCATATTATGTTTGGGTAACCTTGTTGTTGGTGAGATATATGCAGTAAGAAGAAAAAAAATGTTTTGTGTATAGTTAAAATTATGGGAAAACGATGATCAATGAATCACACGATCATGGGTGAATGTTATAAGATATAAACAACAAAACGGTTTATGTAATAGATATATGAATGAATTTGATTAGAATGAGAGTATTTTGAACATGTCCATTGAATTATTGAAGCAAGATAATTTTGTTCAATAGGGTTGATCTGACTTAATTTGGCAGGTGAATCGATAATTAATTTAAGAGTTTTTTAGACAAATTATATTTGAATTCAGGTATAAATTTAATTAATGGCTTCAATATTATCCTGTAGTATATCGGAAATCTCCTACTTAGAAGATTACTAGAGGAAGCTTTTTAAGCGGGGATTACTGTTTCTGTAAGTGGACTTCGATATAGATATTCGGAATTGTGTTCATCAGTAAGAAACCATATAAAGCAAGCCAAAAAGTTAGGATATCGCCATATTTTCATTTTTATTTTATAAATAAAGCCCTAAATATATTTAATAAATGTTCGCCTGCTCTCTTTGAAAATGTTTATAATAGACCACAATGCCACCCCACCTAATAAATTGGATCGAATATGTTAAAACATAGAAAACATAGTAACCGCACAGTAGTCGAGAGAAAAGTGGTTCAAAATCAAATACCACCGATTAAGCAAAACTAAACTATCTTTGCATCACGTATGAAATAAACGGCAAAATACAAACATTTTTTCTGCATAAAATTGAGTCACTTCATTTTCCGATGCTCATGATTTTTAACCATTTCACCATAAAAGCGGCAGAGAGGTAAGTCGACTAGGATTTTGCACTAATTGTTTAAAATAAAATCCTTGTCAAGACATGTCCTTTTACTGGTAGATGCAGATCACATAAATTCATTCCAAATCTTCATCAATACAGAAAAACGACGAATCAATAATACCAAATTCTTCAACAGAATAGATATCGTTAACTATGCTATGCTGCAACAATAAAACATAAATAGAAAGCAGTAGGTTTCATGCTACCATCCACCGCTATATTCTACATTTTGAATGATAATGACCAGTTCTTTTTAGGGCTCAACTCGACTCTGTTACATTTCTAACCGAAACATATACTGCACAGCTAGGTGTGAAAATGTCATATGCTCATATATATTGGTAGAGTATGCGACGTTTTCATCACTAGCCGTATATTTGCTCTATAATTCTTCAATCTAGAATCTTATTCTAGAATAGTTACGACGTACATTTTGTCTAAAATCACAGAGATGCAACAATCAATCAAAATAAACTGTGATCTATCAAAAATACTGAACAATCTCCAATTAGCGGATCCTCCCTTCCACATTCATTAAACAAATAGATATGCTCATAGGAGCAGGACTCTTTTTGGAATGATTAACGCGGTTGGTCAGATTAGATTATGGCTTTCCAGTTCTTCAAAAAAGTGATAATTATGGTTGTAATTTGGTTACAGCCAATGACGATAGCCTCTATAGCCTTTCATACTATAAAATGAGGACCTTTTTCTTAAACCATATATAAAAGCGACGACCAAGGCCGATTTCAAAGGAAACGCAGTCATCATTTGGCTATTCAAAAACGATGACCACAAATCGATTCTTCAGTCTAGAAAAGTGCTATCTAGAAATGCTTAAAGGTTAAATACCCAATACAGATATTTTATGAGAGAATATGAATGGCTGGGCTATATGGACCACATCAACGAGTAAAAAACCAACGTCTTCCAATTATTTGCCACACCACTGTGTTTAATAGCCTAAAAGTATACCACTATTAAGTTATGAGTGGTATTTGACGGATCAGGAAAACTACATCAGGCAAGTCACTCAATGATATATTGCTGGTAGGTTCGATTGCTTAAATTTCATTATTCAGCATACTCATTTGATTTTTGGCGTATTACTATTTATAGTGAAACGTGTCAAAAATATGGGTGGAACAAGAAGATACTAGCTACCAATGTATTTGATGGCGAAAAAATTGTATCGAACCTCTTCATTCAATCAAAAAAGTGGCTTATGGAAAAAGTTCAATGCCATATTTGGCTACTTGATACTTAAAATAATTACCAATAGAAAAGTCACAAAAAATCTCCACTTGCTAGCACCGTTGCAGTTTTTTCTGTTTCTCCACCAAAGCCGTTCATTTGGAAATTGTATCGGATTTGCGTAGTGATGCATTTATGGGTCGGTGAAAAAATTCATAGCAATCTAGTGGAAAATATATTTAATATATTTAAATATATTTCCTGATAATGGAAAAACTTTGTAGGTGCCAATTCGGTGCCAATTCACTACAAAAAAAATTAAACCAAATAATAGCCGCTCAATAACATGAAGTGATTTTTTCCTAATATTTGAGGAAATAAATATGGCCATTAAACAAACTGAAACTATCTTAAATTCATGACCTTTATCTCTCACACCGGACCATTTTTTGTTTAGCCATCCAGTAACTACAATAACTAAACCTGATATTCGCAGAGAAAATATTTCATCTATTAAAGAATAGCGTCTAGTTCAACAGATTTAACAGCAATCAATGGAACCATTCATTGATAATTGGGAATTTATTATTCTTGTGCAGGATAAAAATTTACTTTCGTTGCAATGAAACTTGGCTGGAATAGTTGAACTACATCCCAGTTATGACAAATTATCACGATTGGCTTCAGTTAAAACTTCGTTAGGACTCATAGTTCGAGCCACATTAAAATTTTGTCCCTTGCCACGATAAAACGACAAGTTAAAGGAACCGTTTCTTTAAGGTGGGAATATGTTCAGTCATGATTAGGAATCCATAATTCAACTTATGACAGTACAATGGAACATAAAATTCATCTAAACGTTCAACTTGAGAGACAAAGTGTCTACTTCACGACCTAAAATACTGCTCAACGTGCACAAGCACCTCAGGAAACAATATACTGACGTTATTCCTTAAGCTTTGCACTCATGATTGATTTGCTCGCACACTACTTTACAACAGGTTGTACCAGAATAAGCAGGTTCATCAATGCACTTGACCAGATGTACACCGTCCATCCAAACAACTCTGAATGCTTTTACCTTTGACCCCTTTTGCATGAAGTAAGAATTTCAAAGTCATTTATAGATTTCAGAACAGTTGAAAAAAAACTCTGTGAAACTTACAAATAATCTTGCCCATTTAGAAGAGTTTTGGAAAACGATGGACATTGGAAGAAGCTGCTGCCTCAAGATCTCCAAAGGTATTGCATAACCTGTTTGCCGTAACGCTGCAATTTTTCTTATAAATCTTCTTTTAGCGAAGTTTTGACAAAGAAGCAAGTTTGCGTGGCTGTTGCGTGGCTGTTGTATTGCCGTTATGCTTCTTATAAGAGAGAACGTAGCTCATTCAAATTAGGTCGGTTATTCCCCATGGCACGAGGGCAGATAAAATGAAGACCTGCATTAAATCATCTTATGTTTCGAATGGCATTCAAATACTTGAACTATCAACAAACATGCTAGTTTATGTCACCGATAATCCCTCTGCCCAGTAATTTGCAAATAATCTACTTCAACTAGGAAATGGTGCTGTTACTTTGGGTCGTCGAGATGGATGCAAAGCGACGCAAATCACTGGAAGAATTATGGAAAATCCAGAAGAACTGAAACAGGTGGATTTTTCAAATGTAGCACAGCACTACAGCACACTGTTAAATTGTTTGTGGTATTCCATACAAATTATTATTATATTTTTTTTTTTTTTTTTTATTGGCTTTGGATTCAACACATATATAAACTTTTCACTTTGATTCAATTTACTATATTTGTTAGCGCTGTTTTACCGCTGTCACCATTGTTATAATAATAATTGTTTTATTAATTTGTTAATTCTTTATTTATTATAATATATTAAATGTAATTATACTTTACAGATTGAACACTGAATACAGAATGTTTTTTCATATCTCTGCTATCTCTTTTATATAATATCGAATGTTCGAATGTTTCGATATTCAAACTTTATTAATTTTACATTTAGTGCTTTGATACACTACAGCTGTGCCAAAGAGCATTTCTCGCCCATAGACTTGTTTATGAAGCTATCACTATCATAAACAAGCAACTTTTACTCGAATTGCCCTGTAACCTGGAAACTTACAAATCTGTCGACTCAAGATGCGACCCACATGAGGTGGTGAACTACATGACAGATTTTTTGATTACGTCGGAACCACCCGGAGTACTTTTGCACAAGCTTGGAACGTTTAAGTTTCGCTATGAGCATCGAAAGGCACAAGGACAATCGCTGAAAGTTGTAGGACTTCATCTTTTTAAATCGTGTTTCTCACATGGTCAACTTTACATAGGTTCTTCAAGAGTTTGAAAAGCCGACAATCTTTACATCTTAACTCGAAATGGAAGGACATCTAATAAGGTGTATTCAGAAGCTCAATAAACAAGTATAAAGGAATTATTTTAAAGCAAACACACTAGCAAGTTACAAATATACTTTTCTGCCAGAATGTTTCGCCATAAGCTTAAAAATGGGTGTGGGAATCACTACGTGCAAATTTCGTTTTTTATGCATGGAGAGCGTGAATAAAATAATTATTTTAGGCAAAACAACGTTTGCCGGGTCAGCTAGCATATGTATATACAGTAAAAAAGTATGCACCTTCTTATGGCAGGGATGGTAATAGGAAAATCGGTAGATGGTAGTTCGATAAATTTCTGTAACAAAAAATCTGTTACATGTAAAAATCATTTGCACTTTTAAAGTTAAGACATTTTAAAAATATGACGTATACTTGAGACTTTTTCCTGTACGATTCAAGGACGAATTTAATATAAATACTGACATTTCTCAAACTATTCAATTAAAAACTATAAAATCTTAACGAGATGTTTCATCAGCCATCAATTGATCTGTCGATTTATCATCATCTTTCACTTGCCCAATCGCGCAAGTACTTAATAATTATATATTTTCTTGAAGATATTATTTTTCTCGGATTGTTAGAGATAATTAATTTTAAATATCTACATGTACATTACGAGTACATAAGTAATAAAAATTGAAAATTGAATTGTTTTATTGCGATGCTAAGGGAAAATCAAACAACAATCAATTAAAAAATGCATTTCATCATCGATCGACAGATCGATCGATTCACTTTATATAGTTAGCTATATAGCTTAAGCCAACTTTAGTTATAGTATATATACCTGTGTGTATTACAGTTATTATTTAAGACAAATTGCTTATTATAATGAAATCAACTTTGTATGTATATTATATCGGTTCTAATGCGCGGTTAACCGTCTAAGTAAATAATTATTATTCGGTTGATGATCGAATCTCTCTCAAAATTTATTTTTTTTTTCTAATAATCGATTGATCTTAAAACGTTGTTGGAGGATAGGATAATCACGAAATTGTTTTTTTTTTATTTCTTACTGAAATTGAATTTATTTTTTTTTAATTTAGATGAAAGTTTAAAATCATATTACAATTTAACAAAAAAAAAAAAAAAAAAAAAATTTAAAATTGAAAGTGAAATTTGAATAATATTCAAATCGGAATTTTTATATCGATATAGAACTATTTCATTACGTTATGAAATGTATAAAGGCGGGCTTTGATGCAATCAAATTTTATAGATAAATCGAATTAATCAATGGATTATACATTTATTTTGGTTGGTGTATGGCATATATAGAGAAGATTTTACTATGCGTATATGGTATGCACAAGGTTTTAACCGAAAAAAAAAAAAACCTCGCGTAAATATTTAAATTGATTACTTTTAGCATCGTTTGACCTAATCTAATCATTCATCAATAAAATAAAATCAAAATTACATAATAAAAATCGTTTTAATATACCATTTGATTGCTTATATGCTTTCAAGACCTAAATATGAAAAATAGAGAAAAGTTTAAATCAGCGAATCGAAAATGACAAACAAATCTAATTGGCGCGCATGCTTTCCACTTAATTTACCACGTATTGATTGATCTTTTGATCTAAAATTTTATGAAAAAGGCGGTTTTGTTGAACATATGTACAAAAAAAAAAATTTACATTATAAAATTTAACAACATCATATATTTATATATGTGCGATTATGAAAAACAATTAATTATTTAATTGAAAATTAATTTGTGTGTGTCACTCAACTCATTCTCTATTACTCTGGTGGTGATGATGAGGATGATGATGTTGAATTAAACAGTAGTCAAGGTGATTTATTTATTGTATTTTATTTTTCACTTTTTTTTTTTTTGGGGTTACGATGAAATTTTAAACCTTAACCTGAATCAACCAACAACTTCTTCAAATAATTAGTAAATTTGTGATGGGTGTATTAGATACGAAATTATATTGTCATAAGATTGAGTAAGGTGATTTATAAAGTTTTTAACAAAACGAAAACGTCATTCAAAATGTCTATTCAGTTTCTTAGATTTTGATCAGTTATCGAAATTTTTATTTGCGTAATTACAAAGAAAATAGGAAACTGTGATAAATTCGTAAAAATTTAACTTAATTTAATTATGCCTATCGATATTCTAATTGTCCTGTCGCCAAAAATGAAACTAAAATTGGAAAATTTAGTACAAATTTTGAAGGTTGTGAAAAGACACGAATCTAAAAAAGATAT
This sequence comes from Tipula confusa, assembly GCA_963556175.1. Taxonomy (NCBI): domain Eukaryota; kingdom Metazoa; phylum Arthropoda; class Insecta; order Diptera; family Tipulidae; genus Tipula; species Tipula confusa. Next base: position 24,553,626 of record OY744475.1, read on the forward strand.
TGGAACAATATTTCGTATTTATATACAAGCAACTTAGATCCACATCATTAAATAACATGCAACAAAAAATCAGGATCAAAAATGCAAAATATGTTTACACGGTATGTATATCGGAATGGTTTATGTATGAATGAGAAAATGGAGGAACGAATTTATGTTAAAAAGGATTTGTTGGTCAAAAATTTGGTCAGTAACAATACTTATGAGATTCTTTTAAGCGAAACCTGCAGACGAGTGAACAAGACGTTGAATGTGATAAGACTGAAGCTGTAAGGCAAGTTATTCATGGTTTCGTTATCATTGCTACACTCAGAGCTTCTAGTTTCACTTAAATGGAACTTCTTTAGTTACGATGCTATTTTCCCCATGTCCTGTCAAAAGCCTTTTATCCATCCTTTTTTTGATGTTTGGAAAAAAACTATGTGTTGTTCTTTCATGTAACGAATTGTTGCATCTATATTGCAATATTGCAATGGATGTTTTTTTACTTGCTTACTACTTTCTGTAATCCTTTTGACATGTGACGGAACATAGAGTCTTAAAATTAACCCAAAGTCATTTGACTGTTTTAACCATATGTATGCTCATTCCGTTCTCAGAGACCAGCGTTTCTTTAAGCTACTTCCTTGCGCTACTTCCTGAACGCTTTATAAGAGTTACTTTATTATCCACAAATGCTAACTTTTTGACGTTACTTGACGTATTTTTCCTGAATCCAAACTGCTTGTCACTGTGTTTCCCTGAAACATGTACATCAACTTGCCAGTTATCAGTTTTTAGATTACCCAAAGACTGATAGAATACTAATTTTCTCTTACTTCCCATAGTTGGTTACTTTTTCAACAAACCCACCACTCACACGTGTTACTTCAAGCTCACCATTGTAGCAGTGATTGCTCGGCTGGTCATCTTTATTTTGAACAAAGAGGTATTTTTTTGCAAGAAACTCTTTCACGAGTATATCTCAATCGTGTTTGTTCTTAGTAGGTCTAAATTTGGACTTTGACAAAGTTTGGAGCATTGAAGTCGCCAGTTATGATATAGTTAAAAGATTTTTGAGGAAAACTACCCAGACCAGTCCTTAGTCTAACCTATACACAATGTGAGAGTCAGAATTATGAGATTATCAGTTCTTCTAAGTCCTGGTTAAAGACACCTGTGAAAGGATATGAGTGAAACTCTTTTCGATGTCCCCAACTCTATCGTTAACCATGTAAGGTTCCTGCATGCAGAGTTTATTAATCTTTTTTTCTTTTACCCTTTGCCTAATTGCAGGTCCAACAATTTTTGGCATTTTGCATATTAGATTGAACAATCCTAAATCGACAGTTTATGATATTTTTAATTGTCAACGAGAGGGTTTCCAACTCAAGAAACGATGTGGTTATGGAGGAGTGGTAAATAATGACTATACCGAAATAATATGGTGTTCCAAGAGGTACCGTTACCATTATTTGAGTTTATGGAGGCAATTATCACCGTAACAACTAATTTAATAAGAAATCTGATACTAACGAGTGTTTATGTAATGCAAGTACGTGAGAATCAAATAAGCCTTTCAATAGAAACTGTGTGATTGGGTACAGCACAGTACATAAATACTGAATGTTTTAAAGTATGCAAATGGATAAAAGAATTTTAAAAGAAAAAGTGTTTAAAATGGAAATAGATATAGGTTAGAAGGAGTGACAAAAATTGGACTTCCGCAACGATGAAAACTATCGCCAACTCTGTTCAACCTATATACAAGCGAGATATACCACATCAATAAATCAAGTTGCAGACGATTTTGTGATATTATATTAGGAAATGAAAAAAGTATTGATGCACGGTTAAAATTTAGCAGAAAAGATATACAGGTGCTGTCCAGATTCGTAGGCCTATTTATACATATACCTGTACTTTTAAACTGTTCAGATGTTCAATTCTATTAATATCCACCTTAAAGTTACATTTTAATTTTCGTCCTTAACTTCAGTTAAGCACATGAATATTTTGGCAGATAAATAGGAATATTTATTGAATATTTATTGGTTTGACCTACGATAATTGGAAAGAATGCTTGTGGAAAGGTCGATTAAGTAAGGTGAAGAATGTAAAATATTTCAAATAAAATCTTTTATTAGTAAGATATTCAATTGGAAGCTGCAGATAGTAACAGGAATTTAAATTTAGCAATGCAAGTAATACCTTTAACATTACCTGAACATTTTAGCTCTCATTCTAGTGGAAAATTATTATTGCAAACACGAATTAAATGTTTTCTGTTAAAGGATGCAAAATTATTTTTGAATTATTATGCGTTACCTACAGTAACCCACTTGGAGTTATGTTTGTTAAATAACCTAAAAAGACTCCTACTAATTTTGTTTTCGGCAATCAGAGCAAAAAAAAGCATATATAGTCTTATGTTTGCATAATTTTAAGCAAAAACTTAAGTCGCTCATATATAAAACAGAATATCACTACCAATTTTAGAACTATTTCTCATTTATTTAGCTATCGGTGGAGCGTGTGACCGAAAAATTGCCCTAAGGTCCCAATAGTGGCAGATCGGAGAAAACTCGTCGACTTCCACGGATTCAAAAGAGTATGGTGGTAATAATTCAAAAAGGAAACATAACCTCAGGTGGAAAACAAGGTACAATTTTGGAAATTCTACCATTCTTAATGACCGCCAGTTCCACGACACCCCACCCCCTAGATCTATGGATCTAGTGATTATACATAAAAACGTATCACTGTAATCAAACTACTTCTGCTCTGAACAATAATGTTTGGAAAGTGAAATCATTTGACCCAGAAACCTACAAAATGTTATCAAATGCAATCTCTACTCAAAACATCGAGCAGTTCACCTATATGAAAACAAAGCTGAGCAACCAATCAAAATCATGGCCCAAGGACTACATCATACATACCCTAAAAAATAAATAATTCAGGAACTAAGTCCAAAAGGATTTAAAATCCTAAATGCTGTAAGCATATTAAAGTAAAACGTCACTAAAACGCAAATGGTGAAAGAGAATCAACCAAAGAATTTTCCAAAGAATTTCCCCTTTTTAATGGTAACATTTGGCAATTCTGAGAGCATTGATAAGATTTATGGAATTAAAGCAATCCTTAATATAAAAGTTAAGATTTTAACTTTCATATTTTGCCCCGATGCTACAACTATCAGGCGTACAACCATACACGCAAATACTATAATAGAGAGCCAAAAGATTGCAACAAAAGTTTCAAAAATGAACCAGTGAAATGTATTTACTGTGAGAATTATCACCCAGCAAATTACAGAGGTTCCGAGGTAGCCAAAGTGTTGCAAAGTATGAGAGACAACAAGAGAAATAAATAAGTAAGAGTTCTCAACCTAGAATGCAATCCTACCCAAAACAAATCCCTTTAAATAGCACCAGAAAAAGGAAGTACTTCAGAAGAATAGAAATACTACAAAGAGCCAAAATAAAAAATAACGGAAACGACAATTACAACTAGAGATGCAATTATCTGCCTTACTTCTAGTTCTTACAAATTTAAATTGAAAAATAATGGCAAACTATTTATGAATTGCTACCTGGCATACGAATGGTCTTGCTCTATGCATTTTAGAATTAAAACTATTTTTAAACAAAAAAAAATGTATATTTGCCTAATCTCAGAAAGCATAATATAAATACACATAGTACTACCATGGTATGTTATCCCACTGACGTGCTAGATGTCGTTACTGGTATATCGTTTTAAAATAATCAAAATATGTTTATATGCATAATCGCCTAAATATCATATATTTATCCTTAATGTTGATGATATTCTATCGAAACGCCATCTGGAACATTAAAGTTACTTTACTAGAACCTCGTATTCTAAAACGCGTGGATACTGCCGTTGTATCAAGCACTAAATCTTTCCGAAAGAGCTATAAACCGAACAATAATAATTATGAAGGATGAAATTAAACATCATGAAGAATTAAAAAAAGAAGAGGAAGCTATGCAACTACATTATATTAGCATTCTATTGTCAACCCAGATATATCCCAAAAAAATAAGAATACTTCAAAATTCTTAAATATTGTTAATATTTTTATTATTGGAGGTGACTTTAAAGGGAAAAACATATTCTGATGATCAAATAGAACCTCTTCCAATGGAATAGATCTATTTAAAGCAGGCAAAATATTTAAATGTTTCACTTAAGTAGAAAGCCAAATTTTTGACCTACGGTCCTAAATATAATTCCGGGCCTTCTGAATTTCTATATATCAAAGAATATCTCCGAAAATAACAAAGCAGTCGAAAACTTAGAAGGGTACTATTATCAGACCATCCTTCAGTTTCAAAAACAATAAGTGGCACATAAGAAAAAGCTTTGCAAGACTAATAAATAACAAAACAAACTAGGAATAATTTCGAAAACTAGTCGAGGAAACCGTGAATTTCCAAGTGCAGATCTCAAATGTTTACATGATAGAAGTAAAGCTGGAAAACCTCATTGGAAGTGTAAAAAAAGCGGCCTGGAAAAGTATTCATATTAAGCAAGAAATATTACAAAAAAGTATAAAATTGAAGTAAGTTGGCTTCCGAAAAAATAAAAGCTCATAAGACTGGGCAAATAACTGAAGCATCTGACAATCATTATTGTGCAACAAACTTAAATTACTAAAAAAGGAAATTAAGAATAAGACAGTTGCTAACTTCCTTAGTAACCTAGCAGTTAAACTTTACACGAATTATTCTCTTTGGAAGGCCACCAAAGATTTGAAAATACCTAAAACACACGTTGCAAAAATGGTCGATGGAACCTGAGCTCTGAATTTGAAAGAAATCAAACAAGAAGCAAAAAACCTCAAAGGTCAAAAAGCCCCTGGAAACGTTTTGATAATAGAACAAAAAATCAAAGCTCTACCAAAAAGCCATTAAGTAAACTACATCACATAATCAGAAAAATACATAGGTTTATTGGGAAAATCATCAGTGAAATCAAGCTCAGCTCGCAAAAATTATGTGAAAACAACTTTTTTTTTCTAAACAGCTCTCAACATCAGTATCAATACTGCTATAAAATATGCATACATTTCCACATTAAAATTGATTTGTGCAAACAAATTCGGAAAGGGGTAAAATATGTTTAAATTAAAAATCATGTACAATTTTGGTTTATTCGATTGTTTATTTATTTTAACGAAACCGACAACAATGTCTATTCAAGCCTAATACCAAAACCTTTTACATTAAAGTCAATTGCATCACGTAGCACTCTCAGCCATTTATAAAAAACATATAACATAAAACTATACAAAACCGTTTAAATTTTTTTGGAATTTTTTCGTTGCTATGACAATTTTAAGAAATAACTCGCCTACTAATATAATTAAAAAGGTTTTGATTCTGTATACTGCAAACGCATTGGATTAATTATTTTTAATTATAGAAGGCTTTGCAAATATACATTTAGAAATTTACATTTTGTTTTGGTGTATCTATCAATTAAACTTTCGCACGACTTGTATAGACATTGTAATTTTCTTGTGTTACATCATTTCCGTTACATTTTGTCGTCATTTCCGTTACATTTTTCTTTATAATTTTTTTAGTTACTCCTACCGCTAAAAATGTTTTCACATCAAAAATATAATCGATTAACTAAGTCAAAGGTGGTCACAGCTTTTAATTAAAGACAAAAAAACTTGAGAGAAAGAGGCTAAATATTTCTATCGATATTTCTAATGAAGAAAAAAGATAGAAGTCTTAGTAATGTGCTTCGAGCATACCACCTTTAAATTTCACCAAGTTCCTAAGTGAACCAGGCATACTACTATGTATACTAAGAATCGTGATTTCTTCTTAATTGAACATAGACTCCACAAAATATGCACACGAAGTAAAACCGGTAGATTTTTAATGAGATTTACGATAAATCAATAAAATAATCTTAAAATTATAACAAAATAAGTCTTTTATTTTTGAAATGCAATATACAATATTGCTAAACACAACAATTCCATTCCAGCATCTTAATAAATATACAAAATAATTTATTAGGCCATTAAATAAAACTAAAAATGTTAAAATCACAAAGCTGGTTGCGCTTTACACACCACAAAATCTTATCTCTCCGTATATAATGAACGAAAGAACGAACAGAACAGATTGTACACTTGATCTTACAAACAAAAATGTAAATAAATTAAAAGATTACGATAAATGAGATGAAGATGATATTTTACGAGATAATTTCTACTATGTATCCAATAAAAATAAGTTGTAACAATAATTACATATTTAATTGTATATAATAAAGTTACAATTATTTTCATTTTCCCATTTCCACCATAGCAGTGTGTGTTGTGTTGTGATTAGAAGAGCGAACAACAGAAATTATATTTTTTTTTTTTTTTTATTATGTTGAAAAAAAAAAATAATAAATTAAATTGGAATGGATTTAAGAATTGTGATTATAATTGGAACAGTGACAAATTGGATTAAGATTTGCGCGCACAGTTAAATTTTTTTTTAGATCGTTACAAATGACACATTAAACATTAATTAAGTGGAAATTTAATGAAACATACTTGGTGGCCTAATCTATTACATTATATCGTAAATTGCATTAAATTGATTGTAATGAAATTTAATAATTAAAGCAGTACAAATCTAAAACATAAACATATAGTAAAAGAGAAATTTGTGCAATGTTACGAGTTAAATTTCATCAGTTATTTTGAGACAAATCATAACATCTTATTATGTATATTTTGCGCGCGACGGTGTGTCGGTACGATATAATTTAGTTATTTTATTCTTAAGATTAATTTTTTTTTTTTTTGCAAAATAAAATAAATTAACCAAAGCTCGGCAACAAACAAGGCGCTGTGGTTGTTTTTGTAAACGAATAAATGATAATAAAATATTATTCTTGTAACTAATTTCTGATTCTGATATCATATTTTAGCGAATGCTCTTAATATATACATATATATATTTATATTGTAAAATATAAAAAATACGTATGCTCTCTGTGTGTATATATCAATTGAATAACCAAAACATATTAATTACATAGAATCTTAAGAAAATAATAAAATAGCAACAAAATAAATTAACAAGAAAAATATAATATTAAATGCATATAAATATAAGAACTTAATGCTTCTTTTATTCTTGGCATTGGTGGTACGAGTACGTAAATATATATTATAACAAAAACTGATAATCTCTTTAGCCGTATTTTATTGGTACAAGAAAAATGAATACGATGCTTTTTTTCATTATATGTATATTGTAAATTAAGGTAAAGTTAAGTGTTCAGGTACTTTTTTTTTGTAGCACAGTGTCGCACACGGCCGTTTATTGTATCGATTTCAGAAAGTTTACAAGAATGCTAAGCTTACTATACCGCGCTAGTTTGCAGGGACGGTTCAACTATTTAGGCAAACCTAAGCGACTACCTAGGCCGCAACATTTCCGGGGTGCCGAGAGACCCCAGTTTTTCGAAAGTCAAACAGGAACGAACATCTTAAATAAATAGCAAACCACGAAATGCATGTGCATTATTTAGGAAAAACAATTCAGAATTAATTAATTCAAACAGTATTCAAGGCGATAAATAAAAAAAAGTATTTGAAGCCAAGTATTATTCAATTATGTTAGATTGCAATCCAGATGCAAATCCTATTGAGAAAATGTCAACAATTATTTGATTTGTAGACATGGAGAAACTGGCTTATTCCGAAATTGTAATCAAATAACACTTCCTGGGTTTTGTACCTTTTTTTTCGTCGATAGGTGTGTTTATGACCGAAATATTAATTGATTTACAATTGTTAGCGACCAATGATATGATAAAGGAAGTAATATGAAGATAAACGAAAACGAGGTGCAGGAGCGATTTTTGGATATGAATCCTAGAACTTTTTTCAAACTTTGTAACGCACATTTCTTAAATTTAGCGGTAAATGGAGTGGTTTTTTTTGATTTGGTACAGCATGTTTACGTATTTTTGTCAGGATCCACACAAAGATGGGAAGTCCTTAAAATCATGTTAAAGATTTAAATGTAATAAGCCACTAAGAAGCACAAGATGGGGAGCCGCGTTGTAGCTCTAAAACCAATATGCGTTGAGTTTGGAAATTTCCGAAGATCCATCATATACTGGTACTACAGGTACAATCACCCATGCAGAAGCCCAAGGATTAGTCATGGGATTATTAAAATTTGAATTTCTTGCGCAATTATTCTAATGGTACAACATATTACGTTCATTATCAAAATATAGTGAGAAGAAAACGACTTCAGAAAAGGTCCTTCTTCCATCCTAATACCTTCAGACATTTAGAACATTATTAACACTTCCAGTGTTTATAGCAAGTACCGAAAGGGTTTTCTCTAAATTTAAATTAATTACAAATTATCTTTGCTCTACAATGATCCAAAAACGGCTTTCTGCATTAGCTATACAATATCGATAGAAAAAAAATTTCTAACAGCCTAGACATTGCGGAATTAATAAGAGATTTCGGCAAATTGCGAGCAAGGAAAGTGCCTATATAAATTTATTTATATAAATAAATGGTTTAAAATATTGATATGAAATCCAATAATACATTTTTTTTTTCAAATTTGAGTATTAATATCAAAATGGTACAAATTTATAAACTACATTAATTTCAGATAGTGAAATGTTATTATCTTTTTTACTGTTTCTTTACATAATAAAATTAATAGCTTATGCAATAAAAAAATCAATTTAGGGCGCTGAGGAATATTTTACCTAGGGTGCTGGAAAAATAAAGAAATCCTTAGGCCACCACTGCCAGTTGCTAAACACTTACTTAGGTGAAATCGCCTACCCGGATTCATCTATTACATATCTGGATGCATTTATTCATCCTACTTCCGCATTCTAACTTCAAGGAGATACTGTTCTGAAAAAATTTACTATTTTAATCTAATCTGAAATTAAATCCTTAAGCCGTAATCTGTAATAACATTCAATTTAGTTAACAGTAAAATGACCCACCAACACTTTGAAAATATGACACAACACTCTTAATACACACATAATTCTAAATTAGTCAAAATCCAAAAATTTTCATCAAAATTTGTATGAATTACAGATTCAAACAATTATTTAACAACAAAATTAAATGAAATAACCATTAAACTGGCAAAATAAGTCATTGTTAACTTTAGGCTTGTCGCTTACCTGGAAGAATAAAAATACTTCTAGTCGCCGCCAGCAAGTTGCGTTAAACTTTCACCTCGTTAATTTCTTCGAGTTCAGGAGCTACAACCTCGTTTATATACATCAGGTCTAATCGGTTTCAAAAGATCCAATACATGAATTGAGCGAGATGGTCAAAAGTATATGTAAAGAATTTAATGGTTTGAAATGAGAAGTAGAAGTCTCAGAAATGTGTATTTCAAGTTCTGGTCAGAATAGTTTCCGAGGTAGATTAAGGTTCCGTTTATAAGAATTCAGTGTTTTCAGAGTTTTGGAACCAAGCAACTATAGATGCTCTGATGTTTGTGCTAATCCCAAGGAGATCCCAAGACTCCAACAGGAAACTAGCCAACCCAGTTGTTAAAGCGACCCACAATTACTGTGTTGGGTCATCACGGCTCTTATTTATCCGAAACCCAGTAACCAATTTAAGATTTCTCATCGAAACGAGAACCGATATCTTCGTCTTACCCCATTCTTCTAATTATACCTCACATATTCAGCAGTGGGACGGTTCAAGCATTAAAACGAACGGCATGAAATGTTTGTAATTAAGTCTGGGACTTAATTAAAATTTCCTACACGTCTCCACCGTTGCTAACGTCAATCGTCTTACTCTGGGAACGAACTTCTTATCAAAACTCTGCTTATTGGTAAATTTGATAAAAAAACAACTCAGAGATCTTGGTGACTTTTCGGCAATGAAACACAGTGTTTACTGACCGCAAGTCATTATAGTCTATGCAATATCATCAAAAACTGAGCAAAGTCCTCGACAGTCGCATCATATTTACTACGTCTACAATGCACAACCAACTATGTTGTGAGATGACCACGCCACGGTTGGTATAAGAGCTACTCGTCAGCTAATCGCTTCACGATAGTCTTGGTGAGCGATCGATAAAAACCTGAATGCTTAGAAGAACGCGTCTCAACCTAGTCAACGATCAAAGGTCTCATTAAATCGACATTACAACGATACGACCTGCCTTTTACATGTTTACATGTTACATATTAACATCGTTAGGCCACTGCCTACGTCCAAAGTTTTCTCGTATTTGATGACAAATTATCGACAAATTTAGGAAATGGCCGAAAGTCAACTCTACTCGTGATATCGCGCTAACACTGCCAAAACTTTGATTAATAACGTTGCCTCAAGATAAGAAGAGACACCTTTTAGTGATAAAACACTCTGATACCCCAGCACAACTCTTTTACGGTTAATCTGTTATCCCTCTCGGTGAACTGATCGGAGGAATTCCTGATGCAATTATTACTCCTAAAAAGTTTGCCATCCGACTTCGATACATTAACAAAGACGGTCATCCATTATCAATTCGTACAGATCTTCGAAACATATATACGTTACAAAATCCATCAAGAACTACAGCCATGTCCACAAGTGATCCGACCGACGACCACTAACAAATCTATAGGATCGACCATTCAAAACCGTCAGACGTCTTTGAAAAGCATTTTGTGTTGGTCAAAACGGAAAACCAGATATCTGCATCGAAACATTAAAATCAGCCGTGAAAGCAACAGATTCTATATTCTTCAACTACCTTCGATTACAAAACGCGTCTCTTTCCAATAAACCATAACATAAAATTGGAAAAAAGTACGTTTATGGGGGCGTGTCGATTTAATAGATTTCTTGGTTTTGTAAATCGCAAAGTTAACAAACATACCAAACCAGCTAGCACACACTAACCACTCAAACTGAACTTACACCTAACCACCGCTTGAGTTCTTGGATTCGGGATTCAAAAGAAAATTAACTGCCAGTTTAACAATTTTATAAACCATTTGAAAGAGACGCAGTCACGTTTAGTTTTATAGATATAATCCTAAACCCGTCCGTAGCAGAAAAAAATTAAGCATTGGTTTGGATATAAGTTTTTCTCTCCAATCAGAACAAATTCTTTGATTAAAGGTTGATCAATTTTAGTTTTTCACTTTGAATAGGTCTGTAAAAACTTGAGATAATCTTGATGCCAACGTCGTCAAAATACCTCAATATACCATGCTAGATATTTGCCCATCTCGACAGTTTATTTTGCCATTACCTATTTAACAATCATTCTGCAACACCTGTCAGAGATTCTCCAACCAAAAATGAGCAACAGTTTTCATTTGTAAATTAGTTGGATTATCATTTAGTCTACATATAAATTTTGAGTTTATGTGATTCAATTTGAGTGATTAGAGTTGTAATTTCTTCAAATGAACGGGTCATGTTAGGGACACTCTTATTGTGGTATTTAAATGGATTCACCCAAGGTTTCACGCGTAAGGTGGATTGAATTTTAAATAAATGCCTATCTGCAACAGGAATTGAAGTATTTATTTCACATAGTGTCGTGTTATGAGACGGTCAGCATATAAAGTTCATTTCTTAGGAATGGTCGATTTTATGAGCGCATCGATTTGGACATCGGCCATTTATTATGTTCGTTCTTACTATAATACATACCATAAAGCGAGTACAAACCATGTAAAGGTCTAAATAGTGTTTTATTTTAAAACGTGGTTCTACTATCCAAAAGCGTGCTTCTTAACTGAGCCAGCATACATATGAGTGAAGTGGGTATCTCGAACTTTTCTTTCACAAAAGAATGGTGCTTCGGTGTACAACGCAGTAACCCATTTGAATCAAAAAATAGGTCGAGTGATAACACTTGATTTTTTGGTTGACAGTTTTAAGTTTTACGAAAAAGTTTAAATTCTATTTTAAACTACTTAGTCTTATAGAACACAAAAATTGAACAATCACTTTGTAACGCCATGACAAAAGGCAGAATTCTAAAATAATCAGACACATTTGGTGTGAATTTTAACGATTTGAAGTAACCCCGAATCATTAATTCATATAAATTTGGTTGGTCCATATTAGCACTGTCAAATGTGAATTTAAATATATTCATTATACTCGCTGGATTGAAAATATTCCGCTTTTTCATCGCAATAATTCTTTAGCCCCGACAAACACAAATTACTGTAATGAAAATTTGCTTATCTTTTCTAACCATAATTTACAGTCACACTTTGTGACACAATCATATGAAGAATTCCGATTGATTTCGATTGATACACGAAAGCAAAAATCAAACTGATATTTTCTTCTCAAAGATTTGTTAAATTGCAAATATGCCTGTTTTGACCAAATGGGACCTACAAATGATCTTAATTTAATAGACATTAATTTAATTTGGTAATCATTAAATTGTCAATGCAAAAGCTACAAAAGATGCCGCACGTTTTAAATATGAAGATTTGATAAACTAAAATACACTCTCAAAATCTTCGCAATAGTACAGAATTTTACGGCAAGGATTATTGACACAGTAAAATCCAAGAAATTGCTCTTAAAATTCGTTAATTATTATTTTATACACCAACCGTTGGCAAAATAACCGGTTATTGCAAGCCATTTGATACATTTTAAAGTTAGTATTTCCAATCAAATTGTCAAGAAAGTCATTTTGAGCAATATTTAGAAAATACTTATATTTTTAAAATCGATTTGTTTTAGTGCCAGAACGAGAAAAATGCTACTAAGCCCAGTAAAAAAAGTCTAATCACCTAATTTAGAAGCCCACATTATCATATTATGCTAAAATAACAAACACAAATACTACGATTTGGTATATTGCATATATACATTAAAAAATTTAATTTGAATTACATAAAAATTAGTGACACTCATCATATCCCGCATTGGATAATGCGCATACCATCATTGCGAAAATCGTATGACATTTTCTTTTAAATATAAAATTTTAATTGAAAATAAATAAAATTTAAAATTAAAGTTCATTATCCACCTTCATCTTCATCTTATATATTATGTACATAATATAGTAACATAAAATTTAAAAATTACTTTAATCAATCAATAAAATTAATCATCAATTTATATGTCAAAACTAATATAAAATTACATCATTCAGCAACATAAAAATTTTCGTCTTACTTAAACTTTATAACTCAACAACAATTTATAATTTCGCTTTTCTTATTTACTACAATTTAAATTTATTTAATGATCATACAAAAAAAAAAATCTTATGAAGATGATCTCGCACGAGCCAATATAAATTTGTTTGAATTTGCGCTCCCCCATCGGTTAGATTAGATGATCGCTAAATTTATTTTTTTTATTTTTAATTTTCTTCTAATTCAGTCAATATTACATATTCCGAGAACATAATCAGTAATTATAAAATAAATAAATAAAAAAAAAAAAAAAAAGTAAAAGTTTATTTATTTATTATGAAACATATTATGTATAGTATGGCACACATATAAGTAAATAAATAAATAACATAAGATGAATGAATTATTATTGTTAAGAAGGAAATAACAGTAATTTAAGATTTAATTGACATGAGTAGGTGGAGATGGTTCATTTTATGTTTATAGTAGAAAAATTTGGTTTTGTGCAATATGGGGCTGATTTTTTAACGTTTACCATGTAATTTTGTATTAAGTAATATCGAGCTATTACAAAATTTTAAACATTTGTGATGGTGATATGTTCCAACATTTATCCGAAATGATCGTGAATATAATAAATTTGGCATGTGCCAAATAGAAATGTTTAAATGGTAAACATTAATTGAACAGTTTTAAATAAATATTACAACTTAGCTGCTGATCTCGATCATTCTAAATGTCAATGAAATAAAGTTTTTTTAATATTTAAAACGCGATATAGAGTCCTGGAATTTCAGTATCTGGCTCAACATTTTTTTTATTTCATCATATAATAACTTAACAAAACATATAAAAAACATGCTCTGCCTCAAAATATTTTATAAATTTACCAAAATGTAATATAAAATGATGAAATAAATAAAATATAAATAAAATATTTGTATCGAATACCCCGCCAATGATATAAATTAAAAAAGTAATTGCGCGAGGTGCAATAATAAGGGAATAGCTAGTAAACATAATAAAACAATAAACAAATAAAGAATTTTCACGACAAACATCACGCCAAAACATTCACACATACCGCAATTATAAGTAGCAACATGTAGAGCTAATAAAAATTTAAAATAAAATTTCGATATTGGTTTGATTGAACAACCACAGTTTTAAATTCCTCAGAAAAGCTTTCTAGTTCGACGAGGACTTCAAATCCTGAGGAAGCAAATTGAAAAGGGAAGGGGCTATAAAAATGTAAAATCGCTGACAGTATTTCTTTCTAGTAAAAGGAACCATACACCTATTTTTTATTCTTAAATTGTAGTTGTCAACAGATTTGACATTTCTATAGCCACCTCTAAGGTAAAATATCTTTAAAACTTTGTAAACATATAATTGCCGAAGAGGGAGTATTTTGCTTTTTAAGAAGAAAGGAAAAGAAAGTTCCATTCTATTATTTTTTTATATATAACCCGGATAGCAAACTTCTGGGCAACTATGAGTTGAAATAAACGCCACCCCACACACACTTACACCATATTCCAGTTTAGAATTAAATAATGAGAAATAAACAGTTCTCAAAATTGAAGAAGGGTATATCTCCCGAAGGACATTCAATTTGATAATCGCTATATTTAGTGATTTTTTTAACTTTTCAATATGTAAACTAAATTTCAAACCGCAGTCAAGTGTTATACCAAGACATTTAAAGTCGCATGTGTATTGGATAGGGAAACATTTTTCATTGCAGTTTGAACTACATAACAATAAATGACTAATAATTGGGTTTTCCATAGTTTATGAGTCCTTCTTGTCGAAGAGCATTAAATTAGATTTAGGACTTAAAACCATTGAGTGGAGATTAAGTCATTCCCGCAAAATTAAAAAATCTGCCTCAATATGTGGCTTAATCATACTGTAAGATAAACCAATATTATGGAATGCTACATCATCCGCAAACGTAACGATTTTACCACTGAGATCCAATTGACAGAATGAATCGAAATATATTAGAAATAAAATAGGACCCAAAACGGATCCTTGAGGGACACCTGCATCTAGAGTGGATTCGGTGCTTAATATATTATTTATACCCTTACCTGTTGCTTCCTTTCCCTTAAGTAAGATCCAATCCAATCCAACACAACACCGCGAAACCCTGCCATATATAGAGTTTAGATATCAGTATTTGGTGGTCAACAGTGTCAAACGCCTTTTTAATATCGATAAAAGCTGCCACTGTCTTATAATTATTATTAAGACCTTTAAACACCAGGGTTAGAAATTCTAAAAGAGCATCATCAGTATTAAAATTGACCCTGAAGCAAATTGCGCCTTGCGCTTAAGAATTTAGTTTTCTCAATAAAAAATACAAATCTGGTCTTAACGCATTTTTCTAGAATTTTTGTGAAAATTGGAAGCAGCGAAATAGGTCAATAATTTCCTACACTTGTTTTGTCATCTGATTTAAACAAAGTGATCATCAGAGCTTTTTTTAGTTGTGAAGGAAATTCGCCAGTGGAAATACTTAGATTAAAAATATATTCCAGGGGATCGATTATATGGGTGGCAACATTTTTAACTTTACGGTTGGAAATACCGTCCAAACCACAACAATTAGAATTGTTAAGAGCTTGTATAATCGACATAATTTCCGAC
The DNA here is from genome assembly GCA_963556175.1 of Tipula confusa. Lineage (NCBI taxonomy): Eukaryota > Metazoa > Arthropoda > Insecta > Diptera > Tipulidae > Tipula > Tipula confusa. Next base: position 24,569,448 of record OY744475.1, read on the forward strand.
TTACCAATTGAAGCTAAGAAACAACTTCTTGATTCAGTACTACTACTAAAAAGCAGTTTCGATTTATCTGACTTGTTAATATTGACATTCTTTTCAACATTCTTTTCGTTTAGTAACAGTTACAAAATAATGGTTCATGCAAGTAGTCGCAACCTATTCCCATCATCATCAATTAATTCACTCAATGTAATAGAAATAGTATTTTTATTATTAATCAAACTATCAATAACACGCCATTGAGCTTTAAGTTTGTTTCTCTACTTTTCAAATAAGTGATGATAGTATTGCTGCTTTTTTTAACCTCAGAAGCAACCGATTTTTTAAGTTTAAGATATCGGCGTTTAAGTTGATCATTCAACGGATGATTTTTCATTTTAACAAATAAATGATTTTTTAAATCAATTTTCTTGCAAAGTGCATCTTTGTAATCCAAGGTTTAATTTTCTTATGATTTTGCATGCATGTTTTGGTGCTATGAACGTATTAAAGGCAGTTTTAGCAACTGAGCATAAAAATACATCGTCCCAGCATTGATTGGCTAATAGTGAATTTAGCTTAGGATTATCATAAACTTGAAGTACAACTGGATTTGATTTCGAGATTGACACACGGTTAGAAAATTTTAATTCAAAACTCGTCATTGCATGATCAGTAATATCTTTATGTTCAACTTTATATTGAATACTGCGTGTTTGGGATTAGTTACTTGTCTAATAAAAACATGGTCAATGCATGAGATACACTCATTCACTATACGAGCAGGTTCATTTACTAAAGAATACATGCCACAAGAGATATTCCGATTTGATTTTTGATTCCTTTAATAGGTCAATATTAATATCACCTAAAATAAACCAATTTTTTATACGGATAGAGTTTAGAAAATATTTAAGCTCTTTCAGAAAAATTTCTGGTGAGTAACAGTGTAGTCTATACATACATACAAATGTAAACGGTTCATTATTAATTAAACAATCTATTTGTATACCGTCGGCCGCCCTTATGGTAAGTCTTTTACAGATGTACTTGAGGTCAGTTCGAATAAAAGTAAGAACTCCCCCAGCTCTTTCAATATAATATTTTGATTCAAGATTATAATCATCGATTGTATAATTACACAATTTCTCTTTGTTTATCCAAACCTCGCTAAGGAAAATAATAACCGGTTGAGCATTCAAAGCCGCCAAGTTTACCAAAGATAAATCAAAATTTGCGCGCATGCTGCGAATGTTTTGGTAAAGAAATAAAAACTTTGAAGGCGCAGTAGAATTAACCGCATTATTGGTAATATTCGAGGACAATATTTGATGAGGAGAGCTACAACGAGAAAGAAAATTAACATTTGTAAGTTGAACTTGGTTATATATACAATTATTTTAAAATCTCATATATTAAATTAAGAATTAAATTTTAACTTAGCTAATGATCTAGATTCCCAAGATCAGCAAGCGAATTGATGTAGTTTATTCTGTTACCATCTATCTTTCTCATCATAATTGTAGCATCTCTCATCCATAGGTATTTGTATTTGAGTTTAATTTTTATTTCCTTTGCCTTCATGAATAAGTCCCGTTTAAATTTAGTAATGGGCTGATTGACGTAAATAATGTTATCACTGTCATCAATAATTTTAGACTTTAACTTCGTTTTTCTAGATGCACTAAATATACCTGCCTTGGTTACAACATTATTAAACGAACTATTACTTTTCCTAGTTTATTTGTAACATTGCTTTTAAAGCGATAGCAATCGATTATAGCGTCATTGTCACAATAATGTTTTAGCCCAACCTTGAGAAATAACATGATGGTATTTTTTAATAATTTTTCATCTTGGATTAGCAGAAAGCCCACAATTTCTACAGAATGGTTTAACCCTTATGGAGACACCAGGGTCTGGCCAGACCCTTTTTGTATTTGTTTGCAATATTCTTATATTTATAATTTCGCTATCGTCTAAATATTCCATGATATCCTCAAATTACTAGTTTTGAACAGAAATATGGGAAAGAGCATCAAAAATAGGAGGGTGGATAAGAGTTTTAGGACATCTTCAAATTCTAGTCATATTCGAAACACCAGGGTCTACCCAGACCCCATACACATTTTATATGAAAATATACTAAATTTGTATGTCTGCTTTCACTGTATATTTATCTTTCCGATGTTCCCGTTATTTATTCGTTTTCGATGTTTCTGCTGTGTATTTTAGTACATGCAGTGTCATAGTCTCTTCGAATTTTGAGCTGAAAATAGTGTGTAAAGGATTTTATGTGAATTTTTTTTGTCTGTTTGATCTAATACGAATATTATTAGTCTCGTAATCAGTTCAGCGCTTTATTTTCCGTTTTATTATTCATCAAGAAGCGGGTGAGATATTTGTTTTAGTGAATATAAATGGAAGAATTTGGAGAAGGAATGGATGAGGTGGACAAAGTTTACCAAACACGTTCTCGTTTTGATCCAACGTTCTATGAGCGTGTTGTGGCCGCCTTAGCTAACGATCTTGAACGAGAACGGGCAACGGAGGAAGAAGAAGATGTTGACCCTTTTGCTGTCGAAGATGATTCCGACGAAGATGCCGATTATGTATCAAATGAAGGTGACGAATCGGACATAGAAGCAGAGCAGGAATTGGAGCTAGAGGAGGCATATGACAGCGAAGATGATGAAATACCGTCAAAAACTGAAATACAAACGGCAGTTGAAGTACATCAACTAGCCGAAATACAACAAGCAGCAGAAACCCAGTCAACAAATGAAATGCAGCCCGCTATGCGGGAAGCAATGGATTTATTGCACACATTGAACATGTTCGGGAAAAATGGTACAAAGTGGAGCAGAGCAGAGCCACCAATTGGTCGTACACGTATCCATAACATTATGCGGTTTAGTGGAGGGCCTACTTCTACAAACTCGGTACCAACTGAAGTGTTCAAAAAGTTTCTAACATCAAACATCGTATATATCATACTAAAGGAAACAAATTGGTATACAAATGAAACAATTAATCAATGGAACACTAGAAATCCAAGCAAAAATAAAAAGGTATGGAAGGAGTGCAAAGAAATAGAACTAAATGCATTTATTGGAATACTATTAGCTGCTGGCGTAAGCCACAGTAATATGCAATACGCGTCTTTTCTGTGGAAAACGATGAACCTTCCCATTTTTAGAGCAACAATGTCATACCGCCGTTTCATTGCTCTATCACGATATATACGATTTTATGATAGCCGTACCCGTAATTTTCGTACACAATCCGATAAAGCTGCACCTATTAGGGATATATGGAATTTTTTAAACGAAAATTTGGAAAGTAATTATCGGCCACATAGTGATATTACCATAGACGAGCAATTGTTTCCATATCGGGAGAGGACGAAGTTCACACAATACATATCGTCCAAACTTGCGAGGTATGGAATTAAAGTATGGTGGGCAAGCGATGCAAAAACACACTATCCATTACAAGGTACTATTTTTACGGGTAAAGATGCAGGTGGTGAACGGGCTGTTGATCAAGGACAAAATGAAATGTTGCGTTTTGGCATCAAGGAATTCGGGAAGAACAATCGTGGCCGATAATTTTTTTACCACATTACAAGGATGTAAGCGCCTCATAGACATTGGGCTCGGATTTGTAGGTTCGTTGCAAAGCAACAAAACGTGTATTCCACCTGAAATGAAAAAAAATTCCCCACGGCCAATACATAAATCAATATTTGGATATCACGAAAATGATGTAGCAATATGCTCCTACGTTCGAAAGAAAAGCAAAGCAGTGATTCTTTTATCAACATTACATTACGACAAGAATGTAATTGGTGAACTACAAAAACCAGAAGCAATTATTTACTATAATAAAACCAAAAGTGGTTTCGATGCAATGGATCAAATGCTAAACCACTTTACCACAAAAAGAAGAACAAAAAGATGGACTTTAGCCTTCTTTTATAACATAATTGACATTACGGGTTTGGCGAGTTATATCATCTGCAAAGAAGTTAACCATTACAAAAACACAGATGTACGCAGAAAATTTTTGTTCTCGCTTTCAGAAACTCTAGTTCGTCCTCAAATTGAAGCTCGTTCTAACAATCCTCAAGTAATAAAGCAATTTTCGTCCCTATCAGCAATAGAAGCATTTCTCGGTGGCCCATTACCGGTAAAATTTACACTTCAAAATATATCATGTCAATAATAACGTTACACTATTCTTTAATAACGTTACACTATTCTTTACAGTCAGCAACATCAGTTTTGGCAACGGCAAAAGGTGCCGACGTTCTCCAAAAGAAACGAGATTGCCGATTATGCCATGAATATGATGAAGGCCGTCGTAAAACGCTTCTACTGTGTGAAATGTTCGACTCTAGTATGCCTGCAACACTCCAAAAGCGTTATAAATGCTTCAAATGTACAAATGAAGAGGATTTTTAAAAGAAATAGTTTCAATTCTATATTTTTTTTATTTTTACTTTAATCAGACTATGAATTAGCTTCTATAATTTTTACTTATTAATAAAATTTATATACTATCATAAAACTTACATTTTGTTTACATAAACTTATATTTAATGTATAGGGGTCTGGCTGGACCCTGGTGTCTCCAATGTGGAAAATAAATGTTAGGTTCACACAAGGGTTAATGATAACTGTTCAACACGATCAAGTTTGTGTTCCAGATTAGATACCTTATTTTTCAATAAAGCGTTCTCTTTAACCAGTTCTTCAACACGTTCCATAGCTTTATCGAGATTATCAAACCTCTTTTCCATAATAAGATAATTCTGTTTTAACTGAATAAATATTTCCTTTAATAATGGAACCTTCTCGTTTGCAGCATCAGACGAGTAAATCACGTTATCAGTGATATTATTGGTAATATTGTCAGTATCAGCAAATTGACCCTGTTTAGGAATTACACAAACAGTTTCATCATACTTATTTCGATGCAATATCATAACAAAATTTGAATGATTAAGATTTGATTTGAGAATAACGTCGATGTTATTTGAGACTAAAATTCATAATTTGAGACCATCTAAGATTTCTTTTGAAAATAATGTATATTGTATTTCGGATTAAATTTGAGATTATATTGAGATTAAAATGCACGATTTGTGATTAAAATTCACAAAATTTGACCGAGTAAGGATTCGCAATTTCGAGACGATGATCGAACTTCGGCGTTTGGGTCAATAACAAGACCATCCTCATCGATATCACCTCATGACAAATGTTGTGTAAAATAGTAAAATACAGCAAGCATTTATAAGGACGATGACGTTGCCGACGTGTACTTTTAACCCTATTCCGATTCTACGAAATCTCGCTTTTAATTGGCCAAATGCATTTTCAACAACTCTGCGGCATTTTGAAAGATGGTAATTAAATAATTTGTCCTTGTAAGACTGAGATGTTGAATAAGGATATAGCTTTATCATAATATTAAATGTGGAATCTCCAATCAATAGAATTGTAACTTTGACCTCTTCGATTAATTTATATTTGCTTTGAAACAATGGGTTACACAGATGCTCTGCTTTCACCTTAGACTTTTCAAAGATTCCAGAGTCGTTCATCCTTCCTGGTGATCCTACGTTTCAAAAAGTGAATATATATCGGGAGTCCACAACATCCCACAGTATTACCGAATACCACCCTTTAAAATTATAGTAATCAGTGGCCTGCTCTTTGAGTGGATGCACTTCAATATGGCAGCCATAGATAGCACCAAAACATTGAGGAAACCCGAGAATTTCATACCCCCGAACTATTTCTTCAATTTTCTCAGAAGTGGGTGGATACGTATTAAAGTATTCCGTTTTAAATTGTTTGACAATTTCTCGAGAAATTTCAAGAACAATTTCCCCAAATGTTGCTTGACCGACTCCAAATAATGAGGCTATTGCTCTGTACTTTGCTGATGAACTTAATGAATATAACGTAATTGCCAATCTTTGATCGATATCGATAGGCTTCAGACGAAGTTTTAAACATTTCTTATATTATTTAAAAAAAACGATTAATTAATTTTCCTCTTTTCTTTATAACTAAGTCTAACTCTACTAAAATATCAGCATTAATTTTTTGAATTATACTGTCAGTTTATTTAATTAATTTTAGGATCATATAGTTGTACAATCTTACCAGTTTAAGATTGGATGCTTTTTTATAGAAAAGGGCTATAAAAAAGTATCCACTCTTCCAGGAAGTGGTTATTTTATTGATTGCATAGACAGCTGGTCACGTTGTCCCACAAATGTTCTAGCTACAACAGTTCTAGCATCTACCAATGATTTTAAAAACAGTTTAGCCAACTTTTATCGGCCAACTTTTATCGGCTCCTTTGAGAAAATAGTATGGAATAATAAGTGTATTGCTTTGGAAAACTTTTGAAATTTACAACAACAATTACAAAGAAATAAATTGAAATAATTTTAACTAAATTGTTTTTTTTTATTTACATAAAGTAAATACAATTTTTGGTTAACGAAATTATCACTTGACGTCCGTGAAAGTTGCGGTCTTTAGGTTTGAATCCCAATGGAAAGCGAACCTATATTTCTGCAAACTCAATTTGGACTTAAATTTAAAAATTTATATTAAAAATTCACCAAATTTTTTAATGAAGTATAATACATTTAATTTTAAATTAAAAGTGGATATTGTTTGGAAAATAAAATTTTGAAAATGTAGCAAATTTAAATTTAACAAAGCCACAGCTGAAATTTTACTTTTTGTAATTATGAAAATGAACCAACTTCAAGTGGCAATTTCGTTAACCAAAAATTCAATTTAATTTAATTAAAATAATTTTTTTTTCCATTTACCGATTTATTCGATATAACTGTTGAGCTAAATGTAAATGTTTTCATTGGTGTTCGTACATCGATAAATTACGTATAGCGAAATTTATATAGTAAAAAAAAATCAAATCATTTTATGTTGGCAACATGTATAATCAAATTACCGATAAGAAGCGGTATCTATAATGGCGGACCTGAATGCACCCAATAATTTAGGTAAAGATATCCACAGAAACTCAAAGTACTTTCCTTATGATACAATTCAACATTTTGGTAGAAAATGTATATAGTCGAGCATTATTGAGTGAAATTTACATTTTTTAAGGAACTGTCGAATTTAACATATTCTCACTGTAAACATATTTTAAAATAAAAATTCCAATCCTCCCGTAACCGCAAAATATTTGCAATAAACTATACATTATAATTCAGAACATATAGTAAATGATACCATCATAAAATAACTGGATTAATTTTCTCCTCGCGTATCATTTCAATCATTTAACAATAAAATAAATTATCCATGTTGGTAATGTTCCCATTTTATATTTAAAACCAACATATTTAAGCATAAGAAAAATGTTTATCAATTTTATTTGATAAAATTCTGTTATTTCAGTTACTTATCTTAAATTTTATTTTTTTTTTCGTTTTTTTTTTAACTTTTCCAAACGTACGAAAAACGTTTTAATTCAATTTAATTTATAACGATTCAATGTAATAAAAGTCGCCAAACAAGATGTTAAAAAGCAAATGCTAATTATAAATGCAGATATATAGAATTGTACATTTCTTTGGATAATTAATTATCATCACAATTTTGTCTAGCAATTAAATTTATAAACTGTTAGCTTTAATTTATTATTAATACACCTGCAAATAATTTTTTTTCTTATTTTTAAATATTAATTGGAAAATTGATAAATAAGTGGCACTTTAATAAAATTTGTTCGATAACGTCGTTGGGAAATTTAATTTTATTTGAATGCGTATTCGATCTTTGACCAAAAAAAGCTTCTAATTTAAAAAAGTTCATCTATTGTAAAATGTAAGAAGTTTAAAAAACTTTACTTATTTAAAAAATAGTGCACATAAGCAAATGGTTTATGTTGATTAACAAATATTTGGAATTACTGTTAGCCCGAAAACTAGCTCGAAAATATTTTTGGATTGTGTCTTTGCTAAATATAGTTATAATTTCGATCTGTCCCGAAATCTTGGTAATAAAACGTGTTTTATTAGTATCCATCCCGAAAAAAATACCAAGTCATCAAAACGTTGCAAGGCCAAATTAAAATTAAAACGAAATAGTTTTTTATGTAATTGGTAAATATTGTAAATTTAAGCAAGTATAGTTTTCATGGCTTCACTCTTGCAACCATACTTCCCCCGGAGCCCAAAAGCTTTGGTTTCCTGGAAAACGACTGAAAGAGCCATATATGTAGCTCCATTCAATTGCTACTGGCATCGTTTATGGTTAGAACTAGGGCGGTATCTGATCGCCTTCGAACCTCTAACTTTCGTTCTTGATTAATGAAAACATCTTTGGCAAATGTTTTCGCTTATTTAAGTATTACGACGGTCTCCGAATTTCACCTCTCGCGCTAAAAACTAATTGAAAATAGAACATAAGTCTTATTCCATTATTCCATTCAGAGAATATTTATGCAAAAATGGTCTGCTTTAAGCACTCTAATTAGTTCAAAGTAACTGTACTGTTCTAGACCAGCACTCGGTAAAGAGCACTAATATAGATTTATTACGTGGATAAACTTGCGTTTAACCTCTACAGTAATACGTCATAGCATCAAGATGGTGTACGAACCCAGTTACGGTGTACCACCTGCGCTTGACACAAGTTCAACTACGAACGTTTTAACCGCAAAAACTTTAATATACGCTATTGGAGCTGGAATTACCGCGGCTGCTGGTTTTAAGATTTCATATACTCTCAAAATTCATATCTAATTCTTATGTTTTCATCTTGATCCCACGAGTTTAAAAAGCTTTAACGTTCAGTTCTGTTAAGATTGCTTATTGTTAATTTAACATGTAAAATTAGATTCGTTTGCAGAAAAATCAACAATAGTATGGTTATAGCAAAGTTCTAGAATTGCTGCAGTCCAAGATTTTCAAGTTTCATCATGACACTTTGGGCTGCCAGATTTTCAAAAGTCAAAAATCGGAGATTTTTTAAAGCCAAAAAAAATATAAAAATTTTTTCCGGAAAGTTTGAAGTTCAGCCTAATACCGCATTCCGTACTTTGATAACTGTGGTTGTGCGTATCTACATGATAAATAGATGCCAATTTTATTTTAGTAATTTTGTGGTATATAAAAACACTATGCAATTTTATCATTACTTCGTTTTAACCAATTGCAATATTTTGGATTAGCAAACCATTCTTTGTTAAATGACTCTGCCAAATGAATTTTTTTCAGGCAGGTGTTGTAGTTAATTAATTCAAAATAAAATAGTTAAGCTTTTGGGTGGTTTTGTAATTTACGGGAAATACACATCCAAAAATCAGATCCATTGTCATGTAAGGGTGTGATAGTTGGACCCTCTATGATTACTATGCGAGATGTTTGATGTCATTAAAGAGACACGCGATATTTGGTTCCTATAAGGATCTATCTTTTTCAACCGTTATTATTTTCGTCTCATCCATTTTATTTTGTTTAGTTAACTGGAAGTTGGTGAAAGCATCGTATAAGAGGTGTAGTGATGTAGTTTATAAGTCTACAATTTACAGCTTTCTCGATTATGCAAAGAATGTTATTGCCGTTATTTTGTATGTGCCCTTTATTAAAGAATCTATTAGTTATGGATTTAAAAAACACGGGCCAAAACAGTTGTAGAAATAAAAAACGAAATATCAAGTTTGGGTCAGGAGGTACCCCGGAAAAAAGAAATTGTTTATCACTTGATTGCGATTCAATAATGATTGCGATTGGTCATGACGATAAACACAACTATGATCCCCTGTTGGAGTATAGAATCCATGGGCTGAACCATCGTCCATGTCAGTACAGACTGGCTTGAGCAATATAATGTGCATATGGATATTCAAAGGGAACCTGTATTCGTGCGTCATCGATTTGGCTTTGGCGTAAAATAGCACGTTAAAAATAAATGACGAAAGAGTTGGGTGAGCTTCGGCCCTTGAAAAGATTACATGGATAAAAACAAAAAATACACAATTATTTCGGGAAGTGATATGACTTTGATTTTAAATATTTAATATATAGTATACGATAAAAGCGATGACTTGCGAGAATATGATGCTTTTATAAACGCAGCAAAAAGTTCATCTGCTTGCAAGGAACAGGCAAAAAAAAACATTCAAATTCGGAATTTTTAACAAACAAAATGAGGGAATGTTTAATCACATATAAATGTACATGCAAAGTATAACCTTATCAAAATATAACCACATCACCAGTATACGTGACCTACGCATCTAAGTAATCTCATATTAGTACCTAAATACCAAACGACTCGAGTTACAAATTAGCAAACATAAAACTAAGTTCTAAAATCGGGCTTTCCGTAACCATATCTATAGAAGTATAATGCCAGTTGCAATTTTTTGTAGTTTAAACCGCTTGACATAAAAATTGAAATCTGCGAATGAAAATGTTAATTTTGTACACAGATCAAATGAGCTTGAAATACAAACTGTAACTCTCCAAGAGTTAAAAGAAGAAATAAAAAGTGTAAATCTGAAAAAAGCTCCTGGATATGATTTAATAACTGGGCAAATTATAAAAGAACTACCAAACAAAGCAATACCCAAACTTCTGCACATAATCAATGCTATGTTTAGATCAAGATACGTTCCAAGGCAGTGGAAGGTAGCAAAAGTGATCATGATTTTAAAGCCAAACAAAAACAGTAACGATAAAAAGTCATTTCGACCAATATCTCTACTTCCTACTATATCGAAGATATTTGAAAAACTACTTCTGAAGAGAGTAAAGCCTATAATAAAGGATAATGAACTTATACCTGCTTATCAGTTTGGATTCAGAGAAAAACATTCGACCCTAGAGCAAATTCACAGAATCACAGATATTATAGAACATACTCTAGAAACGAAAAAGATATGTTAAAGCCTCTTCTTGGATGTAGCACAAGCATTTGATCGTGTATGGCACAAAGGATTAGAGTACAAGTTACATCGAGATCTTCCCAAACAGTGTTATGAAATCCTAAAATCTTACATAACCGACAGGCATTTCCGTGTAAAATATGAAGATGAATATTCGGATCTAAAGAAAATTTCAGCACGAGTGCCGCAAGGAAGCGTTTTGGGCCCCATCTTGTACCTCCTGTACACACGAGTCATAACCACTAATGAAAGAAACAACCATATCTAGATTTGCTAACGACACAGCAATTTTGGCAGTTGGGAGTAATGTAACGCAAGCTAAAGAAAAATTACAAACATTGATTAATTCAGTAAGTAACTGGATGAAGAAATGGAGAATTAAGCTCAATGAAATTAAATCGGTTTCAACAACATGAGAACATTGAAATACGTCGTATCCTGGACTGTCCGATAGCATTACGACGCTTACAAAGAACCAAACCAATGGATCTAGTGATTAAAAACTAAAATAATAAATACTATATTATAGCAAATATTTATTTAAATAAATAATTATATTTATCTTTGGGACTAGCCATCGGGCTTTATCCTGGTTTAACTAATCAATCTAGCAAAGACTAAAAAAACAACAGCATTACAGGCCTTGCTGAGATCTTTTATCTGATCTTTTCACAATTTTTTTTGCAATTGGTGATCGTTGCAAGTGGTTAGCCCAACGGACGATTTACACACAATAGTCATGGCGTTGAGGTAAGCGGAGGGGATATAACTCACAATCACGGTGTGACTTACACATTAACCATCACTATACGACCGGTGACAAAGAATAATGCTCCTATTATGATTTTCACTGAATTCGAATTTTGGTATTATGATTTTCAAAGTGAGTGAGATTAATGTGACTTATTGTCACTAAAAGTGTGAGTCACTGAGCTGAAAATATAACAGCACAAACAAAAAAATCGAAATACCAACTCAAATTTGTTTTTCGAGATCAAAATACAAAAAAACGCAAAAGTCACTCACTAAAATTAAAGTGAAAATCGTAATACCAAATGTTGACTCACGTGAGAATAAGCGTCACTGTAAGTGACAGGTGAAGTGAAAATCATAAAAAAGGTATAAGGTTAGCAATGACTAAAACCTTTCTATTAGAGGCTAGCTAGTGGTTACCTTCACCAAAAAAGTTTCAAATCAGAAACAACTGAACCGATATTGCCCAAATTGGTATAGCACCTGTATTTTTCAATACAGCACCTGTATTTTTCAATGCACGCAGTGTATTTTTCTTGTCGTACGAGGCAAATATATAAACGTTTGATCGCCGGCATAAAAAACTACTGTTAAAAAGCTGAACGGGAAAGAACTGAATTCCACCAAAAATTTAAAAAAAACAACCCGCTCACGTTGAAGAATTCGTAATTTAGGATTGGCACTCACGACGTGCACTCATTGAAAAAACAATGCGCATTTAATGGCAGTATATCAGCCATGAAAGAGTATCGTTTGAAACTCATTTTTCTTTAATTAACTTAAAAGTATTTAAAAAGTATGTGCAAGGTATTCGTTTATGCATACGATGAGCCAAACTAACAAAAGTAATTTGTATTCATGCACCAACGGATGTCAGGCAAATTTGAATTGTAGCACATTATTTCTTCATAAAAACTTTCATTTGGAAACATGGACACACAATTGTATAATGTCCTGAAGTCAAATTGATCAAGTATAACTTTTTGAGAAACAGCAAATCTATACGATGACAGGGGGAGTGCAAGTAAGGGATTGAAAACCAAGATGAGAATACATAATATTAAAATCTTTGGGAGTTACTAAATATTTCAGTTATCAGTGCCGCCCAGGCAACTCTATAGGTATGATGAAAATTAATTCGATTAGCAAAGTTAAGTTATGCCCGATGGATGGAAACAAGCAAGGTTCTGGTATATGAAGGTGCTATCAATATAAACCAGCTACACAATCTATACTTACACAATTTTCATCATTCTTGGTCTGAAAATATATGAAGTTTAAGATACAGAGATGCAGTTTCGGCCAAATAGAACGAAACAACATTCGATTATCATACAGTATTATATTATTTATAACACAAAAGTCTCCGCCACACGTAAACGACGTAAACCATTCAAACATAAAACCATACACTTCACTCGTTCGCATAATATGCAATAATAAAAATGTATGTCATCGCATAACAAAATCTTAAAAGAAAAATCACTTGATTCTTATCCAAAAAAAAAAAAAAAATCACCTCACCTCAATTTTGAAGCACACACAATTCAAGAAAGGAAAAACAAAAAACCACACGATCGCGCAAAATAATAAATAAAATAAATTTTTAACTTAAGAACAATAATTATAATGTTGATATGCGTTATTATCATAATTTTTTACATTTTTTTTTTTTTTTGTTGAAATCAAAGAAATCAAAATTTTAAAATAAAAATCTTTCAAATTCGTATAAGGAGTATAATATATGAGCATATAAATTGTAAGAAGAAGAAAGAATTAAGATATCGAAAAATGTTATGTGTATTATAAAAAATATATTATTATTATTATTATTACTATAAATATGTAATTATAGTGTATTTTTAAATAATTTTAACAGAAAAATCTTAAGACTTTAAATATTTTTGCGAACACATATTGATTGTTGACGCCTACGAAATTTAAGTCGTATATCTGTAGATGCATTCGCGATATATATATATATATATATATATATATATATATATATATATATATATATATATATATATATATATATATATATATATATATAATATATAAATTTATGGATATGGTTAATAATTTTAATTTAAAAATATATAAATTTATTTAACGTTTTGTTTTAAGGATTTGGTAAATGACATGATATTAACAAAGTTTTCTTAAGACTTTCGTATATTATTTTATGGATTCTACATAAAAAAAAATATTACTTTGTATATGGTGCATCGTGTGTGGTAGGTGGTACTGACTTTTGTATATATCTGTAGATCAGGTTGAATACGAATAATTTTTGTTTATATTTTTTCGGTTAGATATCTAAATTATATATTAGGTCTGAGATAACATAAATATTCTCACAATATGTTTAGAAGATATCGTAAACAAAACGTTAAGGTTACACTTTATTGTTTTTAAATACAATCAATATAAGTATATATACATATATATAAATATATATTTATATATATATATATATATATATATATATATATATATATATATAAATATAAATATATATATATATATATATATATATATATATATATATATATATACATATATATATATATATATATATATATATATATATATATATATATATGTTTATATATATATATATATATATATATATATATATATATATATATATATATATATATATATATATATATATGTATATATATATATATATATATATATATATACATATTCATATATATATATATATATATATATATATATATATATATAAATATATATATATATATATATATATATATATATATATATATATATATATATATATATATATATATATATATATAGGATCATTCCATATGGAATCGTACATGAGTTGCAGTCGATGTCTCAAAAATTGTTCGAACTATATTTATTCGATTTATAAGTAAAAAAAAAAATATTGTAGAAGAAAATTTTTTTTTCTTCTTTCTCTCTCTCTCTCTCTCTGGAGTTACACTCTCTTAAAGTTTTCACTTTTTCAAGGAGTTTTGGGTACATGTATTACATTTTTGATGATATTTTCGGAACGGTTTGGCCGATTTTAGGTCTCTTAACGGTTTTTTAAAGCTACAAAACTATATAAAATTATAAAATTATTAGTTTTTAAAAAATTTTAATTTTAAAAGTTAAGTGATCCTTTGAATCTATATTTTTTGTTACCTCAATAACAAAAAAAGTATTTTTTTTTAATTTTTTTAATTACCGTTAAATCGCTTATTAATAATAACACTTCATTCTGTGAAGCTTGGCACTAGAACAAAAATGTTGAAATATAGGCCTCTGAAATCAAAATTGTATATTCTTCCGTACTGAAACTTATCTGTTTTCGGAATTTTCTAAATATATATAAATTTTGAGACCTATAAAAATCGTATCTTTTATTGATATTTTAATATTAAGGTAGGTTATGCTAATTAAAATGTTACCTAAAATTAAAATAAAGTGGTATAATAGTGATTTGTAATTAACTTTGTAAATTGGTTTCCATAAATTTTACAAAAATGCCGTTTAAATTATGCTGTAATTCATATATCCTATATATATATGTATATATGTACTCCGCATCGTCGTAAGAATCTACAGATTCGTAAAATAACTGAACGTATTATATCTGCAACCTGCAACAACTGAACACAGAAAATTATATTTGTGGCGCATGTTCCATGCAAATATTGAGAGTAACCGAAGAAGTTTCAGATACAACTAGCAGTCACACCACACCAAAAGAAAGAGAAATGGAATCAGTTGACATGATTCAAATTGAGGAAAATGAAACTATACTGCAGGCTAACCAAGTTATAGGAGCATCTGGATTAAGCCCATTAAATAAAACAAAATTGGGGTGTAAAACATATGGATAGGAAAAAATACAGAGGGTATCTTTAATTTTGAGTCTAGCAATTTAAATTTCAGATCCAAGCATCCCAAGTTCCTCTGGTATCAGTTTTATTAAAAACGAATTGGATTCAAAAAGGAAACGAAACAAAATCAAAAAATGTACTTGCTAACCACATTGCCAGTTAGTTGGAGTTAAAAGCGTATAGAAGAAGAATTTGGAGTAAGTAGATACACAAGCAGGCAAGTGAAACAGCTAGTTGCTACCAAATGCCGTTAAATAGTTACTCAGATTCTATTAAGGGTAATCCAATATCAGACGATGTAAAAGGTAGAATTTTGGAACATTATTACGACAACGAAATAAGCCGAATATTGGCGGGCATGACAGATACAGTGAGCGTCCGTGAAGGCGCAATAAAATTGAAAACCACTAAGAGGTTTATGTTGCTTAACCTAAAGGAACCATACCATAAATACAAACAACAAAATGAAGATGATCGGATTTTCAAAATTTGCAATGGAACGACCAAGAGAACGTGATTTGCTAGGAGCTTCAGGGGCAAATTCAGTATGCATTACACATGAAAATATATGTATGCATTACACATCAAAATTCAAATTTACTGTACTCAGTTGTCTCCAATTTAGTTCAACCGAGCGATACCAAAGAGGTTTTAAAATATGTAGTGTGCAATGATGAAAATTATGATTGCTGCACAAATATATGTTCTTTTTGCAATATAAAGCTTGATGATTTCATAGCGGAGATTTTTATTTTTAAATATTTGTATTATAGTTTGCTAAAATGTATTAATGTCTACTAACACAGTTTAAAGAAAATTTGAGTAGAAAGAAATATAAACTTTTGATTTCAAAGGCCTGTATTTCAAAATTTTTGTTCTAGTGCCAAGCTGATTTTTTCACAGAATAGAGTGTTATCATTAACAAGTGATTTAACGGTAATTAAAAAAATTTAAAAAAAATTCTTTTTTTGTTATTGAGGTAACAAACAATATAGATTCAAAGGATCACTAAACTTTTAAAATTAAAATTTTTTAAAAACTAATAATTTTATAATTTTATATAGTTTTGTAACTTTAAAAAATCGTTGAGAAACCTAAAATCGGCCAAACCGTTCCGAAAATATCATCAAAAATGTAATACATGTACCCAAAACTCCTTGAAAAAGTGAAAACTTTAAGAGAGTGTAACTCGAGAGAGAGAGAGAAAAAAAAAATTTTTCTTCTACAATATTTTTTTTTTTACTTATAAATCGAATAAATATAGTTCGAACAATTTTTGAGACCATCAACTTCCAAAATCCCATTTTTATGTACGATTTCATATGGAATGATCCTATATATATATATATATATATATATATATATATATATATATATATATATATATATATATATATATATATATATATATATATATATATATTTGTATATATATATATATATATATATATATATATATATATATATATATATATATATATATATATATATATATATATATATATATATATATATATATATATATATATATATATATATATATATATATATAGTTACAGAATATCATTCCGAAGTCATTAGTAAATACACTGTGAACATTAAACCTTCACACAAGATAAAACCGTGGTCTAACGCTGAACTTCTGAGATCCATACGTAACAGAGAATACTTTTAGCGACTTCATAAAAAATATCCTTTTCATAACTATATTAAAACACAGTTTTTACAATTCAGAAATATAGTATATAAACTTCGTATTAAATTAAAATTCGATTATTATCATAAAATGTTTTCTAAAACCCAAGGTAATTCCAAAAAAACCTGAAACATCCTAAACCAATTAATCTTTAGAAGAAACAAACACGAAACTGCATCCATTAGCTTAATCCGCCACAATAATTAAATAATCACTTCTTCTAGTTCTATAGCAAACGTATTTAATGAATTCTTTACCTATGTTTCAACTAATTTACATCCAATTCAATAAAACGTAACAGCCATTATTCCACATTTTTACCTCGTACTTACAGTTTGCAACAAGAACTTCTTCAAATTTTATCATTCATCCTACTATAGAAGCCGAAATTATTGAAATTTTAATCATAATTAACAAAAATGGTGCTACAGGGTTTGATAACATATCGTTAAAATTCATCTTGCAATTCAAAACTATTTTAATACCAATTTTAGCGAATATCATCAATTCCTCTATTAAATCTGGAGATTTCCCGAACATCTAAAAGATAGCGAGAATCACACCAATTTTTAAAAAAGGAGATAAATTAAATTTATCAAACTACAGGCCCATTTCTGTTTTGGGTACAATCTCAAAAATTTTTAAATTCATTATATTTAAACGTTTCAATTCTTTCTTGAAAGATAACTCTGTCATACACAAAAATCAGTTTGGATTTATAAAAGGGTCTTCAACGCAGTCAGTTGTTTCAAATGCAATGAACCAAGTGTTGATGGCATTATATGAAAAATATTTTGATTCGGTTTTGTTAATTGACATTCGAAAAGCCTTTAACAGCGTTAATCATTCCATTTCCCCACGCAACTGCTTTTAAATAGTTATTTTCATAATCGTAAACAATTCACAGTTGTGAACGGTGCTAAAAGCGAGAAAACCACTTTAATTGCTGGTGTTCCTCAGGGCTCTATACTGGGACCTGAATTTTTTATTTATTAAAAATACTTTTCCGCCAACTATATAAAAATTCCTCAAGTAACAGAAGTTATGTATTTAGGCCTTTTGATCGATGAAAAACTAACTTGGAAAGCCCATATCCATATGATAAAATGTAAGCTGTCCTCTTTCAATTTTGCATTGAAACGCATAAGACAATCTATCTCCCTGAAAACTGCATGGATGCTTTTGTTTTCGAACATACAGTGCTACTTAAGCTATATGATAGTGATATGGTCATCTGTCCCTGAGAACATACTTGGGGAGTTAGCTAGATGTCAGAACAAAATAGTGAAGACCATCAAAATGTTGATACCGTTAACCAGAACCAAACAAATTTATTCCTCAAACATTTTATCACTCGATGTATTACGCTCATACGAGTCATTCCTATTTAAATTAGGTCATATTAAGTGTAATATTGAGTTACCACAAGTGAGTAATATACATGAACACTACACTCGAAGAAAATCCCACTTTTTCATAACATCCCCTGGAACTTATATTGGATCTACCAACATATTTAAGTTCCGGTTGACATTATATAATAATTTGCCAACATCAATCAAATCTGCAAGAATAAAACAATTTAAAGAATTCTTGAAAAAAATTTTGTATGATGATTGGTTTGGCTGCAGCGCTGATATCTAGATAAATTTTCTGTACTCTGATGTTGGTATGTGTATATATGTGTATATTTGTTTTTCTGTTTTTCTATTTCATTTCTATTTTGTATGTTATCAATATGATAATAACTTGTATCTTGTAAATTGAATTATAAAATTTGTATTATATTGTATACCTCTGAATTATATAGCTTCCCGCCACAGCATATTTATGATTTAGGAAAGCTGCTTAATAAATTGTAAAAAAATAAAAAACTTAAATAAAAAAAAAACATATATATATATATATATATATATATATATATATATATATATATATATATATATATATATATATATATATATATATATATTATATATATATTTTTATATATATATAAATATATATATATATATATATATATATATATATATATATATATATATATATATATATATATATATGTATATGTATTTCGACCGAAAAACCACAGCTTTAACCACTAATTGTTCGATTTGCTTAAGATTTAAAGAGCAGCTGTTAAATTTTTACATATTTAGTACGTTTTAGCACCTTCCATGGTATAAGTTCCTTGCTGAAAACTCCAACATTTTTTCCTTTTTAGCATCGACAAAGTATCCAAAGATTTTTCAAAAATCTAATATTTAACTTGGTGAGAAGTTTTTTTTATTGAATACACCTTCAAAAACTCAGTGCTGTCAGAACCATAGAAAAAGTGTATTGCAATTTCGAAACAAGTGATTATGAAAACTATTAACATTGTTAATATAAGGCAGAACATCGACTGGACAAAAAAAGAGATGAGCGGAAATCTAAAAAGTAAGAAGCAGAAATTGTCATAAAAAGTCAACTAAACCAGATTAATCCCCAACAAAGCTACCGCAGTGAAACCATGCTACTTTCAAATGAAAGCCAATTTGAAGAAAGTTATTTGTCGTTACTGCACGAGTGAATAAGCCAAAAATCTGAGAATAAAAGACGTCCCAATATATGATTTCATTTTAAAATTGACGGATAAAAGGTAAAGGTATGCTATTGCAGTGGTAAACTCATTGTAGATTTATTTAGGGTTACAAACCCGAATGTGAAAAAAAAAATAAGCCAAGTGCATCATTTAAACTTCGAAAAAAGTACCAATGCGAGCTTGGTGAATGAAGAAAAGGAGACAAGAACATTATGAGAAATATTAATTGGAAAAGCAATTATCTCATTCAGAGAAAGATAAAGGTAAATACTTTATGGGATCTTCATTGTTATTTTAACTTCCTAATTTACGCCACTTTTGCTGTAAAATTTGCTTCCTTTTTATCAATATTTTTGAAACTGCCTAAAATTTAACTTTTTTCGCAGATTTACCAAACTAATGCATATTTCCGAAATAAGCAGAAAAATTTATTTTTTTCAAACCCAATCCAACTAAATGTTATACAATTTAACCCTTGTGTGTATACCCAGCCACCCGGGTGGCCATATAAATTTTATATATTTGAAGATGTTGCAAATCTATTGTTAGGCGTATTAAACTCCGTGACATCCTAGATTTAGTCTTATTTTATCCATTTTTACTCAAATATATAATATTAACTATTTTTTGGCCGAGTTATTGGTAAAAATCTTTTTTTACCCTTATAATATATACCCGGCTACCCGGGTGGCCAGTACAAAATATGAGGAAATACATGACATGTACAATGTAAACATTGTTTTTTTTTTGTAATCTTCATAGTTTTTGTAAATTACACATAAAAAATTACAAGTTGCATCACAGTTCAAATTTTATTTTATCACAAAATATTAACAGTTCAGGTACAAAAACAAGAAATAATATAATTATATAAATAAAAGATTAAAAATAGTTCATTTGGAAATAGTTTGGCTTCAAACAATTATAACCTAATTACATCTAGAACACTTTATCGCTGGGTTGGTATGTTCAACGCAAATTGGCCTTTTACATTTACTACACGACTTTCGTGTATTCCTGCGTCTCTTTGGATCAGACGATAAACACGCATTTACCTGCTTGAGGAATTCGTCCAGTGCTATTGCGCACAGTAACAGTTGTCTTCTCGTGATTTGTAATAGGTTTACCAAGTATGCACTCAATACCAGATCGCGTGTTAAAATTTCTATGTACATTAGGTATGGTTGAACGGGTAGAAATATGTGGTAGAGCAAGTTGCAAAGCTAACTCGTTCAAAAACTTTTGGCGTCTAGATGTATTTTTGGATCTCGTTGGATTGTTTTCAACATAAATTTTAAACGCGGCAAGACAAGCAACGTCTATAATATTATAAAAAAAGGCTAAAGGCCATCGCAGGGTCTTTCTCTTGGTTGTGTAATGTGTCACTAATTTATCCATGGTATCTACGCCACTTTTGTTTCTATTATAATAGTGAATTATTTCGGGTTTCTTTTTATCCCCTATTATTGATTGGCTATAATGTTGGGTGGACATCAATAGTACACTTTTTTTTTTTTTCGGGACGTAGGAACATATGGTGACATTGTCTTCACTGAATCCAAACAAGGAAGAATATATTTCACGCGATTTTGATGGCAACATTTCTCTTGGGATGTAAGGTTTATTTTTTTTTAACGTCCCGACAATTGATAAATCCCAAGTTATCAATAATCCTGCAAGTGGTAATGTTGTAAAAAAATTGTCCATAACGATATTTCTGCCGGACCCTTTGAAACGCATGCATAAACCCTTTACAACTCGCTCCCCTTGATTCGTTTCCCTGCCAGATGGCTGTTTGCCAGTGTAGATTTGCCCTGTTATCGGGTATGAATTAGAGGCGTCACAAACCCACCAAACTTTGATCCCATATTTGGCGGGCTTAGAAGGCATGTACTGTGTAAATTTGGTTCTACCTACACAATAATGAAATTAATCAAATAAAAATAAATTGAAACACAACACCAAGGAACATAACAATACTTACCACGAAATGGAAAAAGTTGTTCATCCACAACCAAGCATTCGGACGGAGTATAATTATTTCGCAAATTTGCGTTCAGTAACTCAAAAATATCACTTATTGCAGCAGTTTTATCGGTCTCTAAGCGAGATGCTCTTGTATGTGGATTATCGAATCTCAGAAATCTGGATATTTCACGAAAACGGTTCAACCCCATGCTTGCGCGATATATGGGACTAAATGTTGTTGCCCATAATACTGTCGCGTGCTCATTATTCGAACGATGAACGCCAGCATTTATAAGTACGGCTATGTATGCTTCAAATTCCTCATTACTTAATATTTTCCACTTTTTTGAGGTTATGTCTCTGTTTTTTAGATTATATGCTTCGTAAACCTCTTTCGCCTTCCTATTTGTTTCTCTAATTACAATGTTACAAATTACGTCCGAGAAAATACACTTGAACGTGTCTTTTATAGAAAACATATTCGTCGAACGAGAGGGCCCACTGTTTTTATTTCTCAATATATTGTGTCTCAATGTTTGTCTTTGGGGAGGGTTCCGCCGCCATAGTGTTCCATCTTTAGCCGTATAGCTGGATGAAATGTTTTCGTCATGGCCTTCAGTTTCATCGATTTCACAGTCTTCTTCGTCGCTATCATGTTCATCATCCGACACATTTATTGTTACATTCTCTGTAACTACGTCTTCTATATCGGAATCCTCGTTGTTTTCTTGTGGAGCTGGTGGGAGCCACTCAGTTTCTGAATCGTCTTCGAAGAATTCATACACATCGTGATCTACTTCATCTTCCTCACATTCTTCTAGCAAACGTAGGAGATAAGCTTGTTGTTCTTCGTAAGACAAACTGTTGGAAATATATTATATAAACTAATCTAATAAAAGAATTATTACCAAATCAATAGTTACCGTCGAAATTCTGCGTTTGTTAGTTCGTTATTTAGTTCCGCCATTTTATTTAAAATATGTAAGCATAAAATATTTTTTTACACGGACAACCTATTAGTTCGAATAACTTTCCATCACTAAATTAATAACTTCTATTTTTTATCCACCAATGTATATGTTTTTCTTTTGTCTCATTTTTCTATATTTACTCGGGGAATCCCAATTTTATAGACATATTTTTGTGCAATTTCAATTATAAAATTCATAAATGAGTTGCGACTACATAAAGAAACGAGTAAAATATACGTGGCCACCCGGGTGGGTCGGGTATATATTATAGTATAATTTTTTGGGTATAAACACAAGGGTTAAATATAGGAAATAAAATAACAAAAGATTTTGTTTTTACGATCGCGATCCATAACGCAGGAAGATCACTTTAGTTTAAAATAATTTGAACGATACCTAAAATAATCTGTTCTTGTGCGCATGCACACACGCATATTATAAAATCATTCATCAGCAACACCATCGATCTCTCACATTTCTTTATCAATAATCTTCATTAAAAATAATAACTTGAAAATAATTTCCACTTTATGTGTTTCAATTTGTTTTCTTAAAATATTATGACAGAATCTTTACGTTTTCTTTTTTTAGGTTATAATTTCCAAAATATGAAACCAACGGGTGGCTTTATATATGTATATATATATATGTACGTAAACACATCTTTCTGTTTAAAATTCTTAATTTTTAATCAAGACAGATTTGTACCACAAACAAAAAAAAAA
This sequence comes from Tipula confusa, assembly GCA_963556175.1. Taxonomy (NCBI): domain Eukaryota; kingdom Metazoa; phylum Arthropoda; class Insecta; order Diptera; family Tipulidae; genus Tipula; species Tipula confusa. The sequence continues at coordinate 24,592,958 of OY744475.1, forward strand.
ATTTTTGTAATAAGTAGGAAAGTTTTAAAATTAAAATTGTTGTTTCCAACTTGATGTTCTTAATATATTTATTTATTTATTTTATATATATGTATTATACAGATGAACTAAAATTCATGTGTCAGATGAAATAATGTCAGATTTAAGATGAAAATTACATGAAGAGATACATTATTGTAAGAGGATCATGAGAAGAAATCATGTTGTTTGTATATACATTAAAATGAAAGTCATATATTTATGATATATTTGAAAAGTGATGACAAGAAATAATAATAATTTCTTATATGTATATACGACGAGTATATATATGATATGCGAAAGATACATCCATTGACCTTTTGTTCCTGATATTCTTGCCAAAAATTATTAAAAAAAAAAAAAAATCGAAGACACATAATTTAGTTTTTATCAAAATTTAAAAAAATAAAATATTATAAACCAAGCTGAACTTTTGACTTTGTATCACATCTTCGAATTATCAAAATTACACGAATATATATAGGTAATAATTTTGGTTCTGTTTTATTTAAAAAAAATTTTCATCTCTTGTGATTTATATTTTTTGCCCAGAAGGTAATCACATTTTCTTGCAAGAAATTTTATTATCATTTTCTATAGACCTTTTTTCATTTTGATGAAGTACCTTGGTGGATATATTTTATATGGCATAGGTATACTTATATTTATTTATTTCAAATTATTGCACACCAGGCTATCAATTTGTAAACGTCGATATCGATTTTCTTTTCTAACACTTTTGTGTACTTTAGTAATACTATCCAATTAAAAAACTTAAAAAAAACACATAAAAATTAACTCTGATGAATCCAATAAAAATTTTAATCTAATTACGGAGCACATGAATGCAATAAGAATAGCCTTTGAACGCATCGATCTAATGGAAAAATTTCAAATATTGTTAAGTGATAAAATAACAGTGTTAGAAAGCCCGCTGACATTGATCATGACATTGATCAATATAATCGCAAAAATACGATGATTATTCATGGTATCCATAACCAAAGTACACCGGTATCTGACACAATTAATAATTTGTTTAAAGATGGCCTTGATATTCACAATGTCGATGAGGAGATTGTTAACTGTGTCAAAATCAACTCGAATATTTTGCCACCTCCAATTTTAATTAAATTTAAATACAGAAGTTTCATTGATCAGTTGTTTAAATTAAAATTTAAGTGTGTAAAGAAATTAAAAGATGCTAATGATGGAAAACCCGTTTTCTTCAATTAAGATCTTACTACTCTACGACGTGGCCCGTTGAAGGAAGCTAACTACCTGAAGAAACTTAAAAATTATAATTTTTTGTGGACTCGGAATGGTAATATCATGCTTAGGAAGGACAATGGGAGACCGGTTGTTTTTATAAAATCAAAGGCAGATATTCAAAAAATAATTTAATTTTTCTAATTTTAATTTTAATTTTAATTTAGATAACAACCGCTTGCCCTGCCCTTCATATCAAAACAGTTTCTCCGATTTTTCATTTATAATAACTCTAATTTACTTTTATTCTAAAGCCGCGTATCCACTATAGAGTTTTCTAGTTAGAGCTAGAGAAAACTCTCGCATAGAGTAGTGTATATATCCTGTAGAGCACAGTAGAGCTTTACACGCACTCTACGTGAGAGTTCTATTGCGGAAAAAACCCTAGTGTATACTCTATTGTTTTAGGTTTCGTAGAACTCTACATTAGCTCTACACTCTATCTGGCATGTTTGATAAAGTTTTTGCTCTACAGTAGAGAAAGTAAATGTATAGGTCCACGTAATTTAAAACTGAATTGGGCATATCTTTCGAACTCATGTGTGCATTGACAATTAAATATTTAATGACATTTCTGTTTGCATTTCGATGGTCATTCGCTTTCAATATTGTTGAAACGTTTAAATATTGTTGTTTAAAATATTGGGCACCAATTGAATTTTTTCAAAACACACCTATAATTTCCGTAACGTATCTGCTTATAGAACTGTAAAATTAATTGCATACATTTTATAATTTTAATAGGATGACGTTTTTTCTGGATTTTGGGAATCGATTTATGGCTTAAATTTTAACATTTTGATAGGCTCATCACGTACTTTCTGAATTTTTTCGTATTTTGAGAATTTTCGATTTATAGCAAAAATTTGACAGTTTTGGTAGGCTAATCATCACGTTTTTTCTGAATTTAGGAAATTATGGACTTATGGCTTACATTTTACAGTCTATCGTCACCGATAGGAACCTCTCGCCTCACAGAACGTGACCGGGCCGGCGTACTTGCTGGTTAAATAAAACTCGGTAATCATCGCATTTGAAGCCATACATCAAGCGCATGATTCTTCTCTCGAATGTCATTAACCATCTCTTAAACTCATCCGTCACGCTCCAACTCTTAAACCCATTTAATACAACGGGTCTGATCAACACATTGTACTTCTTCAGCTTGTCGGTATTTGCAAGGTATTTTGACTTTAGCATTGGGCTTAAGGCATACAAAGCATATAGTTGCCAACGACAAGACGCGCCTTAATATCCCGTCCCACACAATTATCATTCGTGAAAAGGGACCCGCGGTATATGAAACTTGTTACTTCTTCAAATGTGTGGCCGCCACTACTAAAATCCTCTGCTTATTGATCTCTTAAACCAGCGATCGTATATTTTATTTTGAACTCATTGATTTTGAGACCAACGGAAGCTAAGAATCGTACAAGTGGATACAGTAGTTCTTTGACATCGTTGCCATTCAGTCCAATTACAGTGATTCTGTTCAATATTATGTAAAACACTTGTATGCTGTGCAAAAGAGAGCTATGCCGCGACAGTTTTCGCATTTAGAGCGATTCATTTTTAAGAACAGGCCACAAGGCGGCCATTTTTCATTCATCAGGCATAACTTCACTTAGCCGTACTAATCAAAAATATTGTTCCATAAAGTAGCCCCTCTAAATATCAAGAGTTCGGAGCTAATGCAATCAAGCCTAGGAGAACGGTTTATTTTCTGCATATAGCCAGTATAAGATATAGATATTCCCCATAAGATAGATCCTCTATACACATATCCGCCGTCTATATTGGTCAACTTTTACCAAAGCTTTCTTCCCAGATAAAATCTTGACCGATCTTAAATAATAACAGTAATAAGTTAATCTGTATACTGACTTTTCTTCTTACAGCAGTTTTTATTTTGTTCCTACGAATAGAAATGAAGTGTTTTGCTGTATTAATAAAACATATTTTTAATCTGAGCTTCTCTCTTGGCGCTTCCCTAGACAAATTAAAATCTACAGTTGTAATACCTGTTAATAAAAAAGGATCGACTATGGATCCCAATAATTACCGCCCAATATCACTCTTACCAATTATATCTAAAATACTCGAGAAGTTAGTTAAGCATCGTTTGATGACTTATTTAATTAAGTTTAATCTCTTGAGTGCCAACCAATATCGATTTGCCAGAGGTTAATCAACCGAAGACGCTCTTGTAACATTTAATGATTTAATTTTTAATAACCTTACTAAAAATAAAAAGATCTGCTCTATTCATCGACATAACTAAAGCTTTTGACACTGTAAACCATGGTATTTTTCTTTATAAACTGCAGACAATTGGCGTGCGTGGTATAGCACTTAAGTGGTTTACAAGTTATTTAGAAAACAGATCTCAGGAAACCAAAGTTAAAATTTTATTTAGTTCTGTAGGTACGATCAATATTGGAGTTCCTCAGGGTTCAGTGCTGGGGCCTATTTCATTTATGGTATACAAACTCTATTTTTTCCGTTGATCTTTTGGGTAACTTGATTTTGCTGACGATACTGCTATATTGTATGCTAAGGATCCAAATATTGATATTGAATCTTTGATTTTACGTAATTTAACAGTTCTACGTAAATGGTTTGACATTCATTGTATGGTTCTTAGTTCGAAAATTAATTAATGTTTTTTGGCCACAATCAAGATTATATCCCTGTTAATGATATTGTGTATCATGAACAAGACTGCGCCACAAATGGATGTAATAACTTAGGTTGTATTAAAATTGGTACTGTAAAAGATTTAAAATATCTGGGGTTAACCATCAGTAGTAATTTCTCGTGGAATGCCCATATTAATAATGTTCATAATAATTTGCTCATTTCTATTAGAAAGTTATACATGCTACGTAGTTCATATCCTGTCAAAGTTTTGAACATGTATTATTATGCCATACATGTACTTCAATATGGTGTTGTATGTTGGGGTGGTGTGTATATTTCTAATTTACATAATACAGAGTGTCCGCCGGTAAGGTATGCTACTTTGTTTTGCCGCCATTTTGGTAAACGTTGGTATTGACAGTTCATATTTGGCAGTCGTGAAGTAGACACGTGGCAAATTTATTATTGAAAAATATTCGATAAACCAACGTGTTTTAATCGTTAAAACATTTTATCCAAATCAATCATCGATTACTGTGACGATGAGAAAGTTAAGTGAAATTTTTGGGAGAAACAACGTGCCAACAAAACGCACTATTTATCGTGTAGCGAATGATTTCGAAGAAAGAGGGTCTGTAAGTTATAGGCCCAAGCATGGGCCACAACGTACTGCAAGATCGGCTGAAAACATTACTGCTGCTCAAGAAAGTTTTCAAAACAATCCATCAACCTCAATTCGACGCCGTGCTCAGGAGCTTGGTCTTCAAAGAACAAGTTTGGCCACAATTTTGCACAAGGATTTGCATTTGTTTCCATTTAAGATTCAGTTGACACAAGAGCTTCTTCCACAAGTCCATTTACGCCGCCGTACATATGCCACTAGGATATTACAGCTCGCCTATGACAACCCCGATTTTCATGAAAAAATCATAATGAGTGACGAGACACATTTTCATTTAAATGGATATGTGAATAAACAGAATAGTCGGTTCTGGGCAATGGAAAACCCTCAAATTATTCATCAGTCACCTCTACATCCATTAAAAGTGACAGTCTGGTGTGCAATTCTGGTCAGGAGGAATTATTGGACCTTACTTCTTTGAAAATCAAAACGGCGTAACGGTAACTGTGAATGGGGAGCGATATCGTGATATGATTGAAAACTTTTTAACGCCACAACTACATGCTTTGGGCTTGATTAACATTACAATGGAATTACTGCGAGACCTCTTTCCACAACAAGTTATTTCAAAAAATGGTGATGTTGATTGGCCTCCACGGCTGATTTGACTGCTCCGGACTTCTTTTTGTGGGGATATCTAAAAAGCAAGGCTTATGCAAACAAACCAGAAACGCTTGAGCAACTCCAAACAAAATATTCGTGATGAAATTAATGAAATACCGCGTGAAATGTGTGAGAATGTAATGAAAAATGTGCTCAAAAGGGGTCGCATTTGTGAGGCTAACAGAGGCGGACATTTATCTGATATTGTATTCCATACATAATTGCAGACATTAAATAAAACATTTATCAATATAAGATCCATTCTCTTTCATTTAATCAAAAATTATAAACAAACAAAGTAGTATACCTTCCCGGCGGATACCCTGTATCTGCATTTGCATTTGTTCTATTTTATAAGGTTTTGCTCAATCCTATTCACGTTTCTGTCCAGTTCTAACATTCGCTTATTGAAATCACTTAAGTTAGTATCAATTGCCTTTAACATGCATACAATATGCGTAAAAACATTTATGAGATGAGTTCATATTCAATTAACGGACCTATCACATTAAGTAACGCGTCAATCGATTCAAATATTTATATAAAATAAGAATTTCTTAATTAATAAAAAAATTCTTATCCATAAAGTATTCTCCAAATAACAAGAAATCCACTTGTAAGATGTTAATCTTATTGATATATGTAATACCACCCATAAACACTTTAAAACCAAATTTAAATATTTCATCTCACCTACGAGTCGAAAAGCAACAAAAAAAATATTGTTTAAAATTTGGTGGTGTGCTTTGACCAAAGCAAGTGATTTTTTTCAACATAAAATCTTTAATTTATTATTAATATTTTGTACGCCTTGTTTAACAATTTTAAGTCATGTTCCAAATTTTTGTAAATATTTTATTAACCGAAATTCAACAAAAACTGTATTTTAGCGCGGTAAGTTTAAAGTAAAAATTAAAAGTGACGTTTTATAATGACGATCGACTAAACGACGATTCTCATATACATAATATCTTGAAATGATCAATTAAACTTTAATTATATTTTTAACGGTAGTAAAAGTATTTTTTTTTTTTACAAATTTGTTCTCAAACCTATATATATCTAACCATAATTACACAGCATGTGTAATCTCCCGTATATGCGCTTAGTTATAGAAAAAGAAATTTCCATCTTATTTTAACACGATATAAAATGATCGTCCCAAGTTTTAAATTAAATTTCAAGTTTTATATCGAAAGTGAAATTTTCCATATGTAAATCGGTACAACAGTCAAAAGCATATTCACGGTCAACTGAATTGTGTTTAACACTCACATTTTAGACATTAACCACTATTAATTACTTAATTAAAATTTTTAAAAAAAATTTAATCTTTATGACACGATCAGTTTCTTTTTAAAGTATTTATTGTTAATTAAAAATAACGAAATTGTATAATAATGAAATTTAATTAACTTGTTACTTTATTATTAGATTTAAGAAAATAATTTTGAGATGACTATGGTTTTTGTATGCGCGGTAGAAATTGGGTGGCTTTCCAATAAAGAAAGAACATTAAAGTTGATGGTGCACTTTTCGTGTTGTGCTGTGGATACATTTAATAGACGATCGTCATTTATATACTTGTATATATATAGATATATAGATATATGATAGATAACGTATTAATTTTAGAGAAATTTATCATTTTCATCTGCCTGCGGATAAGCGTGTGCGTGTGCGTGTGTATGTGTCTACGATTATAAAATTATTATATGGTTATAATACGCACGATACAACTTTTAACGTATAGTGTGATCATTTAATCGTTGAAGCTCAATATCAAATAAACATCTGAAGAAATAATTAGGCCAAAAGTGATCATAAGCTACTTATAAATGTTTGGCCTAAATTTAGTTGTATCTTTATAGAAAATGCAGACCAAACTATGTATTTCTAGAATGTCTAAATATCTTTAAATTATAGACTTGTTCTTGGATCCATATATTTTTAATGTTGGACGAATTCTTAAAAGAAAAAAATCTAGATATTTTGTAAATTACCCTTACCGGGTCTCTTAGAAGAAAGATTTAAAATTGATTTTTTTTACTGCTTACGCAGATGGTAAAATGACTTTTTAAACTAAATTTAAATACTACTTTAATCCTTTTGTTTTGTGGATAGTCCTAGTCATCCTAATTTGTTTAAAGGACTGATGAAACTGCGGTGATTAAATCCAAGCAGCCATTAAAAATATGTAAAAAGTCGAAAATAAGTTCAGAAACCTTTTGTGGTTATGACGCAGTGGTTAAAGAGTCGTGCTTGGGTCGAGAGGTATCGGGTTCAAATCCCAACAAGGGAGGGCTGCAGACACAACAATGAATGACGATAAACACAACTATGAACAGGTTGGCTGGAGTAATGCAATGTGCAGATAGTATTCAAAGCGAACCTGTATTCGTGCGATCTCAATTTGGCTGGCGACGGCGTAAGGTAGGACGTTAAAAAGTAACCACGAAAGATTTGGGTGTGCTTTGGCCCCATATTAGATGGCATAGATATATACAAATAAAAATAAAACCTTTTGTGGTTGAACGCATAATACTCAAGTGGAATTGCTCAAAATGCGACTAGCATCTCTTTCTCGATATAGTGGTATAGTTTTATCCAATGTTGTTTAAAGAACATGAAATGTACGTTATTAGCCGATTTTTGCCTATTTCTCCCTGTGAGAGCTCTGCGCCAATACTGTGATTGCGGTCGATTACAGCCTCTACCTTCCATAGGGTATCGTCGCCAACTATACCATCAAATGTGGGTAATCCAGGCAAAACAAAGAAATTGGTTATAATTTCACTACCGAATTTCTGTAAAATATAAGTGCTGGAATTTTTTGTTTGATTAATGTATCACTTCCCGCTGATTTTATAAAGTATGTTTTTTTACAGGTCTTTTGCTATAGTTCTTTTTTAATAGAACTTTTATTTGGTCCTGTGTCGATGAAGAATTTTAGGACTTTGTTATTTTGTTAAATAAGTTCTAAGTATGGTGTGCTCACGAGAGGCTTCTTTCGTTAAACTTATCTCGAATTCTTCCTCGGCTTCTGTTTCCTCTTATAATTCACCATTTCCCACCAAATTCTTCGTATGACTTATCAACATCCTGTGATTCGATATGGAATTTTCTTTGTTGTTTTGTTGGGTTAACGTTTATGTCTGAATTACGTTTTCTTTTATAGTTGGGTCGATTCGTGTAATTTATTCATTTTGTTTGAATAAACTTATCGACTTCTATAAGGATTAGTGGGTTAAATTAGAGTGGCCTCAGTGGTGGTCTATAATCCTGATAAATCAGAGCTGAGCCAGCTGTACCTCAAATTTTTTGTCGTATGCTCTGCAAAATCGCTCGATATATTGGTCCCCCTTTCACGATTTCATAATCAAGAGACATAATGTGTAGGGTTTCCATCGTAAGGCACGAGTTCCTTTACACATTTCCGCAATTCACTTATCTCGCGTAAATCGTATTTAGTTATTAGGCCCTGTAGGCTATCATTAGTTTGTTGTTCTCTATGACCTTCCAATTGATTTATCCTCTTTTCCCATTTTTTAATTATCTTTTATTTCTATAATGTTAGCTTCTTTTATATTTTATTACGAGTGCACTTGGAATCAGTTGATATTTATGGCGTCGGATGACTTGTGAACGGTAAAAATTCGAGACTAATTTTCAAATATTTTTTTAAACCACAATAGATAGAATAATGAAACAATTCAATGTTAATTCTTAAACTTCATAAAGTTTAAAACTTATTTAACACTACTAGCATTAATTTTAAACATAAAATGGTTTTCTTTTTTGTTTTGACAACTAATAAAGAAATTTCTACCAGTTTGATTTTAAGTACAAACAAGTGTTAATACTAAATTTAAACATAAAAGGTTTAAAAAATTCAAAACTTTATGTTAAATATTAAAATTTAAAATTTAAAGTTTTAAAATTGTCCTTAACTGAAAAAAAATCATAAGAGTTAAAACTTTTCAATACTAAAAAATTAAACGCATCGAAGCACTAATAAACGATATTTGCATTGTTTCCATCTTATATAATTCACTAGAATAACGTGAAGATACGAATTATAAAAACCTAGTATGAACCAAGGCATTTTTGAAGGCAAAAAAGGAAATAATCCACAAGCTGAACGGCTTGCCGCAATAGAAAGCCAAATAACCTCGCTTTAGGAGCAGCTAAAAATACTGACCGGCATAATTCAAAATAACTTCCCATGTCAGCCGGGAACCCAAACATCATTGGAGCCTATCCTGCAAGCGAGGCCATGAATCTGGTGAAGAGGAAACATCGATGACAACCGCATCGGAAACCATTTTTTCTAAAAGAGCTGCCAAAAAGCCGAAGAAGAAGATTTAAGAGGAAGTAAAAGCTATGCTAGACGACTCGTTCTCTAGTATAAGCTCTGCGAGCACAAGAAGACTTCCAAAACCGGCCACTGAAAAGTGACCACCGCCAATCGTGCTTCACAACGTACCAGTTGAAAAGATGGCGGAAACAACACGGCAAATAATCACCACGGCAGAAGGAAGAGCCACCTTTAGATGTACCGGAAAGTCAGTCTCCGTCATCACCATCGAGAAGCGGGATTGGACCGAAATTAAAAATAAAATAACAAATGACCAAATAGAATATCACACTTATACGCACGTTGATGATAAGAAATTGGTCTATGTCATGCGGGGAGCGCATTCTTCTCTGGATCCAGAAGAGATAGAACTAGATCTCTTTTCGAGAGATTCACCATGCCAAAGTCTCGCAGATGATCTTCAAGGGGAAGGAATCAAATATTTCCCAATGCCGCTGTTTCAGGTAGTAATCGACAAGGCAACACCTGTCGAAAAACTACTGGCCATTCAACACATGAGCCATTATAAAGTCACCTGGGAGAAGAAACGTGGTCGATCCCAGTTGACTCAATGCCGAAATTGCCAAAGATTCCACCAACAAATTGCGGCTGAGATTTCCGTTGCATAAAATGGAAGGAAACCCACGAACGACGGAACTGCAAGAACACCACAGAGAACCGGCAACCCGCAGAATGTGTTAACTGCGGTGAACAACATCCAGCAAATTATAGCCAGTGTCAGGTGAGAAAAAGATTTTTATGTAATATTTCTCAGCCTAAACCAGGTCCTAACCAATTTCCTTCTAGTCTTAGCATTCTTCAAGACTGCGAACAGTTATTCGGCATAAACTTTGCTGATCTCAAAGAAAAATGTGACCAATTCTACGTTGAATACGATCGGGTTCCATCAACTAATATCGTTGAAAAACGGTTTCCCTTTATAAAATTCGTTTCATCACTCCCAGGCCTTTCATGTTAGAACAATTTCTCTGCATTTCTCTGAATGGCAATAGTCTAGTTTCACTAGATCGGCGACAACAACTTGAATAAATGCTCTTCCGTCACAAGCCTCACATAGTTCTCTTATCCAAAACCCGCCGAACCCAACGATATAAATTTCAAGTCGCTGGGTATACCACTTTCAAGCTAGATGCAATAAGTTCCCATTCTGGAGGCACTGCTATCTTAATCCAGAATGACATTCCTCACTTCCTGGCCAAAACTTTTGTAACGGCCGAAACTGAGGCAACACTTTTAAATGTTGTTACCCAAAACAAATATCACACGTTTTGCTCTATTTACGTAAGACAAATCAAGAGTCATTATTTAGAACATCTTTTTAACTCCAGTAACAAAGTAATTTTAGCAAGTGATTTTAAGTCACGCCACACAGCATGGAGTTGCCCAAGTAATAACCAGAATGGTCGGTCACTTCTTCATTTATGCAATAATTCCAATATCTAACTAAATGCTAACGAACCAACACTCCCAAGAGGAAACTCGGTTCTTGATTTGGTTCTATCTAAAAATATCTCACTAGCCACTCCACTGCGAGTTTTGCATGAATTTTGCTTTGATCATTTACCAACCACAAGAAACTAAAGTATTTCGCAACTACTCCCAAGCCGACTAGATGAAATTTAAAATTCATGTTCATCGAAACTATACCTCTCATCCAAAGCAACGGCACCTTAAAAATTCCTCCTGAGCTCCAAAATCTCATTAAACTACGCAATCGAATGCGTCGACAATTCTCCGGAAATTTTCAATGAAATTCAAAAGCTTAATGGTAAAAAACAAAATGTAATTACTTCAATAGCTAAAGATCCTAGTCCTCTTAACCCAACCTTAATTGGAATGGTCGAAAAAGCAGAAGTTGCCAACATTTTTCAACATCTTTATAAAAAAAAAGCTCCAGGTGACGATAACATAGCCAATTCGGTATTTAAAAATCTTCCAGATAAAGCAATATCACAACTTACCAATATCATTAACGATATCTTAAAGAAAAGCTACTTTCCAGATTGTTGGAAACCCAGCAAAGACATTCCTATTCCTAAACCAGGAAAGCCACCTAATATTATAGAGCATACTCGCCCAATATCACTCCTAAACGGAATAAGTAAGGTGATGGAAATAGTTATTCTTAACAGGCTCCAGCCTCTACTAGAACCCTACATTCCAGTAGAACAATTCGGATTTCCTGCCGGTCACTCTGCTACTCAAGCAGTGCTGAAGCTTAAAACTCTATTAAAAATGCCAAGCGATTTGGCCGTTCAACAATCACAGCCTTTCTGGACATAGAAGAAGCCTTTGACACAGTCTGGCATAAAGGCTTAGTCTTTAAATTAATTCAATGTGATATCCCTTACTACCTCATTAAACTAATCGAATCAAAGAAGACATTTTTTGTGTCGTTAAACATACACTGTTCTTGTACCAAATCAATCGCAGCAGGAGTTGCACAAGGTTCAATTCTAGGCCTACAATTTTTGTTTCATTTTTCTATCATGATATCCCGAGACCCGACAATGAAGAAACCAACATCCAAATTTATGCCGATGACACGGCCATATTCACATCTTCAATTAGCGCACAGAAATCTAGCGAAAGATTGTCCAAATATCTAAGCCAATATTCCGAATATGCAAAGAAATGGAAAATTAAGGTAAACTCTTCGTGCTTTTTTCTTCGTGCTTTTTTCGAACTTATGCCGTTTTTTATTTCGCTCTTAACTTCCCTCCACTTAAACTTTATAGGGTCCCGCAATGAATTTATTGCCTAAGTGGTTAAAATAATCTAATCTAAGAATTGCATCTTTTTTATTGCGTGTTTTGGAGGGCAATACACTGATGATATTATACAGTTTTCAGACCAATCCTCCAGGCAGATATATGTTGCTTGGACGTATATCTGCCATCTTTGTCATATTTCTCAAGTTCAAAGCGTTTTAGTCTTCTTTTAATCAATACAGCTTTACCACCATGTGCTTCACCATCAGGATGTTTAGTGTCGTATATTAAACAACCATTAATTTTGAAAAAGTTTTTTATTGATTGTTTTTTATTGATATTCAATATTGTGCTCGATAAGGAATGCTTGTACCTCGGTTTTGTGTTGGGCATGGCCATTTGCATTCCATACGGCTATTTTGAGGACAGTTATTTTTGGTTTTTCACAACTAAACTAATAACTAGCGGTAAAACAAGATATTTTTGATAGATATCATTATAAATAAAACAGAATAGGCCCATATGGTAGCGTCAATGGGTAAACGTTAATAATTAAAAATGGACAATTAATAATTAAAATAATTTTAATAATTAAAAATGGAAAATCAAGTTTTTGGTAGCAAAATGTCGCTTTATTCAGGCATAACCGTCTGCTCGCATAACTATTGTAGAAATTAACGCCGGTGACTGGAGCTTGTTTTCAGGAACGGATTATCCTCAATATATACTCAATGTGCAGCTAAAGCCGCCACATCGAAAATGAAATCTTACATATATGAAGATAAAAATTCGGTTGTAAACACAAGGGAACGATATAAATCCTGTTAATTGACGAAAAATCTCAGATGATAAAAAAAACGATCAAATCGCTGAAAAATAAAATCAATTGATACAAAAAAATTCTATTTTCTCCTTACGAGTTAAAATTAGTTTTACATTTTGATCAAAAGAAAAGAGAAAAAAATGATGCTGTTAGTTTGTTTATTTTTCTTTTTTAAATCTTCACACATTTTCACATTTTCACATCTACTAACGAACATATTCATATAACAAACACATGCGTTCCGATTACGAAATATTCGTGGACACAATTTAGCAAAGACACAGAAATATTTATTTCGTAGTACACTTTATTAACACTTGACTCATATGTCGCTGCAAAGTTAGCGGTGTCACCTTCTATTTATAGTTATTCAATGACAATACTATTTATAAATAGAAAACAAAAATTAAATTATGAAAATTATCATACACTGGGAAAAATGTCACATGCATATACCCAATCGGAAATATATTAGTAGGGAAATTTTTCCTTGATATGGAGAACACTTAATTGTAGATTCCAGTATACTGTTATGAATTTTGACTAATATCCACACGAGGAAAATGGATGTGGAATTCGAGAATAGGGCCCCAGATAGGGTAATTTTGATTGGTTTATTGTTTGGATCATTATATTTCAAAAACAAACAATTCTAGTTTTGTATCAAAATTTTAGAGAACGAATTAAAGTCAAATATTTTAACTTTAAAGCCATAATATTAAATATTTAAAAATAGATAAAAATGACATTTCGAATTACGGGATTTTCAACTGCCAAAAAGAAAAAGAAAAATAGGTCTTCTCATGTAAAAACACTTGTTAAAACTATAAAACTGAAAGTCTAAAGTATTAGTTTGGCAGGTCCCTTGAAATATGATAGTAAGACCCATTTATATATATATATATATACATATATATATATATATATATATATATATATATATATATATATATATATATATATATATATATATATATATATATATCCATACCACCAACATCTAATATGCGAACCAAAACAAAATTCCAACAATTACATATAAAAAGTAACATAAAAATAATGATGTGATGTGTTACCAAGACAAAATAAAATAAAAGTACCAAAGGTCTTTTGTGAAAAAAAAATCCTGTCATTATTGTGGATAGTTACAATCTCGCACATATTCATTCGTAATATACACACAAAAAAAAAAAGTTGTATGGGAATAAAAATTCTAAATTCCCTAAGTCATACGAACATTTTTTTTATTTTATTTTATTTTTAATACAAATAACAACAATATTTTTCTTATGTTTTCCTTATTAAATTATAAATAAAGTGCAAAACTGTAAAAATAAAAATAAAACTTTTTTTTTTTTGTAAAATCACCCCGAAGCACAATTCGAGATGAGAAGAAAAACAAATCAAATTCAATAAAAAAAAAGTCTTAGCTTTGGCTTAGCAAAAAAAAAAAATAAGTTCAAATGCGCAGATCAAAAATCCATAATAAAAAATCATCTCTTGTTATTGTTTAATGGTAATAATAAATTTAATAAGACGATGATGATGATGATGAATCTTTGTGTATCTATACACAAAAACAAAAAAATCTTAATGATTTGTTTTTATTTTATGTTAATCGTGAAAATCGTGTTGAAAAATTATAAAAAAAAATCAAAAAAAAATTAACTATTTTATTCGATTTTGATTTTGTTGCGATCATGGAATCGCGCTAAGATGCGCGAGATAACCTTCATTATAAATGAACTTTGACCATTTTTTTTTATTTTACTTTTTTTGTATGTGTATATAGTGTGAATATTATTTACGTCGCGATAACAAAAAAACAATTGATTTATACCGATATAATTAAGTTGAGCTTTTTTATTTGGTACGATAACGCGAGATAAGGCACAGTTCCAATATTTTTTTAAAATTATTTTTTCTTGATCTTGTTTTTATTCGAGTATCGTGACTTGAGCGGTTATTTTTTTATTCTTTATATAATAAAATCATTTTGATAATATCAGTAAGCGATCAAAATAATTGATAACTTTAAAAAAATTATAAGTTGAACCTTAAATAAAGCTTTTACATTACGAGTGTCATAAAGTTCAAAATTTCTTATTTAAAATAAAAAAAAATAAAAAAATTATTTAAATCTTAGATGTGTGATTAAATTATAATCACCCAGCTCAGATGTTTAAAAAATTAATATCGAAACATAAATACTGATACGGATTTCTCACGATAAATGCATTCGGTATGTATATAGGTATACCTAAAGACGTATATGTATACAATAATATGTAGAACAAAACATTTCCGGGGTTTCGATTTTAAAGTTTTTTTTTTGTTGATTAAATTTGAAAAGGGATTTGATAACCTTTGGACAAAAAAAAAAAAAAAAAACAACAGAAAATCTAAAACGAAATTAAATTCCTTTTTTGAGTTTTGTCTTCGTCTCTTACGTTGTTTCGTAACATAATTCAAGTGTCCAAAATATAAACGTATCTTGTATATATATGTAAAGGGGTTTTGACCTTTTAGTTTTGTGTCACCAAACCATTTTAAATTTTTAGTATTCGATGAATAGAATTTTATTTTTAGTTTTGTCGGAACAATTGGAAGTGATTTACATAATTTGGTAACTTTCAATTTTGAATACGTCGTAGTTTAATTTTATGAATGAATTTTAAAATTTGATTTTTTTATTGATTAAACTTATGTCTGTGCGTGTGGTTTACGGAATAATTTTTTTATTTATTTTTATTGCGTTACATTTAGTTTTTATGAGGAGTTTTATAGTTTTACAAAGTCACAAAGAGAATAAGTTCTGGTAAAATTTTGACAGTCAGTTGGTTGGTTATTCATTGAATTATTCGCGGCTTTAAAGTCGTGGAGTTGAACATTTACGGCATCTGTACTGTAATTAAGTTAAAGACAGTTGATTAATGTAATGATGCTAAAGTTGGAAATATCAAGTTTTTTCACTTCACAAATAGCACGTCGAATACCACATAGTTGAAGAAGAACTCGAAAAAATCATCCGGAATAAAAAATCTCGGTGGACACTTGTGACCAAAAAAACCTAGAAAAAGCGTAACTATCAAAATGGAAGTTACTGTCAAAAATTAGTCATCCAGAGAAACTTAATTTCTGAAATTGAATTTAGTATTGAAAAAACCAGAATTTTTACTAGAATATATTGAGCAAGAGGAAGAAACCCAGACTCGTTAGCCTTCATGATTCTTCCTCCGACTCGAATAAGATCCTGAATGTCAATAAACGACGCCAAACTTCATAATTGAGAGCTGAGTGAAACAGTCTGATTATTTGACAGCTTCGTGTAATCATCATGGAAGACTACGTGTTAGAATTTGCGAAGGAATCGATATTTGACCTCGGTTTCTTCCGAATAAGGTGGCGAAGGTATATTGCTGTACAATTAGTCAATTTATGTCATTGCAAAAGTAATTTGCGCCGTTCTTTGTCATCGTGGGAGTGGCTTTTAATGAAACCCATTAGGAAACTAAAGCTTCTTCGAGTATCTCTGAAGTTGTTGGGAAGCTCATTGAGTTTGAAATATCTTGAATAAAATCCTCGGAAAGGGCAATTTTCAAGCTGCATTTTTCTTTTTTTGGTACAGGGACTCAGGGCTGTTAAATCACATATTAGAATAAGAAAGATTGCTCGACATACAAACATGATGCCGATTACTGCTGGGTTCATTTCACCTGTGATGGGACGCCAACACACAATTTTAATTGTTTGTTTACTTTTGAACACATGATGAGCAACAAATGTGGTCTAACTATGGGGCAATTTATTTAACCAGCACAGACAGATAAAAGAACCGGTTCAATATTATTCTGCTGAAATCGTGAAATCATTCAAAAATGAACAAGTAATTTGGTATAGCTAGCAGTTCCAGTCTGGCGGTGTTAACAGTTTTGATGGGCGCCGTGTTTTGGCACAAAAGAATCGAGTTACCGGACGTTGGCTTTCAACACATGAACGGAGGTAAACGCAGGCATCATTATATGCTTTTCCATGAGATCGTGATAATCCAAAGTGTGCTCAATTGAGAGCGAAATCGGTTTCAACCAACTGACCGCTCCGCATGTAACTCTTTGTTCCAATCCAATTTTAGCTTTCAATTTCGCCATTTTAGAAAGGACAATTCGTTTCTTAATTTTATCCCAATTACTCAATGGAGAATAAGAATTCCAAAAGAAATCATTTGTTGGTTGCCAAATTAGTTCGAGCGCCTTTACATCATGGTCGTCGATTTTGAGAAACTTCTCTCGATGGTGGGTGTCAATTGTTTAAATGATCACCACTTCATGGAAACAAAATTTGGTTAGTGATAAGCCTCCCCCTAAAGCTTCTCAATTGAATTTGCAGCCGCCATCCGTTGCTAATCGTTGAAGTACTTTTATAGCAAAATGGGCCCCAGCTGCAATTCTATACGTTACGGTGCAAACAATTGTAACTATAGATCTTCTTGGTGGAACTGCCACAAAAATAGCTGAAAACTCCGATCAACTTAGGCAACTTGAATTTGAAATAAATCTTTTAAATGTAGCTGGTTAAAACATACCGAAACAACCTGAACCACAAAAAAATCACGAAGAGATCTTCTTGTATTTTTGATCCAGCATGCAGAACATCATTGAACGAAAATGATAATGAAGTGTTGCATGCGAGCGGCATCAAAATCGTCTATGATTTCAAAGTGCCTTAGCGTCTCGTACGTCCGAATATATTCCGAATAGCTTGCTCTCATTTCGGGCAGGTTGTAAGGTTTCTTCTCCAAATTAAGAAAGCGTTGCATTGCAATATTAAAAGAGTTGCCTATAAACATGATTTTATTTTCGAAAACGGAAATCGGACTATGTAACTTCCATTAGTTCGGAAATTGTATAGAACATAATGGTCCTCACAGTTTTGTTTTCTTAGATCGTTTTTCCAACAATTAAAAAATTCTTCCCATGTCGGTATACCCTTGGTTGTAGACCCTTTTCACTTAATGGCGGTAGTTCAGTTCTATTTCAACAGCATTAAGCAAATTTTCGGCTAACTCATCATTGCAGCCAAGTGAATTAAGGGCTTTGCAGTAAACGGTGACTTGATCGTGCACCTCCCGCATACCATCAGCAGGCTCCTTTCCGACAGAAAACATCAACGCTTTTAAAATTCAATTGATACTTCCATTTGAGAAATGGTATGTCTAGCTCCTTTCACAAGGCACCATGGTTGTAAATTCGTTGAAGTCTTAGCATTCGCCATAATTTCCAAAGAAATGGATTTCTTTGCCACAACAAAAGATTGATTTAGATCAGTACAAGGTAGTTTGAATGATGGTTTCTTCTTTATGAAAGATAATAATTTTGCCTTGGTGGTGACGTAATCCTGATAATCGAACACCCCTTATTCCTCATCATCCTTATTATATTTACGAGTGCATCATTTCATCATATTCATAGCACCGTTTGTAATGTGAATCTATCAGATCCAAATGAGCCTCCAAAGTTTCTAAATTTGCAGTCTTGCCGTGAGAGTCAATCCAACATTTCTGTAAGTTACCATAATCCTTTCCCAAAAATTTATTACAGCATTTTCGTTTTTCTTTTCCTTTTAATTTGTCCGTTTTGGGACCCACAGTTGTCAATTTGAGAAGAGAATTCAAATCACGATTGTGCAAAAAACTGGTTATATCAAATGACCAATTTTCCAAACAATGAGATAGCCTTGTATATATAACGGTGGAGGTTGCTACGACCATAAAGTATAACCCACAATTGATGCCACAAATAAAAAACTTTCAAAATCCAAAAATACATTATGGAGGTCTAAGTTGTGGCTTAATCCTCTCCCCACAAATAATTTGACCTTTTTATGAATTTAAATTTTGGTAAAATTTAATTCTTGCTCAACTGCATGCATTACGTCCTATATAGTCGTAGTCTCCGGTATAATTGTAATGGCTTTATATCTAAAAGAATGGCTTTATTTTTCACGTAGATTCCGATTATCTGCCGATAGGCAGAACTCTTGAATATGTGACCTCATCACCGGTACGTGACCCATGTATGTTAAAGCTGTTTAAGTGACAGCCCAACTACCCACCCTAATAAAAGCAAAAGCCTCAGATTACTTCATCGCATGCATCACGGCAACGACCTTAGAAACTGTGCAAGGGTCACGCTATAAAAATGTATATAATAAAATTTGCTAACCCAGCTAAGGCCATCTCCAAAATCAAATAAGTCAAGAAATTAGATATGCAAGAGCTCAAATGAAGGAAGACTGCATATTAAATCGACCATATTATGTTCTCACAGAGAGGCACCATAAGCCGTAAAATGGTTCTCATTTTCAAATTAAGCGCAATAATATATTAGCTGGAATGTTGGTGCATTAAAACACCATGAATAACAGGATAGCTACTAAATAGGTGTTGCAGAATACCGATAATGGCAAGCTCGCTGAAACACTCTTCTGAAAGTCAAAGGAAATAATCTAACGCTAGACAAGTAAACAGCAAAGGTTCAGTGGTGCACTGAAAACAGTTTTTCAGTAGAACAGAGTCAGGTATAGTTTTTTTTATCTTCACCCTACAATTTCACAGTTAGTTGTAGGCCCCACAGTCAGTTGTAGATATGTTAAAAATGGCAAAGCTTCGGAGGCTCGATGGAATTCTTGTGAAAATCCCAATAAAAATTTAAAAACGGTAAAGCAACTCTTAAAATTCAGCTCTACTATCTAATTTTTGCAATCTGGGATTACGAAGAGCTACTTAAAAATTAAAAACAGCACTCATAGGGTCGCCAAACATATAAAAAAGGAAACCATCTAAATTGTGGGAATTTCCTTGGTATAACCCTGTGAAATATTGCGTATACAGAATAATTGCGAACGTTGTACTTGCCAGGATTGTCTTTTTTACTGAAGCGATCATTGAACACTTAGGATCTCATTGAATCTCGGCTTCTTATGCAAATTAGCTACATCTGAATCAAATTGTAGCCTCTGAATTATTGAAAAAGGCTACAAATACTAATGATGTAGGGACTTCGTGATGCGGTAAGTAATATCCAGTGTAGACTTCTAACTTTGGTATTTCATCCTTATGACACAGTTCCTGATATTCTAAAATAAACTGTAGATATAAGCTTTTGAAATCTCTAACAAATCGTCGTTTGATGCGGCGCTGAATTCGATATACAGCAGAATTGGGTAGCCTAAGATGTAGTGATGCACTAAGATGTAGTGATGTTTGAAAGTATATCTGAAAACAGGGATCCTACTACTTAAGCATCTGAAATATCGTGATTCGTTTTAGCCCAATCTCATCGCTTATTAACATCCATTTTATTGAATTTGTTGCATGCAAATAATGAATACATTTTTCCTTGGCATATGGAGCATTAGAAGCTAGATTTTCCAGTTACGACGTGACCTTTGATGTTAATTTTAACAATCGACCTTTTATGATTCAATTGTATCTTTTCGTTACGACAGGAATTTTAAAAAGTTTAAAATTGCGGATTTTCTAAAAATCTGTCACTATTTCTGCCCTCACTAATTTTGATTTATCATCCAACTTCTGTACTAAAATAAAATTTAAGCAATGGCTTTGGACCTAGAAGTAAAGAACTATTAAACGAAAGAATAATCGAATGAGTTAATGATGTCTCTTATACGATTAGATTTTTCTTCTAATTTAATCAAGGTGCCTATATAATCACTTTCTGTTAACTTATATGTCGTAACACTATTGCAGCTAAACCACGTTCTAGCCCTTTAATGTATTCAATTTTTCTTACAGGGTTATATTAATCTTTAGTAATTTGACTTCTTGACTAGGGCCTGAGTGAGTTGAGTGGAACGACATTTGGGATGTATCTCAAACGCTATAAAAATTGATTTTATTAAATGATGCGCTTTATTATTTTATAAAGAAAAGCCACACCTCATCGTCTACTAATAACTAACCTGCATAAAATTTAACACTCAACATTCCACACCAAAAGTCATAATGGTATACCTTTAAATGAAGCAATCACCATTAACACTTTGCAAATCATCATCATCGTAAATTTTATTTTTTTTTTAAGATAATTTCATATGTCCCATATAACTCAATGTATATATTAAATTCACAAAGTGATTGTTAAAAATTCCAGATTAACTTAAATAAAATTTAAAAAAAACCGACGTCTGGTATATAAGACTCGTATAAATAAGCAATCAAGGTTTTTTTTTATGTATATACATAATTAAGAAATTGCTACTGAATTATCTCCAAATTACTTTCATTTATAGTTTTGAAGTGTATATAGTCGTAATCATATATAACCATGTATTATAATTAAGGTGTATTAACCAAATATTATATCCATTCCAAATCCACCTCGCACTCACCGTAATCGATTTTCACATTTAAAAGAAAAAATTTTCAATTTTTGTAGGTTATTAGAACAATTAATTTACAATATTTTATATATGATTGTTGATTTAATTATGATTTGTATTTATTTTGTATATATATAGTTTGTTACAAATTTGTTATCATAGTTTGCGATCAAACGTTTTTACAAAGTCTATAAATTCTTGCAGCTTGGTTTACATTCCAACAATACACAATTTTCCATTTTGCCTTATTATATGCGCCAACAACACAAGACGAAACGTTTTTGTCGTTTTTTTTTTTGTTTTTGTTGGATTTTTTTTTAACCATTGCATTGGATCTGTATAGAAGAAAATTGATCGTTTGTTCGTTTTCTATTTTGAATATATTTTCCTGTTTTATTCTATTTGTTGATTTACGATTAAAGTGAATAATTGAGAAGAAGAAAATTAGAATAATTGGGTAAAAGATAAGTGTAAAGTGTGTGAATTTGTTTTGTTCTTGTGTTCTATAATCAAATTATTATAATTGAACTGATCGATGCATATATATATATATATGCGCGATCATCTAGTCAGATATATATTGTCGATTATATTGTGATTTGTATAGGCGAGAGATGGTGGGAAAAGATTTCAAATAAATTTGCATTATATATATATATATATATATATATATATATATATATATATATATATATATATATATATATATATACATATATATATATATATATATATATATATATATATATATATATATATATATATATATATATATATATATATATATATATATATATATATATTTAATCATAAAATAGCTTCATTATTATTATACATAGGCTTATGTAAAACTTCCAAAAATTTTATTAATTTGCCGCAGGTTAGGTAAAATACATTGGCTTGCAAAAAAATTATGTTATAGAAATTTCTTTTTCTAGTAATTTTTGTTCAGATTTTTCCAAATGAAAGAACATTTCCTTCAAGCCTTTGGCGCTAGCACAATCTTTTAATTGTTGTAGTTTTTTTTGCACTTTCATAAAAGATAGTAGATGTGTAGATGCTAGTTCCTTAACATTAATTGATTCGTCTCCATCGGATGATGAGCTTTCATAAGGCGAAACAGTTTGCGATGGCGTGCTAATTGACAAAATAAATTTTCTTCCCAATTATCTTACAGCTCTTTGCAAACTTTCAAGTTTTTGTCACATCCGGGAAACTCCATTTCGGATTCGTTTGATTCAGCAACGACCTTAATTCCGGCTCTTTCGTTCTGTCGTAAAATCCAGCTTTTCTGAAGCAATTCCCAATTGTTGCTACATGCCTCGCTAAACCACGAACACGCATCTAAAACATTGATTTGTGTTGATAAATCAACACCATTTAAATCATCAATAGCAACGACCAAGCGATTCATTAACAGGGTACGGTAGGGAATTTTGCAGCTTCTAATGGTTCCTTGGTCTAAAGGTTGCAATGAAGACGTCGTGTTAGGGGGGAAAATTTAAGTTTCATTACTGTATTCTGTGTCTGGATGACAAGGAGCATTATCTAAAAACAGAATAACCTTTCGCTTCTTTTTTGTCATTTTTTTTTGTTGAGGCAATTATTCCATTCCTGGAAGATGATCGAAGTCACCCACGATTTTTTGTTAATTTGCCAGAAAATTCCAAATCCATCCTCAATATTTAAGTTTGTAAACGCAGATCAAAAATATTATCCAGATCAAAATTGTCTTTTGGTTCGTAATTTTGCGCCATTGCTTTTAAGGTATCAAGGCACCTCACAACAACATCTATATCAACTATGACGCACCTTCTCTGCTTAAGAAAACGAAATTTAGATTATGTCTGTCCTTGAATTTTTGTAGCCATCCATTTGATGCAGTAAAATTTGGCAAACCTAAAAATTCACTCACTTTTAGGGCTTTCGGCTGAAATTTTTAGAACGGGCCATCATTAACCATTGATAAAGATTTTCATCTATTGCTCCATATTTTGTGCAGGATACTACACGCACTCTTTTTAATGACCAGAAACTTTTAATTTTTTTCTTTGATCCTTTGAACTTGTGTTTTGCTTATCTTAAATTTGTCACTAAATTTATGTTGTGACGTTTGTTCCTTTTCTGCAGTTTCAATAAGATTTAATTTTTCCGATACATTTAATTCCGTGTATCGCTTCTTTTGTTTGCTCATTTTGCTGTTATAATTTGCCGCACGTCTACATGTTTCACGAAACATCATTCAAAGCATATAGAAAAATGAACTACACTTAAAGCCCTACAAGATACAAAAAGTTCAAGATCTTACAGAGGCATAAAAAAAAGTTAGGCTTGAAAGAACACGAGCATTGAAGGCCTTGGCCGAACCTGATGAGATTCTAAAAATTGTCTTTTCTGATGAGAAGATTTTCCCCATTCAACAGTTTGTGAATAAACAAAATGATCGTGTTTGGTTAGAGCACAAGTCCAACGATAATTTGGATACAAGAGTTGCCATGCGCAAGCAATCACCAGCTTATGTTATGATTTGGGCTGCAGTTACTGCAGATGGACGCACTCCTCTGGTTTTCATCGAACATGGGGTCAAGGTAAACCAAGAGGTGTACCGCCAAAAGATCCTAAACGATGCTTTGTTTACGTGCCCAAGGTAGCAACCTTGGGCACGTAAACACTTTGGAACCGTTGGACATACCAACAGGACTCGGCACCGTCACACAAAGCTCGAGCGACACAGCAATTTTTACAAAATTGCGTTCCGAGGCTGATTTCGTCGAAAGAATGGCCACCATATTCACCAGACTTGGAGAGTAAGGTTTTCACTAAAAAATACGAAAATGTTGATGCATTGAAGTCAGCTCTTGTTCGAGAATGGAATAAAATTCCGCAAGCCCACGTTCGGTCAGCGTGCAATGCTTTCTATGGAAGACTGAATCAAATAACCAGAGCCAAAGGAGGTCATATCGGGCAGTAACATGTTTTTCATAAAATGTAATATGTTTTCAACATATTCCACGAAATTTCAATAAAAAATAATCAAAATTAAAAAAAATACAGCGT
Source organism: Tipula confusa (assembly GCA_963556175.1). NCBI lineage: Eukaryota > Metazoa > Arthropoda > Insecta > Diptera > Tipulidae > Tipula > Tipula confusa. The sequence goes on from OY744475.1 coordinate 24,617,542, forward strand.
TTTCATTTGGTAACACTTAGTCTCAGCCACCCTGTAAAATTACGTTGTAAATTAATTACGTCCTATTTCAATAAAAATTAATTACGTCCTATTTCTTTTTACAAGTGGAAATAAATGGTCCAAACATCTACAAATCCATATGCAATATTTTTACACAACAAGAATAAAACGAAAAACTTATCTGTAGTATCTGTTCGTACACTAATACTACTACATATCTGCCTCAATGAAATAGTATTGATACTATGACAAATATGTGTGCTTACACTTTTTCTCATTATTCATTCCTTTCCCTTTTACAAACAAGACCGGTTTCGTAAAAACCGATTTTGTAGGTAAAACGAAAATGAAAAGTAACATAAAAAAAACTAACTATATTAGTGTTAGTAAAAATATTTTCATTATTTTTATGTTACGCTCTATCTGTACTCAACCAATACTACATGAAAGAGGCGCTTGGTCCCTTTTTTGTACAGTTGGCATTTCTATAGAGACATTTTTGACAAAACTCACAACTGAAAAAAACCGTCGAAACACAGACAAATCCAAATGCAATATTTTTACACAAAAACAATAAAACCTATATACATATGCACAAAATATACATACATATGTATAAAATATAAATATGTATAAAATATACATACAAATAAGCAGCAGATCAAAACCCATACAAATGTTTATACAAGCCGTGCTTTAAGTTTCATACGTAGATCCACTAGCACAAACGGTACACTTTAAAATTTGTATTAGTGAAAAAAAACGTATATAAAATGCACTCACATTAAAATATAACAAAACAGAACAGTCATTTGTGTTGCGTATGTATTGTGGTTTGGTTTTTATAAACCAAATTAAAACTCATGCAAAGCAACAACAAAGTTTTCGTTTTTTATTTGTTTTTGTTGTTTGTGACAAAACCGTCTCTATTATACATTTGTGTTGGTTTTGGTTTGTGATTTTGGACGTATAAAATGCACTCACACGCTCTCAATTTATATTAAAAAGAATAACATTATTGTACATTTTTATTTTTTTTGACACTAATACACCTACTCCTAGTATACTTTTTGTATATCATATGTATCGATACATAACGGCTTGTATAAAACATTTGTGTTGGTTTTAAGCAGATACATTTGAAGAAAAAGTCAATTTTATCGGTCGCATTGAGAGGTAAGAAAACCTAAAACTAAAGGTAAAATGTGATCCATAGATCCAATTTGGAAGTGGTGCGATACGAGAGACATATTCTTGGGACAAACCGTTTTAATAACACTAAGAATGATTCGATTTGGAATTTGTCCCATTAAAGGGTGGTCTGATAAGGAGGTCAGACTATATATATATATATATATATATATATATATATATATATATATATATATATATATATATATATAATACATATTATAAACGAGTGGTCTTAAATCTAATATGCTTGCCTACTGTGATAAAAATTTCTCTTCGACGCGGGTTAAATGCTCCCAAATCTTTATATAGTCATAATATATCATATACAACCAATCAAAATACGTAAGTACTTTCGAATCAATCAAACATTTATTTATACAAAATTACGCACGATCTTTATGTTCAACATATAGGTACATTTTTCATAAAGTTCAAATATTTAGATCCATGTTTTACTATACATATAATAATTTCACTTGCCTATACAATCAACTTATATGTTTATACAATATATGTATATATTCTAGTACAGTAGGTTAAATTTTGTTCGAACATGAAGATCGATAATGATCAAAAAAATTTATAAATAATTAATGAAAAATTGATTTACTACATGTTCAAATAAAAGTAATTTAAATACAATACATAAAAATATTCTAATATTCAGTTATAATTAAATCACGATTATTGATCGCGCACTACACTCGATCATTGATCATCACCCAAAAATGTTAAATTCCAACACAATAAATATATATACCTATAATGTCGATTAAATAAAGAAACTTCTGGTCATACATAGGTCATATGAAAGAAAAATAAAATTAAATTTCTTTTTATATACAAAAAAAAAATGTATGATCACGATCAATTTAATAAATTTATGTCACATCATGAATATCATCGATCATGAAACAGGTTCAAAACGGAGCTGATATATAGAAAAAAAATTATAATAACATGAAAATTAATATTAATGATTCCCTCTACATATTTATAGGTACAAGAAGTTCTATGAACTGATCTCACATGATCGTATGTATTTATACGATTTTATTTTTTTTTATTATTTTGTATTTCTCGATCATGTAACACAACAAAATGTTATATGTTGTGGGTGAATTATTATATTTTCTATTTAACTCGGCTCTAGATGTTTAGGTTTTGTGTCCCCGCAATTTTTTTTTTATGTACATTGATCATTGTTGATCTTCATTTTGATTTTAATCTATTTAATCACATTATGATCTGTTATATAAAATTTTTTTGTTGCAAATTATTTATTGCACTTGGAATTATAAACAGAACATTTCCTGAAGAAAAAAAACTTTTAACATAAACTGATCGCAAGTTTATAAAATGGTTTGTGTTATATTTGTTTGTTGTACTGGTGGAGTCTGACTAACGTGTTCTCTGAGTTTTCTTCTGTTTTTGTATACGCAATCCTTTTTTTAACAAAACAATTCTTAAAAATGTATGTAAATCCCTAAAGAAAGAAGTTACCTTGGTAGTCATCATTAGGCAAGATTCTGATAGAAGGATGACCTGAGAGCCTGAGAGCATCGAATTGTTTTATCCAAAGCGAAAAATTTTACTATATTGAGCACCATTGCTTCCAAATAAAGAAGACGCTTCCTGAACATTCTTAGCTCAATCATCCTTCTTTTTTTATGGAATTTGGGACTTTTCTGAGTGTACAAGAGTATGATGTCTTTTCATTTCAATTTGTCTACTTTTAGTTCGTTAAAGGTTGGACATTGGAAAATTAAATGACCCTAAGTTCGACAAATAGAACGTTCAATGCCTTGTACTGCTGCATGCGTTTTATCTAATTAACTGTCTTTGTAAAATAAGTAGGCCCTCACTTACTAGAAACTCGGATGCAGTCTAGTGCGTCACCTCGAAGTAATAAAAAATCAAACAAATTCTGCATGGTCGGGAAATTTTTGTCAGCTGTTTCTTTGGCCTACATAATCCTAGATTCATCGTCCAATTTATTCAAAATTAAATAAATCAACCAAAGATCTCGATCTTTCCCTGGGATCCCAGATCATTCAACCCACATAATACCCCATCTGAAAAGTCATGAGTCTCTTTAAGATGTGACTTACTGCTTGACTAATTGATAGTTGATTGATAAATGTACGAATAAATGCCTTCATAAAATAGCGTTTGCGGTCAGAAAATATAATTTGCTTCGGTAAGACTGAAACGGCGTAATAAACTTGAGCTTTTCATCAAAGTAGGCCTTTTACATAATAAAGTTTTTGCAATGGGTTGAATTATGTATAGACGCAACATACATATGGAACAATTGCCACTCGGTCTAGTCACCCGAGAATTTAGGAATATTTAGGAATTCTAATATCATTTCGCCCTTGCTCAGTATTAGCTGGAACTTCTATACTTACGTTACGGTTTGCCGTTGTCAATCCAATCTTCCGAATTGTTTGGTTATGGTATGGCTTAGTAGTAATTTTCGTCTTATTCAGTATCGATGTTTATATTTAGTTCCAACCCTAACATGTTACCCTTTTTAATTGTATATTTTTCCCATCTTGAAACCAGAGAAAGAATTATGTAACTTCTTACCAAAGAAGTGACAATCCAAGTAGTCTACCATAAAATTTATGAATATATAAGCAACAGATGAAATTTTCTCCCACACCATGGATTTCTGAAAGCAAACAGTTCAACAACGAAGCATTGCGTCGTATTTCACGGTTATTTGGAAACTAGTTCTGGTGTGTCGCTCAATGATTGTCTAGCAGTTGATCCCATAGTATAAGCTACACTTTATGCAATAGTCCAGCATTTTTGAGAACAAATATACCGGCAGATTTGAATCCCTTACGATGACATAAAATATCAAAACATTCTATCGGGAAGGTTACCGTCTCAGCCTATAAAATACACAAACTGCAGACGTTATTTCAACATCACACCATATTGAAGCCTGCTCGGCCTTTTGTGTAGGTGACCTGATGATCGGGGCAGATACAATTGCAGAAGCCCAAATTTTGTAAAGATCTATAATAATCATTTTATCCAAAAATATACGAATTTAATCTCAGAAAATAGGATGTCTAATTCACCGAAAGTTTTGAGGCATACTCCGCTGCAGTATTGGTAGCTAATATACCAAATCCTATCAAAGACAAGGCAATATAGATCTAAGGTTTACAATACGACCTCACCGAAGCTACATTCTGATTCCAAGTTACCAGAAACTCCGTAGATCACAAAAAAAAAATATATTATCAAAAGCAGGGAAAATAGTTAAATAGGATCAATCTGATCACCAGTACAGTAAAAACATTCATTCAACAATTTTGGATATTGCATTTGAAATGGGACAATTGCCTTCCACATGAAAAACCACATGAATGAAAACAAATATGAATATCAGTTCCATTGATAGAAGAAATTTTTAATTCCAAGATTCGTACAAACTACGTTAAAATCACCAAGTATTTTTTAACGTCAGCCAGCTCATATATGCCGCAGTGTCCTACTACAAAGTAACTTCGGAGACAAGAGAAATTTACATGAGTTTGATTTTGGCAAAAATCACAGTAACTCAAATCCAACAGCAAAGTTTTCCAAGATTGGATTTATGCGGTGCGGTACTTGACCTAATTAATGGTTGAGTTAAAAAAGAAACAAATACAAAGGTCAAAAACCTTTTTTTGAGGACAGTCTCAACGATTCTGTTTCATTGGCTGACCAACTTTCCACGGCGCTGGCCCACATTTATTGCCAAATATTGTCTTCATTTTCTAAGATCCAGTTTGTAATTTTTAAATACAATTTGACCGCTTTGTTTCAGTTGCAGCGACATTAATATTTTGTTCTTTTTCGTTTGCAGCTACGGGGTACTGAATTAAATTTTTGTTAGTGATTTCCGTAATTGTTCTTGTAGCTAGAAACGGTGCAGGCTCAGTACCACAATATGTAACCGTAATCCGCTCAATATCTTTTATATGACTAAATTATTTTTTTGCCATCTTTGGTCATTTTTTACTACTAAAATTTGATGTTTTTTACTATCGATTGCACCGTTGGATCATTTCTTTGTGTGTGCCTTAGCAGAACCATCAAATTCTACTGTAATTATCCGCTGACCGTTTGCAACCTTTAGCACTTTACGATGTGGTTGAATGGCATTCGAATGACAAATCGGCTTTTTGAATTTTTCGTTGTGGGTCGTGTTTATAATGATTCATAAAATTGCTCCTCTCCTGTCAAAAACGCTATATATGGGACAGCTTCAGGTTCCCAAAATATGTTCATACACCTCTCGACACCTGTAAGTATTTTACAACTGGTTGCACACATATTTTACTTACCGACTAATAACATACTCGAAATAACACATCTGATTTTTGTGTTTTGGGCAACTGACTCATTTCAACCGTCTTTTTATTCTGCCATTTTCTAAGATGTTGAAAAAATGAGCAAGCACCGATGAAAACATAAATTTCGCTTGGTATTTTGATTGAAGAGTCTGTAAACGAATAATATATATGTTTTGTTTGTTTGTTTGTTTGTTTATTTCTATGCAATCTGTTTTAGGGCCGAAGCTCTCCCAACTCTTTCGCGGTTAATTAACGTCCTACTTTACGCCATTACTAGCCAAATCGAGGACGCGCGAATACAGGTTCGCGTTTTTTTCAAATATCCATCTGCACATGGCATTGCTCCAGCCAGCCTGTACTGGCATGGACGACGGTTCGGCCCATGAATTCTGCACTCCAACGGGGGTCATAGTTGTGTTCATCGTCATCACCGATCGTAATCAAGTGATGAAAAATCCCTTTTGCAACCCTCCCCCGTTGGGATTCGAACCCGGTACCTCCCGTCCCAAACACCGCAGCTTTAACCACTGCGCCAATTGCTCGGTAATATATATGTTTGGTTATCTGTATAGAATTTAAATGGTGGTAGCTTAGATGTAACCTTGAGAAAACAGAAGACTTCTAGAATGAGTATTGGATCCTTAAATGTGTTCAATAATTTCATCGTTACAGCACCTATTAGTTTTACCTACTACAACTTTCGTCAGGTTCAACCAGATCTGGCTACTGACATATTTTTGTGCGTTAAAGGTAATTTGACGATCGAGTGTCGATCGCAGCTGACATAACTGGACGTTAATATCTGACAACTTTTAATAAGTTGTCTCCCATTCTTCTAAATAAATTCTGGTTTAATACATAGTGACTCCATTTCTACTGACTTTAGTTGAGTTGACGAATTGCGTGGTTATGCCAATCAAATATTAATGGCTTTAATGAGCAAATCACCTCGTAAGTGACCCAAAAAATCATTACTGTGGTTTAATTTGTCCACATGTGCATTTATTTGAGCTTAAAGCCCCTTGATTTTCTTTCTTGCCATAATTAATTCAGAAAATGCACCACCGTTTGCAGAAATATATTAGGTCATAATTGTAATTTAAAACCTACGTGGTAAAATGGCAATGCTTATGGCTCATGATAATAATTATAAATTGGGTCTCATTTACAAAGTAAATTAAATTACATTCAATTGCTGTCGCAATGTACAATTGAATGTGTTCCATTTGCAAACCTACTGATTTTTTAAATTTGAGTCTGGAGCCTTCTTCAATATTATGGTTTATTAATGGTTTAATTGTTAAAATACCTTGAGGAAAGCTTAAAATGAATTTTGAGTTTTGATAAGTTTTTGTTGCCTTTACAAATTATTTTTGTCAGAACTCTTAGATAAATCCTTTAAACGTTAATGTGAATGCAAGCACTAATCATTATTGGTGTCAAAATATTCCTGTTAAGAATTGAAAATAATCTATTTCCCCGTGACCATGCTCGATCCAAGACTGCATCTTACTTATCAATCTAATAACCCATTGACCTGATATTGCTTTCTCCTATTTTCTCTGCCACACTTCCAGAGTTCTAGGGCAAACCCTGGCCACAGCTCCTTCATTTTGTACATCCGCAATCAACCAGAAGATCTCACGGCACTCTAATGGGAGCAGATAAATTGATACTGCTTCGGCCTTCAACAACAAGAAGGACTGTGGCGCCAGGTACCATATGATAAGCACAAGCCACCCCTAATGCACTGCAATGCTGAGTCGACACCATACGAGTTCAGTCCTTTGGTATCTCGATGGCATCAGCCTATTACACTACTCTAGAGATCGCAGGATTGAGTGTACCATTGACATAAGGATACTTCGTCTACTAGAGCAAGGACTACCCATCAGAGCCATCAGCCTACTAAGCAAAACTGTTACCGCAGCCGCTTTCTCGCAAGCCTTGCGAATATGGTCAGAGAAGAAGTGTTACAGGGATATGAAGGGTATAGGATTACCCCTAAACATTTTGTCGTCTTCTTTGTCTGAAGTACCTTTATACCAATAGTCATGGGAATGACAGTTGGTATTCTCCGTCTAGTCAGCATAACTCGAAACTTTTGGAGGTAATCTCAACGGCAATATTGTCCGCATAACCTACCTAGAATACTTTGCCTCAAACCGCAAGATGTTATACAGGATTAGGTTCAAAAACCAATCTTTGCGCTGCGCTAGCGATGGTTTCTTAACCTTTTTGTTGTTTGACGTCTCAAACAACAATTTTCAGTCCTTTAATAAGGCCCTTTAATAATTCATTTTTGATGACAAGCAAGACCAAAAACAACCTCAACCACTACCTCCTTAAGGGTATTTATGGTCGAATGATCGTTTTGCAAACCGTGTTGTATTGGAGACAAATCTCCAGCAACCCAAATGGCAACATCAGCTTTAACTTTATTCATAACTTCTCTAGAAGTATTTCCATCGTATCAAGCATGCAGAAATATCTGCATGTCGGCGGGGTGTGGAACGATCATCTTTTCCTTTTTGTCGATTAGCACAAACCGAGTCATCTTCCAAGGTGACGAGAATACTCCTGCTGCCAATCACATATTGTATGTGTTTAATGGGAGATGCAGCTGACAATTAACCTCCACCTTTAGAACTTCCACAAGGCTGCCCTGGGCGGGGGCTCCAACATATTCTGAAACTCTTTCTTCCTCCTTAAAATATATGTAGGAAGAGAGCAATTACAATGATTTCCATCGCTCCTGCAATCATCGTTTCACACGCACCAATGAAGCCAAGCTTGTGAGAAACAATACCTTATATTTCATGCTAAAAGGGTTGGTGTCCACCTGATGATTGCTTGTGTTGATGGCTGTACCAATTATACCTCCCTTCTTTCTTATGCTTGCTGTATCACCTTTCGTAGCCTCAAGGCATTCCTCCTAAGATATGTGATCTCATTGGTTCATCATTAGGCTTTTCACTTTTCACTTTCATGCATTTTGATGTGACATCAAGGAGTTGGAATCCCGCTAAATAAGCCGAATTTTATACGACAGCATCATTATCAACTTTGGTTGAGTTCTCCTGCATAGCTGATGAAATGCAAACCAAACCAGATTCCAAAAACTAGGAGTTTTGCCCGCCTTTCATCCTGGACGTATTCCAATAATGTGGGGCTCGAGCTCTCACTCGCTGAATATGTGATGCGTCGTTCAGCTGAAAGATAATATAATCGAGGTCACTACCTGTGTTGTCCTCAACTACTTTTTACTGTTGTTTTACTCAAAATAAATCCGTATTATGACAAAGCCTTTATGGCTTTTATAAAATGAATTTTTTTATTAGCTTTTTAATTATACAAACATATTTTAAGCTTTTTGGTAACTAAACAAACCCTACTTCAATTTGGAGATTATTTCGATTTGAAACCTAAATAAATCTCAACTCGATACCAAATCAGTACAACACCACGATACACTTAGTTTCCCTGTAATGTCTTCAAGTCGATTTATTGATATTATATGCACTTGGATTTATGGTGTACATTATTAGAAATAAATAAATTAGAGCCGATCTGTGGGTGGGTGTGTTGCATACATATATAAAACATTTCAATTTTGTGTGTGTATACATAAATAACATGTCTATCGTTAGCCTGTTGCGTTGTCGACAGGTTGTTTGTACATAAACATATAATATATAAAAGCTCAAATCAAAGATCATTATCAACTTTCGCCAAATTAACGTTGCAATTGGCAATATCAAAATATTTTTTTTTTCTTCATCGTACATCTAACAGCATGACACGCACACGTTATAACCCAAAAATTAATAATAATTCTCATGCATAACCTTCACGTCACATACAAAAAAAAAAAATGTACAAAAAAAAAAAGTAAAATCTTGTCATTGAAAGAAATTATAAGATTTAAAAAGTAACAAGTTGAAGGTTCATTGTGCGTTTTTTTTTTCATGTAGCACGAATTTAAAAATTTTTTTGGGTGGATATTCGTTCATTTAATTATGAAATTAACCGATTAAATTTCACTTTGATTGTTATAATTGGATTGGCTTATGAAATTCAGGTGGCTCATATTTTATAACAACTTTCTAGAAATTGTGTACAAATGTATGTAGGTATATCATATATGCATGCTAAAATAAAAATGTAAATATAGCGCGCGCATCAAGCACACATATGTATATAACCTTTCAAGCTGCGTTTTTAAATAAATTAACCACCCGTTTCCAGTATACTATAATCGTGCATTCAAATCTATAAAACACGAATAACCAATATATAATAAAGATTTCTAATCAAATTTTATTTTTGTATTATCAATTTCTGTTCTGTCTATAGAAACAAATCAAATAAAAATAAATCAAATCCAATTTGAATATCAATAAATTAAAAAAAAAATAACAAAAATCGATTTAATGCTGATAAATAATCTGGTTTTCGTAACTTTATTTAAATTTAAGAAGAAAATATTGATAAAATGTACACGATCAATATTTTATTGATTAATTTATAGAACAAAAATATTGGTGCCCTCTTATCAGTGGAATTGAGAAAGTACGAGTTTATGGTGAATTCTTGGAATTTTTAACCTATAAGGTTACGGTGGCAAATTTTTTTTTCTATTTCTGCTAATGTTTTAATTTTTTATTACACCTTGTCTCTTTTATGTACAGTTAAAAACGAATAGACTTTGTTTCAGTTTACTTGCAATGAAAGTCATTTAAATTGAGACAAGTGATGCTAATTCTCATTTCTTTGTAAACTTTCATCATAAGGACATATAATACTTTGATCAATCAATTTTAAAAACATTAGTTAGTTACTTGTCTTTCTTTAAGTGGCTATAGTATATACTAATGCAAAAATGCCTCAACTCCCACCTCAATCAAATACCATAAATAAATGGTATTTGATGGCAAAATATTTCTTTTTAATTGTAATGACCTTCAAAATTTAAGTCAAGGTCATACAAATAATAAGCATTGAATCTCCTATTTTCAGTTTATATAGCATCATTTATATGATATTTACATTTGCTATATTTGATTTCTGGATATATATATATATATATATATATATATATATATATATATATATATATATATATATATATATATACTACCATAATATATATTGGCTACTACCATAACTCAGGGATGTATCACACAATTTTTTCAGGGATTTGAAACCCACACTCGTCCATCCTACTCCTCATCCGACCCGGACGATTCAAACGACTAATCCAACCAAGGTTTGATAGACTCGTCTGCTGTTGACGTTCTTTTAGGGCCCTCGTGTTCATCTACCCTTTCTACATCAATTTTAAACCTGGTCCAAGTTGAGTTATCTTTATAGCTATTAAATCACTGACTTTGTAAGACGTAGGAGCTTTGCAGGTTTTCCTAAATGGTCGTCGATTTTCAATCTGTATTTTTTTTATTTGCTTCTTCGCAGTTTCTCTTAAACTATCTCGAGAGTTTCTGAATAATTTCTTCATTAATAATTTCTTGAATTTTCGTATCAGTTTTCTGATGCATTTTAGTGCCAACTACAGGACAGATATTATTGACTGATGAATTCTCTCAATTTGGCCGGGGCCTCTTGGCAAGCCTGTAGTTATCGCAACATCTTTAATTGGTACTGGCCCGTTGGTATCACAAACGATGTATATTTGCGACTTCTTTCTTCAATTGCAACATGGAAAAATCAGCTTCTTAAATCGAGCAAGCTAAATACCCGAGCATCTTGTAGCTGTTCTAACTGATCTTCTATCAGCGGAAGTGGGAAACGATTTTTAACAATTTGGCGGTTAATTTTCCGGTAATATACGCACAAACGTTTTGAGCCGTCTTTATTTGAAACCGAAACAATTGGATTAGAGAAGTTTGATGAGCTAAGTTATCGACTAGCTCCATCTCGTAAATCAACAAACGTCTTGGATTCTGACTATAATTGACGTTTCATCCTTCAAAATTATTTTGCATTTCACATCTGAAGTTTTCGTTGGTGTCGGTGAATACTGCTGATATAATTGCTTAACGACCTGAACATCACTTCGGTCGATAATATGCGTGACATCAATAATTTCATCTATAACTTCTGATAGTATCGCACAAAATTCGTTGTTTATAATCACTTGTGCCTCACAAAGCAAATCACAGTCAATCAAATAATTTACGGGAATAACATCATTAGGCACTACATGTTCCGGCTCATGGAAATTACTACCGTTGATAAAGATATTCGCTTCAAATTTTCAAAATGACTCACGATCTTCTTACCAGCAAGTCCCGCAACGTTGATCTGGATTTCAGAGGTTTCAGAGTATTCAAATTCAAATATACGATCAGATCAGATTTACGGAACTTTCCGTACACACTATCATATCGTTAATTAATACGTCAATTTTCATTCGATATTTTTTTGTCGTACACAAGCTGACATTCGTATTCGATGAAGTAGGACACTCGAAACTTTTGATTTATTGATTTATTCTCACACGGCACAGGTTGCTTCAGTGGCTGATTAGATTTAACATTGTTTGAGGTAGCCTTGTTCATCGATTTAATTTTTAACTTTTTAATTGCTTTTCAAATAACCAAATCTTATTTGAATCCTCAATACCAACACCATCAATGATGTATTCCAAAATTACTTCGTTCTTGATGTCATCCAAAGCACCAATTTCACGCATACGCAAAATGTACTGATGTATAGTTTCATTTTTTTTTCTTTTTAGCCTTTATTAGCATCTGGTGAACAGTAGCGCTACTAACATTCACATGAAATTCACAATGATCAATCCTTTGCGCTCGTAGAACGTAATAGCATCTTGGATGTGCCCGTAAAAAGTCGCTTTGCATAAACAAATCGCTGTAGATTACTCCAACCTAATAGTTTTGATTCACAAAACTCTATCAACCAACTCTACAACCATGGTGTCCCATGGTCAGGCACTGAGAATAACCGTGATACTCAAGCCAAGTGTTCTCAACTAGAACAAAAGTAACAAAAACGCTCATTGGAATTAAACTAAGGTTATCAGGGTGCAAATCATTGTTGGGAAAAAAGCTTCCTTCGTTAATAAAGAGGAAGTAAACACCAAAATTAGGGCTTTAATAAATACTGCGGCATTAGGATTAGCTATTAAAAATGTCATTATTGTCGGTAATGGTTTTATAATCAGCACCACAAAAGTCGAAAACATTGTGTTTTTTATGACTAATAAGGGCTTGCAAGGGGCTAGGCAAGTGAATAGCTTAGACAATTTAGAGAACATTAAAACAGCGATTGTTTGCCAAAATAATTGTGAAATCACAGAAGTAGAACTTAAGCTTGGTTTCAAAACTTATCCTAGAAACAGCAAGGTCACCAATGGGCCATTGAGGTGTCACCAAAAGCTTGAAATATAGATTTTAATTAAAGTATTTTTTGCGTGGTCTTCGTGGCAAGTTTCTAACTATGTCAAAGTGAGACTCTTATAATTTAGAGAAAGATGATTTAAAGGCCATGCATTTGGGCACATTCCAATGTCCTGCAAAAGGGAAAAAGCTAAATGTGTTAACTGTTAGCTAGCAACTTTTACCATTTCTCAAAGAGCAGAATATACTCAACATATAAACAGGCCCTAAACTTAGTCATACAAAAAACAGTTTATTAGAAGTCGTTCTCTAAAAAGAGGATTCTTTTCGAAAGCTTGGAAAACGACAAAGGAACCATCTTAAGGAAGGGAGCTGAACGAAATTCTAACGGCCCCAAAATTCTATAGGCCAATTATGCTACTGCCAACTTTAGGTAAAGAGAAATTAATAACTGACAGGTTAATGTACGTATTTGAGAGTGGTGGAAGGAATAGTGATAAACCGTTCGGATTCAGATAAAATCAAATTCAGAGAGTTTGAATACTAATGTTCATGAAACAACATTCACGGACGATAAGGTAATGCTCATTGCTAGAAATAGAAACTCTAGACAAAGCGTTCAGAACGTAGCTCAGAGTGCTATAAATAAAATGACTGGTTAATGCTACAGCTATACGATGGGGCTTTCGTCTGTCAAAACAGGTAAGATACAACTCAAAGGATCACTCGGGTCACTTTTGGTATCTTTGAATGACGCGAGAACTAAGATTTTCAAAACTGTAAAATGGCTTGTGGTGAATTTTAAAAGAATACAGTAAAAAGTCTTCTTCATATACTGAGACGTGTAGCAACAAAAAAAATCGAGGCCTTAAATAAAGGACGATCAAGATCACAAATGGTTGTGCTGGATTCATTCTGTCAGCCCACCTCAAAACATTAATGAATTGTGAATGAAATGTCACCACCTCAAAACATTAATAAGAGCACAAAAAGGAATCTTTATTGGAATTACAAAAGTTTTCAGAACTGTATCAACAGATGCAGTACCTGAAGAGGAAGCTCCTATAGGCAAAAAAAGGTAAATTGTGAGCTACTGGGACGCGGTTATTGAAAAATGGAACAATTAGATGGATGAAAGGACAACTTTAAGTTTCCTTTTAAAGACGAGTTTGTCAAGGATCTCGACTTTATGTTTCTCGAAATTGACGACATATTTTTAGCCTCAACTTTGAAGATACAACACTTGTTTAATTTAGAAAAACTGTTTCAGAACAGAAGAATTTTGTTGTTCACAAAATTACTCCAAATGATATTCTCCCACATTAACGCATTAACGCCATTCGTGAGTTTCCAGTAACACAAACAATCTGGCATATACAACAATTTATCGACATTATAAATTACTATCACAGGTTTATGCCTATGATAGTCTTTACTAAAGAAGCCCAAAACGCCGAAGAATTTCTTTTGACCAGATAAATGTTAACCAACTTTCGAACAGCTCAAAATTACTTTAGCACACACTACGTAATTGGCACATCCAATACATAACGCTAAACACAGTATCACAATCACCGGCTCGAGTCACTTGGATGTTTTTCAAAGAAACTTTCAGATGCTGAAGAAAAATATTCTGCGTTCGATAGCTACTAGATACCAGCTATCCACTAAGTGATCAAACATTTTGGATACTATGTCGAAGGTGGAGGTTTTACAGTCTACACTGACCAGAAACTTCTCAAGAAAAATTTCAAACAATAATTATTTTTAAAGCTTTAAACAGTATGTCTTCTTAAAGGTTACATTGTTTAGGAACGGACTTGCAGTAAAATAAAAAAAAAACGAAAGATTTGTTTTCAACTGAACTTGAAATCCTACACATTGATCATTGTTATGTTTTCGTAAATCTGAGCAAAATTGCTGTTCGTTCGATTATTCAACCCAAGTTTAGAAGTTACAATCTGGTAATATAGGAATATAAATAAGCAAAAAACTGAAACTTTAATCAACTTTCAAACTTTCAACTGACTTTCTTCGTTAAATCCCATATTTGATAATAAATTGGTTAAACATAGAATAACTCCAATTTGTCGCCATAATCATCATTTAAAATTTCTATTTTGAACGGTACTACACTTAATACAATATAAACATTAACAAAAACCATTAGAACATAAACAAATCTAGAAACTTGATATACTCGTAAATAAATACAAATTAAAAACAATAAATAAAAAGAAATTTATCTTATAACTAAATCATCACTAAGTCATTACTGTTATATATAAATACAGTAAGATCCATAGTACAATTAACAATATTGATCTACAAAGTTGAAGACTTTTTAAGTTAGGATATTCCCAATTATTTGTCAAGTGCCAAATATTCTTGGTTCTGAAAATTCGAATACGTTAAATTTTCAATACAAAAAATTCTCAGTTCTCAGGTTTCTGGGTTTTGAAAATATTCGATGGGTTTGGTATTCATTTTCCAGTCTAAATGGGTTTACCATCACGAATTTTCTGGATTTTGGGAATTTCCGATTTGGAACACAAGTTCTTATAAAGGCCGATTTTAATTCTGAAGAAATAGAATTCTGAAATAAGTCAAATCTAAAATGTAGCCCAATATTTTATCAGTTTGGCATCAGAAAGAAGACTAGGCAACAACACATGTGGCTAGTGCCAATCAACACATATCAATATTCTACAGACAGAGCACACGATTCATGATTCACATGATTCATTTCATAAGGGACTATAAGTTTAGACGCATGATAACCGGCCATAAATTTAATTTTTACCGTTAACATATTTTTTAGTGAACGGTGAACTTGCGACTGCACCATGGCAAACAAGTATCGTAACCATAGCTAGTTACCGGCGCCTTCTAAGATTGTTTCTAAATATTACAAAATAGCTCGTGATGTTCTTAGATTTCCAGCAAATATATGATTAATTCCAATGGGTGACTTGTTTAATGTTCTACAGAACAAACTGTATGTGTACATACAAATAGGATAGCATAATATTTATTTACATGAAGAGGTTTATGTAACATCTTAAAAATTATATTGCTTTTAGTTACAAATCAATCATCAAATAAAAATGCCCTTAACCTTCTAATCAATCGTCATTATTATGAAATGTAAATTATACCCTACAACTTAATGAGTTAAATTTTATTTTTTACGTGTTTATCTCGTTGTGGTTGAGTAATCACTTAAAATTAATAATAATAAACTTGATTAGAAATTAGATTTAGAAATTAACCTTGCATCGTACCATGAGAAATACTATTCTTATATATAGATTTGGTAGCAAAGTAGATTTCTTGCACAAAAATCTATAACTTCAAAATTGTACCACGTGCCAAAAACCAATATCTAAATCATATCTTGTAGATTTTTTTTCCGTTTGAAGTGTTTGTAGTTTATATGTTATATATGCGGACGAAATTTATGTATACGTTTTGTACGTACGAACGTACATAGAATAAGAAGAAACCATTAAATTGATCTTAACGTCTTTAACATTTTTTGTTGTTGTTATTGTAAAATATGTTAAGATAATATATTACATTATTTAAAAGAAGAATAATAAGTTTTTAGTTTATGTTTTTTTACTAGAGTGACGAGAGTTTATAAACTCGTAGATATTTTGTATTTTTTACAAAACTCTTGAAAAATTGTAATCAATTTGTTAAAATCTAAGTACATATGTATATATTCGTAGACAAATATTAAAAGCCCAGAGGACATTCTTATTATACATAGAGTTTTCTTCTTTAAAATTTTATAAACTTTTTTTTTTGAAAAATAGATTAAGAAGAGGTTGTTTGTTTAAAATCCATTTTTTTTTGTGGTATAGAGATTAAGAAAAAATAATTTTCTTTTTCCAATGGTGCGTATGGCTATGTTTTTCATATTTATATGTGTATAACGGTAAATATATCATTTCATAAACCATAACTAATAGTTTTGCTTTTTTTTATTATTTGTGCCGCCTTGTCATATTTTTACTGTCAAGATTATCTTATGAAATAGCATTAGTTTCGATTATTGATACCTAAATTGAGTATGTGATGTATTAACCCGAAGTTTAGGTACATAGCTGTGCGAATCTTCATTTTATCCCTAACCAATCCATATCAGCATGAACTACTGCTAATTCAATACAATGGCCAACATTTATTTTCGATCTCGAGAAACTGGACCCTGATGAAGTACTATCAAACGATTGATTGATTGCAGTGTATGACCACGGATTGGAATGTTAGTTATGACAGACTCGACCCAGTTATTGGCACCTAAGCCAGATTCAATAAAAAAGTTATTTAACACATAAATTAAATAAAATAAGACCTCATGGAGTACCAACTATTATTTTAAAAAGCAGTCCTTTAAGTTTTGCTTAACCTTTAAGTGCAAGTGGTTTTAAATGTCAAGAAAATCTTATATTTTTCGCTGGAACTAGTTAATTAGTTAGTTTTAGGTGGCCGCCCAACAAAAAGACGAGGTATAGACATATATGATCCGAAGCCTTACCACAGAAATTGCTTCTCTGCACTACCCTACTGAAACCAATTTGAGCTTCTCACGATAGATATCTCTATCGCTCAATTTTCTGAGATCCGTTAGATCGCACAAGAGGTGAGCTCCCAAAAACTTGAGTCTGTTTTGAGACAGACTAGGATATAGGTGTATAACAAATGAAGTATTGTTTCCTCCTCTTCGTCGTTACAGCTTCGACAATAATCATGAAAGAAAGCACCCAGTCTACTGGCATTCTTTCCAATAAGACAGTGTCCAGTAATGACACCCGCAACCATGTGAATATTATGCCGTTGCATAGATATTAGCTAATCAGGCCAAATTTTCCTAATAATTACACATGAGGTGCAATTTCTCCATCTATTGTTTGTAATTTTACGAGCTTCTTCTTACAAGAGTAATTTGCATGTAGCAAGTGGTGCTTCAATGTCCACCTTGCATGGTAAGATGAGGCAAGTAATACCTTATCGCGCGAGTTCATCGACTTTCATATTCCCCGTAATATTGAAATACCCTGGCACCGATATAAGATGGATATGGAACTGTTCAGCCATCTCGTTAAGAGATGAAAGACAACTCCGAGCTACTTTCGATGTGATAAAGCCTGATTGTAAAACTTTAATATCAGCCTGACTGTCGCCATAAAAATGCCAATATCTCTTACAGATATTACATGATACTTCATCCAGTCTATGGCTTCCTTGATTGCTATCAGCTCTTCCTGAAAAATAATATAATGATTAGGGAGGCGGAAAGAGAGATTTAGATTTAGTTCTTCGCAGAAAACACCTCCGCAAACTTTAAAACTGTTTCGTTCACCCAGTCCTCTCTGGAAGGAATATCAGTCATAAATTTAACTTCGAGGTATGATATCGAGATGGTGTAGTCGATAGATTTAGGGATTTCTTTGTTCGTTAGAATAAATGAGTGTCCCATAATGTTACAATGCCACATAAAAATTGATTTAAGCCTTTTGGTTGTACTAACAGCCACTTGCTTAGCCAGGATATTCAAAGGGATGAGATAAAAGAGAATCTCCATTGCTTGAGTAGGAGTGCTTCTAAGTGCACCACTATTACACAAGGTAGCAGTTATTTGCACTTTTATCAGCAACTTTTGGTTCGCCACTGTATTTAAAGCGGGCCATCAAACTGTAACTCCATGCTCTGGTCTAACTACAGAGGTATAAAGCCAATGCACAAAGTGAGGCTTAAGCCTCCATCCTTTTCCAATGGCGTTTTTACAGGAGTAAAGTGCTATTGTAGCCTTTTTTACTCTTTCCAGAATATTAGGCTTCCAGCTTAGTTTACTACCCAAAATGAGACCCAAGAATTTCACTTTCCTGCGATGTTCAAAACAACTCCATTGAGAGTTGGAGGGTCAAAGTGAGGAAGTTTGTACTTCCTGGAAAAAAGAACCAACTCAGTCTTCAGTGGGTTAACACTAAGACCACAACTATTGTCCATTGAGTTAGAATGCCAAGAGCATTCTGCATAACATCATCTGCATAAGTCACCACTTTAAAGCCAATCCTTTCTAGGTTTAGTAACAGGTCATTTATTACCAAATTCCAAAGAAGGGGGTATAATACAGTAACTTGCGGTGTACCCCTACTTACAAATCTACGGATGGATGATTTACCTAGATTCGCCGTTATGACCCTGCCTTTGAGCATTTGACCAATCCAGCTTCTAAGTGTCACATCGACGCCTAAATTTGAAAGTGCTTACGTGATCGCCTCTGGTGTGACATTATTGAAGGCACCCTTAATATCACGAAAGGTCACCAAAGAGAATTCCTTATATTCGAGGGAGTTTTCTATAGGACATAAGAGGGAATGGAGAGCAGTTTCCACCGATTTTCCATTATTATTTGCATGCTGAGACGCTGACAGCTTTGCAGGCTCGATTGAGCCTTTGAAATAAGCCTCTATCTGTCTTTCTAGAATTTTCAAGAAATAAGAAGATAAGCTAATAGGCCTAAGGTCTTTGGGATTGCAATGAGAGTATTTTCCCGCCTTTAGTATAAAAATGACATTACTTCAGTCCATTTCTTTGGAATGTGACATAGCTCGAGGCTTTTTTTGAAAATCACCTCAAGCCAGGGAACAGTTAAGTCAATGGTTTTCTGAATATCGGCAGGAATAATGCCATCCAGGCCTGCAGACATAAAAGGCTTGAAACTGTTTACTGCCAACAAGATAGTTCACCTATTGACAATTTTCCCCGCGAGGGAAAAGTAGCCTTATTTGCCTTTGGCAAAATCAGAGGAGAATTAGAACAACCCGGAAAATGAGTTTCCAGAAGAAGCTCCAAGGATTCCCTACTTGTTATAGTCCATGGTGCATCCGGTCGTTGGAGATAACTTGGAAGGACAAGTGGATAATATTTTACGTAGCCTAACTGCCTCAAATGATTCCTGTATTTATTACAAAAAAGTCGCCAGGAATTGCTTTTGGCACTTCTTAGTTCACATTTATACGCTTTAAAGACCTCCTTATAGGAGTAACAGTCCATGTCAGTTTTTGTTCTCTTCGCGATTTTAAAGAGCCGTTTGCATTTTGAGCGCGTTACTTGTAGTTCCCTCAACCACCATGGTTTACCATGGTTTACCCTTTGGTCTACTAGTGGTACATGAACTTGAAAATGCTTCATTAAAACATCAGACACCCGGTCTACCATGACATTTAGCTCCTGTATTGATTCTGGAGATTTAGGAACTAGTGATGGTATAGAGTTACATAAAACCATTCTGAAAGTATCCCAATTGGTCTTCCTACGGTTTCTAAAAGTTGGAGTTTCAAAATATTTTATGTCCAATATACATATATGGATATATACATATATACATATATGGAACTAACATTCAATCGATTTTTAAAAGACAAGGTTTTTAAAAGACAATTTTTTAAGAAGTGCCTCTCTAATTACCGCACATCTATGTTCTTATGATAGAGTATGATCAATGTCGGATCACTAAGATTCGGTGACTATAGTTTTATAAAACTTGATAGTTTTCTTATTGACTGGGAAGAGAATTATCTAACGAGGCGATCGATCAAAGTTGTTTTGGATGGAACTTACGTTAGTATTGGATGTGATATTTACATTTTTGCTGTTAATACTACAGTTTCTGGACAATGTGATGGAATGAAGAAATTTCATAAGAAATAATCTAATCCACGCATAACATGATCAAAATTAAGTATCTCCTATAATACTATTATTAATATATTCATAAAGACCTCCTCTCGAAGGGCGTTGAGTTTAGAGAATTCCAGTTATTTTTCATAGAAAGATCTTGTATAGTAAATTTAAAAACATAATTGTATCAGTATTCGAGTTTTTTAAGACACTGCAAATTTTATTTTACTCTATCAGAAGTTCTTAAACTAAATAAAGCTTTTGTTTGGCCCATTATTGAATGCAACTTATTTGAATGGACTGGAACTCCTAGAGCCCATCCTAATTGTCCCGATCGATTTAAAAATAGAATCATAGAGTCATTCTTTCCCACAATATATAATTTACAGCTGATCTAGAAGAACCTATATAGGAACCTAGTCAGAGCTGAAAACATTCATAAACACATCTAATATATAGCTTTTTAATGACGTTTTATTCTATTCATCTTTCGGGTGCACTGCCAATCTAAACTACCGCTGGAATATCAAATCTCGTCACGAACTAGCTTACCGTCAACAAATTATATTCTCAAAATTGAAAAAATAGAACGGTTTACGTATTTGGAAGCCTTAGCCTGAGGATAATAACTTGGAACAGGTGGATGCTTAACACTCAATTAAGACAAAAAAGATTAAACCATTTTAGAAGTGAATTGTGTACCGTTACCTGAGAAAAAATACTCTACTTCAGAAAACAAAACTCATACGCCATTTAAGGCTTACGTGATTTGTAATGATGGTGAAAGAATATCCTTCGATATATCCTCAAAACTTTCTTACAATAATACAACTGCAAAACACTCTATAGCATCGTTAATAAAAGTATACGTGTACCCACACTGTAGATTTCGAAAGAGCCAATTTGACATTCTCAAATCATTGATGGATTTATGCAAACTCGGTCAATTTCCGTTTCTTTTAGGTAAGATCGGTTAGAAGAGAAACAAGACTTTTTTTTCAGAGTGTACGGTTTTAACTTTATCCTGGTTTATTGAATGGATTCCGCCCCGAACCACACCGCCAAGATAGTTATTTACGCTTGAAGACGAAGTGTCAAATTTTTGCAATAATTGGCTATAACTCGAGATGGTCTTTATTTAAATATTCGAAAAGCAAATAAAAGGTCATCCAAAAATACAAAAACGCGATCCTAATATTCATGTGGAATCGCACGATTCATTAACAGGCTCATTGTTAATGCAAAGGATTGATACAAAGGATGTCTCGGAATCGTAAACGCTGTCTTTTCTCTTTAGATTTCTTATTTAAAGGTTTGCAAAAATGTATCTTTCCAAACAAAACTTAAGATCTACGATTTGAGATCCTGATGAATCCGTCGATTATAGATAGCGGGTAAGTGTCCCTTTTTGTCACTTCATACACTTGCATTGCATCTAAGCAAACACGACCTTATCATTTAAATTCCTTCATTTAAAAAAATGATACTGGTAAACACCTGGATCCTTCAATTACTACAAAAGTCATCAATCTATCAATCCAAGAGTAAGATCTTGCACCAATGGAGATACTGAATAATAGGTTACTTGATGCCCGTTTATTAAACGAAATTTTGTCATGACAGCCATTAATATCTTGTTTTATGATTGGAACAAGTGGAGTTTTGTGTTTTGCTCTACCAGAGCCTCGACCATAGTTGGATAGATGCCGACATTTTACAGCTGTATTTGAACCTAGCTAGCCCTTTTTTTGGGCATTACCATTATGCGTTCCCGGTTGACCATACTAAAAATCGTTAACCTTGATCTGGTTGCATTTAGCTTTTGGTGTTAGAGTGCCAATATTTTTTTGTATGGTGATATCCGGGCTTCGTGGTCTGCCGACAAATCATAAGTTCATAAAAGCAAACCTAATCAAGATTCCATATTGCCTAAATGTGTCATCGCCCTATATTTAGATTTTGGTTTCTTTGGGTTCCTATAGGGTTAAGCCTTAAGCATTTCCTGATGCTGGAACTATGTTGGTTCAGAGAAACGTATATTTTTTTTTTTTTATGGTATGACTCGATCAGTTTAATACGGAAGTGAGGGAAGAATATTAAGGTTATCTTTGCTCTGAGTGAGAGGTATGGGTGAGCGGTTTTCTTGAAACGTTGGATGGTTTTCGATAACATGATCGCGTTTTGTTCAATTTCAGAAAAGGTAGATATTGGAAAAACATCTGAAAGATTTTGTTCAACATGAACTTTACATTTCAAAGAGTCAACTTGGTGGTAGTTGCAAAACACCTTTGTAGGTATAGCTTTAGTCTTGAATGAGATTTTGAATATTACAAAAACTCTTGGATGATTGATCAACGAGATATTTTTTAAAGCACCAAAGGGATTGCGTTTCTTCTAGGAAATGTAGGCTCGTTAGAAGCATTTAATAGTTTACTTGAATTATTGCATAAACTGAAAAAGTTTTTTGGTCTTTGTTGGACTTTAAGATATGATTTATCTTCAACTTGTTGGTTTTACGCACATAAATCGTAATGCATGGTGCAGTGAAGTTAACAACATAGATAATACAGTATTTTTAAAATCGTATGCTCCAAGTCATCTTTTCAACAGAACTCGATCATATTTACAAAAGCTTGCAAAATTTTGCATTTTATCTGGACACTTTGTTACTAATCCTCATGAAACATTGTATCCTCATGAAACATTGTAAATAATTATAAAAGTGAATCCAACGCCAGGAATACAAAAGTTTTGATAATTATTGCAAACTTATGGAAAGGTGCGCATTCTACATTTAGTAGATCGTTGACAGTAAAAAATTTCATATACTAAAACGTGCTCGAACAAATTTTTTATTTTTGTAAAAATAAATAAAAAATTCAAGTAATGATCAATCAGAAAATGTATGATCACGTTTTGATCTCCTTTATAAACAGAAACATCCAAAAACACATGTTCAAATGTAATTCGAAAAATTGTTTTGTGTTTGAATGAAATTTCCTGTTCTCATTTTTTCTTTTCGTTTCATTTTTTATGTCGAATTATCAAAAATACATAACATAAAAAACCATAAACGTTTCTCTTCCTCCTCCGCCAACAAACGTCCTCAAAGAAACATAAATAAAATTTCGTATTATACATTTTACTTTGCTGTATCGCAAACAGGTGTATACGCGCTTTATGAATATGTAGGTATTGATCTTTATGTAGTTCAAGAGGAGTTATCAGTTTCAAATATTAAAAAAAAATTTTGGTAATTTTAGTAAAACTTCCGTCATGCCGAATTCAAATTTTATATTTTAACAGGTTGTTGTCGAGATTTAATTTCACTCAAAACGATATGTGAGAGAGATGATACACCTGCAAAATATTATGTGTGCAACATAATTTTATATGTGTATTGTCTAGACATTTTATCTGATTTATATATGAAAATTGAGATACTCGTAGTTTTAGGATCGATTTTCTCGCTTTATATCTTAAAGTCGGATGTAAGGGAATAACATTTGTTTTCTTTTGTGATCCTTAAAATTTTTTAAATATTTTTTTTTTAAATTGAAACAGGAAAGAAAATTAATCCGCGCGATTTAAATATTTCCCTCATTTAAATAAAATATAAGACCGAGTACGTATGCATACGGTAGTGCAGTGTGTACCCATTTTTGAATTATTATAACTCCAGGAAATAAAATTTTATAAAAATCTCAAGAGATATTTTTAGAAATTTTTTTTTTGTTTTGTTAAACGGAAATGTAAATGTAGAAAAATTATGATCATTGATCGCGACTCTATCATTATAGACGATAAATACACAACAACACAAAAATATTAACATTTAAATGCAGCATCTTTTTGGTTTTATGAATGTTTTTTGAGTGGAATAATTTATTTATTATGAAACCTAACAACAACAATACGAAAAAACAACCTCTAAGACGACAATGTAAAATAATATAAGGCGTTATTATATTTTCTATATAAGTGTTTTGGTTTCGAGACTATATGAAAATAACGACGATCATAATATTATACGCTCGTACTCGTACATCTGAAAATGAGATGAAATATGTTGAAATAATAAACAGTCAAGGTGGATTTATAATTTTTTTTTTGTTTTGTTTTTGAAGTGGATGAATCACTTGACGATACCATACCACATTTGGTTTTTTTAAAAACAGATGATGAGACGTTTTTGGTTGATAATATTTTAACGATCTATAAATTATTGAGTGTAATATGGTTGTAATAAAATTATATGAAATTGATATATCGACACTTGTTAGATGTTTCAGATTTTGATTTTAGTATAATGTACTAATACGCACTGTAAAGGATGATAAAAATCCCGCAGTTAATCCATAGATTTATATTTCCTTATTCATATTCCAGGTTGAAGCACAAGTACATATTTCAGTCGATATCCAAAAAAATGTATCGTCTATTTGTTGTACAAAAGGAGCAAACAGATTACCAGAGAATTAACAGAGAGGCTTCTCTATCAGCAGTGGGACCATTATCACTTACTTGCCGTGTTGTATAATACTTAATCGGCTCTATTTCTGGCAATTTAAAGTCCTCATTACAATTAAAACATTTACTGAAGGATAATTTAGCAAAATGTTGTAAAGAGCTTCATGATGGTCAACAATTTCTTCTTCGCGGTATATATCACCAACCAACGCAAGATATTTTTAAATTTCGAGTCGTCACACTTAACTTAAAGATAACTGTTATTCCAGGTTCAGATATCAACACTTAAATGAGTTAAAAGATTTCGATTTGTGGTAGAGAGTACATATAGCTTAAAATTCACCAATTTTGAGAGTAAGATAGGTCTAATAGCTAGCAAATTTTCCAAGTATTTAACCATGGTACAAGTTCTAGTAATAATACTAAGATTAAGACGATATCAGTAGATGGACAGTAAAATCAGTAGATTGAGCAGTGAGATAAGATATTATAGAATTACTCCCATTCATCCAATATCAACGATTTAAACCAGAAATAGAACTTCTAACCAAAGGTTCTATCCAGCCAAGAAGAAATTATTATTATTTTTACATTTCTATAACACTATCCGATGAACGAGAAAATTGTTACTAACCTCCATATTAAACTGCTACTCGCTTGATCATCTCAACTTTTGAGTCACATAAAGCACAAATACCCAAATTTGGGAAATCTGTTTGAATTGGCTACAGATTTCAGTACCAAAACGTTTGTAGCTGCATTCACCAGATTCAATGCTGAGAGAGGGCTTGTAGTGATAGTTATTCCGACAGTGCAACCAACTTTGTCCCGAGCAAGACATCATTTAAATTTACTTATAAAAGCATATTTTTAATAGGCCAACCTCTGACACTAGCACCTGCATCAAGCCTTAGGAAATCCAAGATGAATAAAGACTTTCTAGATTAATTGAAACTAAACGACAACCGTAAATCAATGACATTGACATAATAAAAGTTTAACACGCAGCAGCAGTAAGATGACTATTGGCAGTAATTATTGATGTTCATCCATCTTCGGATAAATTAATAAGAGTTGTTATAGTTTAAACATCCATGAGCATTTAAAAACGACCAAATTTACAAAAATAAAATAAAATTTTACAGTCCATAAACAATTTAATCTTTAAGCTTACAGATGAGAGAAGACAAATGGTTTAAAAATGCCAATATGGACTCAAAAGAACTTAACGCTTGAAATTAAAAAACTTTATACAAATTTTTTTTCTGGGTTGATCGTTTACTTGATTAAATTTACAATGGCTTTACTCTGCAAATTATGCATTTTACCAATAAAAATGGTTTAGTGGTCTTACCAATGATTTAAATTCTAAATGGACCAACTTATACCCATTATAGCTTAACGAAACACTGAGGAAATTAAAATGCGTCGAGATAACGGTATAGTCGGTTAAACTTGGCTTTTTTATGAAGCATTTATTGCATTATCATCTAAGCGTGGTATATAGGGTTCAACACAAATATTACCTGTAATTGACTTTACGTTTTCTGAGTCATTTTAAGTTGCGATATTGAAAGTAAAGATCATTAGGTTTTCTTAGTTGTTGGTCCCTTCATCTGAAAACCCAATTATTGCGCTCTCATTTTTAAATAAATATTAATATTAAGTATTGTCAAGGCCACGACCAACGTGTCTGTGAATTACACGTCTGGGAGGTACTGGTGGTTGCAGCTGATAGCCGCACAGGCGAAAATATCGAACAGTCTTAATCCGAAATTCCGTCGTATTTGAGCAGATTACAATGAGATTTACAAAATCATAATCCAAGAATATTAGTGTATTCATTGAGGTTACGGTTCATGTTGTTTTGGGGAAGCTATACTGTTATAATTTAGTATTAACAATATAATCATTAGGATCATGGCGTTTTTGTATTTGAGCTATCGAGAGTGGTATCTTTATGGCGGCGGTATGTACCTATTTAGATGCAGTTTTTTCTTGAATTGCGGATATTGTTGCCATGGTCTGGCCTAGATGATAACGAAGGATTGATAGATATCATTGCTGCTGTTTGGGGAGAGCTTTTGTATTGGTAATCGGTTGCTATGGAGGTTGTTGCGGTTTGCTCTTTCTCTTTTTTCTACGTTTATTATATGTGTATACATGATTGCGGGTTTAAGAAATCTCAATTGTTCTCTTTCTCAGTTCAATAGACGGCTAAGATTTTTTTTTTTCATTTTCATAAATTGTGTTATCGGTCAATCAAGGATAGCTCGATATCGCTTTATTTTTGGTTATTTTGTACCAATTTTGTTAGGGTTTAGTTACCTTTCCAATGTTGGATCGAGCAGACATGACTCAGAATCCATTCAGCAAATCCGCATGTCGTGGTTGAATAAACTGGCTTCAACGGATCACACAGGGCTTATTATGATTTTTTTTTATCTCAAAATCTGAGCCTTATTATCCAATAACCACGTCTGAAAAAAATGAAAAATTGAAAAATTAGCTTTTATTGCTGCAAAGAATCAGTTTAATGACCAAATGTAATTTTTCAGTAGTTGATAGTTTTACAGAAATATCGCAACATACTCTAATATTTGTTGATTTTGTACTTAACGGAAGGAAATCTGCGAGTTTGTTTCCTTTAGACCGCTGACATTTCTAAGATCTTTAATTCTAAGTTTGACAGCATTCAGCAGTTTCAGTCTAATTTTTTAATTCAAATTTTCAATTTTTTTAAACGTACAAATAATTAAGCTGTAATCAGAGTTGGATTCTTCCGTCCAGATGTTTTAACTAATTAAATTGCAACACATAACAATACATTTAAAAAAACTTGAGAGTTTGAAAAAAGGTAACCCCGTTTCTAAGACAACTCCGATTTTTGGACATTAGCTTCTTCGTTAAGTTTAGTCCAAACCGTTTCAGGTTCTTCTTTGATATTTTTAACAAATACGCAAGTGTGGATGATTTATATGACTCGTTTGTGGCATTTTATACCTTCGAGCTGCTGCTTTTTGTGCC
Organism: Tipula confusa; assembly: GCA_963556175.1. Lineage (NCBI taxonomy): Eukaryota > Metazoa > Arthropoda > Insecta > Diptera > Tipulidae > Tipula > Tipula confusa. The sequence goes on from OY744475.1 coordinate 24,645,665, forward strand.
TACTTATTTAAAGGAACTAATTAGTAATATAGACAATACTATAAAGAATTCCTCTTTTCATCACTCGTGTAAGCGTTCGATGGAAAACTTCCACACGTGTGTGAGTTTTTTTGTAGGGGTAGGAATCTTTAAAAGACCTTACAAGACCTTACTTTCATATTTTTGTAAAATGGACGGGTTTTTAATAACCCAAAACTAATCCTCAATTTACTTTACCGTATATCCTCATGGAACTACCTTTAAGTATATTATTACACGAGACGAGCTCAGCTCAAGCTGTCATCGTTTTTAGTAGCGTTTCTGCTAAATTCTCTCTAAATGTCGAAATTTTTTTATGATTTCGGTCATATTAGATACCATCTGCCACGTTTTCTCGGCTTTCAGTTTAAAATCAACAGTTGTTGCTGGTTCTAGGATAACTCCCACATATAGTAAATATGGATGGCAAATTCAGTGAAATTTTAACTTTATTTAATGGAGTTGATATACAAGTGATAGCTGTAACTGAAACATGGTTAAAGCCATGGATGTCTTCTAGATCAGTACATATTCCTGAATTTGTACTCTTAAGAAACGATCGTTTATCTCATGCAGGTGGTGTGGCATTATTCATTCGGCAATACTGAATATTTATTCATTGAAGCCTTTGTGAATGGTTTCTGGATATTCATTGGTGTGGTGTATGATACTACTGGCATTAAAGTTGACTTTATTGACGGTTTATTTTCCAGTTTTAACCTTAAAAACTGTTTAGCTGCTCAAAACTTGCAATACCAACCGATTGATGTATACCAACATACTACTCAAGTTTCCATAGCAGCTCTTCTCTTCTTGATCTGATCATTACCTCAATTTCATTTAGGATTAAAAAGTTTGTCCAACTAGATTTATCAATACTAGATAATGACTTTATTTATTTTTCCTATAATCTCCCCATCAATGTTGAACCTGTCCTATCGTTTGAATATAGATCGTATAAGGATATTAATTATGAATGCTTGTTTGCTGATTGTACCACATAACAATGGGAATCAATATATGATAAATATTTAATTGATGAAAAAGTACCCATCTTAAGTAGTCTTATTGAATATCTATTTCATAAGCATGTGCCGATTAAGTCGTTTGTTAAAAGTCAACGAAGTACTCCAGTCTGGTTTAATTTTTATATTGAGTTGGCAAAGGTTGATCGAGAAATGTGTTACAAAGTGTAGAAAAACCATAAAACTAATGAAAATCGAATTATTTTCCGTCGAATGAGGAAAATCGTTAAACAACTTATAAGAAAAGCTAGAAGTTATTACATTAGAAAGCAGCTTGAATGTACGTAAAATTGGCCTCTCAAATGATAAACCGGTGATCCCCAGTTTTCTGTTAATAAACTGAATGTATACTTTGTTGATTCTATGCCAGTTAGCATTAATGCATCGCAAAGCATTCCAATACACATGCATGATTCAACTTTTGGAAATTTTTGTTTTAACTCGGTTGAAGGTAGTAAATCGAATGCAATTGGTGACGATCGCGTTATTCCTCTAAAATTTATTAAAATCATAATGCCGTTTATTTTCCCATATTTTCCCAATATTGTGAATACTTGTCTTACAGTGTCTGTATTTCCCGTATTTTTGTCCGTATTTTTTTGAGTGATTTGAGACCAATTAGTGTAATACCCGTGTTTTCTAAAGTTGTTAAAATATTGATGCATGGTCAAATTATTAGTTTTTTAAATGCAAATAATACACTTAATCTATTGGAGTCCGGCTTCAGGGAGAGTTATAGTACAGTTACGGCATTATTAAAAATCACTGATGACATTTCATGTGCTCTTGAAAATGGAAATGTTGTCCAATTAGAATTACTAGATTTTTCAAAAGCGTTCGACACATTGAACCATTGCATATTGTTGAATAAACTGAGGACATATTTTAATTTTTCGTACCAAGCTGTTTAAAAACTATTTAAAAATTATTTAAGCAATCGATTTCAATATGTTGAGCATACAATTCGGTAAAATCTGTACCCATTGAAACCACACGGAGAGTACCTCAGGGGTCCATACTCGGACCATTGTTATTTTCGTTGTTCATTAATGATATTTCTTCGGTACTTTCCCACTGTAACTATCATATTTACGCTGACGACGTACAAATATACCATAGTACTTCGCCTGAATCGATTACGTTATTAGCAATTTATATCAATAATAACCTTAACGAAATATTTAACTGGGCTGCAATTAATGATCCTCAGGTTAATTATCTGACTAAATCTAAGGTCCTGCGAATTTATAGAGGTAAAGTTCAAATACCATTTCCACTTATCACTCTTGGTCAAGATATCATTTCATACACTGACAAAGTTCGAAACCTAGGCTTTATCATGAATTCTAATTTAACCTGGGATGATCAAGTGAACTTTATCTGTTCCAACATCTATGTTGGTCTCAAAAGTTTATCTAAGTTTAAGAATTCGACGCAGCTTATAACTAAGAAAGCTCTTGCACATTCGTTATTAATTAGCCACATTCGTACACACAATGTACTGAGCGTGATTAAATGTTTATAGTTGTTATAGTAAAACAAAGTTTTGTCAATTTTAGTTTTTAAAGTCAAAAGATTAACATAGCTGGAAATCATTTATTTTATTTTAAGGAAGTGTCTCATATCAAAACATTTTAGAAAAACTGCAATAGAGTGGCTTCTCAAATTAAATTTTACTTTCCCTCTGTGTTATCGGACCCAAGGAACCGAAATAAATTATGTTTGTTATTTTTTAATGAAATAACTATAGGTACCGTGGCTTGAAGCAAGTATCTTAACCATCTTTAGACAACCGGTACAATTGTGTTCATTTATATATAGCATATAAATGTTGTAGAAAAACACCTTCTACTTTAGAGCTGCATAGTGTGAAATAAAAATTCCTATTGAATATCCGTTATAATAAATCACAGACATAAAAATAAAATAAAAAAAATAAATTTATTTTCTTATTTGTTCTCAATATATACAATTCTAGAGATTCAATTGAAATAATGTGCGCACACCAGGCATTTACAATCGCTACTTTGTATTATAAAAATATTAACACCTGAACTTTCCGTTCCATTTAAAGAAATAAAACAAAAGTGAAATTCAGTCATCGTGTGATATAGTCAACGGTGCAATGTTGTTGGTGTATCATCTTCCGTCGTTTAATGTTGTAGGTGGTTTTCGTTATAATTATTCATAATTATATTAAATTTAAACTTTCATGAGCCCCGCGTAATCCATTCACAAATTATGTTTAACGGTAGTAAATGAATTACGCTCATATATCCACCTTCATATTATAATCACATTGAAATTGAAATTAATTCAACAAAAAAAAAATTTCTTCAAGAACTTTCTCCTCTGCATATACAACACACTAAAGTGTCTATATATGATCGTATAAATAAAATAACAATCGTAACAATAAGTATCGATCAATTAAATTAGATAAAATTAATCTTCTCTATTTCCTTTATCTTTAAAGTTACAGCACACCGTTAGTTTTCTATATACATACACTAAATAGTGCATATGGTACACGATTTCTATTCCCGCACAAATTTTGATTTACATAAAATTTAAATTATGTTTTAAAAATCAATAATCGTAACTTTTTTTTTTTTTTTGTTTAAATATATTTTTTGATTTATTTCAACCAAAATTTCTTTTGAATTTTTTTTTTTTTTTAAGACGAAATATGTTTTTCAAGAAAAGTCATAAATAATATTTTTGTTTTTTAACAATTACTTGTCGAACAAGTAAAAAAAATCTCGTTGGAAATTTATGTAAACAGTTTGGTGTGGTTTTGGTGTTGATATTTTCTAGTTTACGGGTTTGTGCAACAGAATGATTTTATTTGTTCCAAATTTATGTCGAATTTCCTTAATTAGAAAGATCTTTGGTTTATTTGAGGTGGGCGCATGTTGAGCGGAATGAAGTCTTAGATTCGTACCTCCGTGCGGTGCTCCCTGGGTCACGCTAAATAAATCAGGCGGTGTAGTGGAGACAAGCAGGAGAAAACCTGTTTGTAGTCATGGACACTACATGTCAGGGCGAGTCATTGGCGCCTCAAAACCAATATCAAACCAGCATCTGTTCTCCAGGTTAAGTGCGGCTGAAGCGGGCGACTGTCTTGTATCAAGCGGCCCGCTATATAAATGTGTTCATGGTAATACATAATACCTTAAGATTCTCTCCAGTACGTGAACTCTCCAGTACCCGCTTGTTACCACACAGGTAACAAGCGGGTTAAGCAGCAGGCCAACAACTTGCTCTCATTAAAACAATTAAAGTTATGAACCCTAATCAAAGGTCTCAGATTATCATATTCATCACAAAATCGACCTCGGAAATTGTACACGGACAACGCTTTAAAAATAGGAACATGGAACGTGCTTAGCCTCTTAAGACCTCGATACCACCAGATCTTTTCGAACCAAGCAAAGAGTTACACATTAGACGTGCTTGCACTACAAGAGCTTAGATGATTTGGGAATGGGATTCATGACACCACCAATGGTTTCACTCTTCATTACAGCGGCCTTCAGAATGGAGGAGAATTTGGAGTGGGTTTCCTTATCCATCAGCGCGCTAAGCATCATATCATCGACTTCCGCCCTATCAAAATGCGGTATGCACGGTCAGGCTCCGCTCTAAGGAATTCAACATCACGATTGTTAACGTGCATGCACCCACCGAAGATAAATCTCATTAAAGATCTCTTCTTTGTCGAGTTGGAGGAAGTCATCAATAACATACCGCACCACGATATTAAAATACGATATGATTTTAATGTCGTGGTGCGGTATGTTATTGATACATCGTACATTGGTCCTAACAGCCTGCACCTAACTAGTAACAACAACGGCAACGCGTCACCGACCTGGCAATAACGTACAACTTAGTTGTATCAAGTACGTTTTTCCCACATAAGACGTTACAAAGCAACGTGAGACCGAATGATGAAAGAACGGAAAACCAAATCGATCACGTCATGGTGTCTAAGAGAAAGTCCACCAGCATATGCGACGTCATATCTTACAGAGGTGCAGACATGGACAGCGATCATGTGCTTGTCATATTTAAGTGCAAACTGTCATCTACGTTCAATAGACAAGCACAAAAGACCGTTCGATGAAATATCGATGCTTTAAAAGACCAAGCGTCACTGCAGAGTTACCAATCAATTATCACTAATCATTTAGACCAGCCCAATAACAACGAAGAAGCTCCTCCTAACATCCAGGAGCAGTGGCATGCTATACAGTGAGCTACCGCGGCGTAAAGTTCCATCAATGCCGAAGGGTCATCGAAAATAAACGAAAGCTTCTTGAAAAATGGTCGGCTCGCAACACTAGAAGCACTCTAGCAGAATATCTCCGCGCTAGAAAAGCTACGAATAAATACCTTCGACAAAAGAAGCACGATCATATGAGATCTTGCTTTGAAAACATCAGCTTCCAAGTGGAAATAGGAAACTCAAAGGACTGGTTGGCTAACGCCAAAAATCTAACTAAAGACTTTCACCCAAGAAGTAAAGCCATCAAAGATCGAAATGAAGAGCTGAGAACAAACGTGGCTGATGTTCTCTCAGTATGGTAAACATATACTTTCAAAATCTGCTAAATCAGAACGACCAAGTGACCCCCATTAGAGCAATAGCTCGTTCAGGTGAAGAAGCTCCTTGTTGAATATCCCACAGTAGAGGAAGTAGATGCAGCTATTACTAGATTAAAACATGGAAAGTCGAGACCACCCGGTCTCGACGGAACCCCTGCAGAATTGATTAAGCTCGGAGCGCTACTCTTCCAACAAATCTATACGATCTCATCGTGTCTATTTGGGACCAAAAGGAGTTGCCGAAGAATTGGAAGATCGCACTCATATGTCCGCTGCACAAAAAAGAAGACCGTTTTAAATGTTAAAACTATCGTGGTATCGCTCTGTTAAGCACTGCTTAAAAAGAGTTGGTTAATGTTGTACTTGCCATTGGCGACTATCAATGTGGTTTTCGTCCCAACCGATTGACCACTGACCAATGTTTTACCATGAGGATGATCTTGGAAAAATGTTGGGAGTACAACATAACCATACACCAACTGTATACTTCAGACAGGCATATGACCTAGGAATTCCAGAGAAACTCGTTTCTCTGTGCAAATTAACAATCTCTGGGTCTGTATGTAGAATCGTAATTGAGGGAGCTGTGTCAGACCCCTTTGAAATAACATCTGGTGTTCGACAGGGAGATGCACTCGCGCCTGTGCTGCTCAATTTGGCGCTTAAGTGCGTAGTGAGAAAAAGCAACATTGAAACTTAGCGCTGTATATTTAATAAATCAGGCCAAATTCTTGGATATGCAGATGATATCGTGTTTCTTGGCCGAAGACCTAGCGATGTCAAGGACAGTTTCATAAAGCTCAACCGCTGCGCAAGAAGACTTGGTTTGGAGATGAACAGCAGCAAAACAAAATTGTTATCAAAACCCAGGAACATCTCCATGGTAAATCTCGGAATTAGCGATCATAACTTTGATAGCGTCCAAAACTATAAATATCTCGGGTCAGTTATAACATCGTCGAATGATATGCAGACAGAAATAAAAGCCTGGATCACTGCCGGACAACGAGTTTTCTACGCCCAATCGAAATTATTGCGATCTAAACATATGTCGCAGTCGTGCAAGCTCGGATTTTATAAAACACTTATAAGACCTGTGCTGGCTTTCGGAAGCGAGAGCTAGACCATGACCTCTAACGATTGTAGATTGTTATCTACCATCGAAAAAAAGGTCATTCACTCAATCTGTGGTCCAATCAAAGTCGCGGAGATAAGACAACTTCTTGGAGACTGCGATATTACCGGATTCATCAAATCCAATCGAGTTAGATGGCACGGCCATCTAGTTTGAATTAGTCAAATTTAAATTAGTCAAATACTTTTTCAATATATTGAATCCTTTTGAAATACTTAGATTACTGTAATCCTTTACAATTAAAGTATATTTCAGTAAAGTATATTCGCTAAACATTTTTTACGCTTAAGTTGCAAATCAAAAATGACTGACTTTAAAATCGCCATTTGGCACAGAATATAAACGGCCTCGTGCAAAGCAAAGAGGAGCTTGAAGCATTCTTCATCGAGCACAATATTGGCAGAATGTTATTATACGAAACAAGCTTTATTAAAAAAGCTACTATAATATTAATGAATACTCTATATTTATGACACTAAATATACGGAAAAAGGAAAATTCCTTATTGTCATGATCTATAATCTGACCACTCACCTGTAATAGTAACACTAAGCATAGTGGTTCTGAAGGTTATTTCTCCAATCGTCTGAAAAACATGCAAACAAAGCAGAATAAATATATAGGCGATTATTATGCTACTGAAGAATTAATTCAAGATAAACATAAAACTAAATGGAGCCAAAAACAAGCAAAAAAAACCAGGGCCCTATTATGATTTCCGCCGAAACGGAAACGATATAGTGTAATTTTTTTACATGATATCGTGTAATTTTTACACGATATTGTGAATTCAATTTTTACACGATATCTTTTCGCCATCTATTCTATAGTGAGAAAAGTTCCGCCAACAATAAAAGCTTGGTCAAACTTAAATCTACCGCTTTAAGTACCAAGTGGCGACTGGGCCAGGAATGACGAAGAAAAAGATAATGTATTCCCTGATCATCTAAGGAAAGTATTTCAATTATTATTTTGAGTGTATTTGCACTAGGTTTAAAGCTTACAGGACCTTCTATCAGTAACGATAGACCCATTATTTGGTCCTACTTCAGAAACTCGCAAACGTGTTCGCAAACGGGTTCGTTTTCCACAAATTGTGGTAATCGTAAATCGTGTTTACAAAAATCTATTGCTGTAGCTACTTATTCGCTCATTGTTTGAGCTCCGAGTAAAACATTCATCTTTTTTGTTGAAAATTTACATTAGCTTTGGAAAGCTTGAGTATCATGTAATTCATTGATATACCTCCATCGTACCGTTCCTTCTTCAGTTCTAATTTTTTTCTTCAGAATATAAACGGCTCTTATTAATTTTACCATATGGCATTGATCGAGCTTTTTTGTAAAGGGTTTTTTCTAAAAAACATGAAACATTTATTTTTGTACACATAAGTATGCTAAAATTGTCACATAAATGCTATTTACATGAACGGTTAAATCGTAATGAATTAAATTACCGTTAAAATAAAACCAAGGTTTACCTTCATTTATACTCAGCACTGCTCCTAAATTTTCCAGCATGCATTGGTTTGAAAATTACCCATCACAGGTCATGGAAACTACCTTGATACTGGCTTCAAATAATCTTTCAATTGTCATTGAAACTATTTCTGTTTTCAGTAATGCTGACATACCATTAATGAGGAAATACGCAATTGGAATTTTCCAGTTATCGGTCATACCTACTGCCATAATTAACAATGCTTCAGGAAAACAAGGAAAATAAATGTTTTCTTTCTCTGTTACTCAGACGCAAATTTGTTGGCTTCTTTTTTTTTTTTTTTTTTTTCTTGAACCACGACTTTTTGTGCATGTCGTCTCCATAGTCCTATCTCAGTGATTAAAACTGTGTAATTTTTGTGTAAAATTTTAGTAGGCAAGACAAAATTAGGTCAAACGACATAAAAAAATTTAGTTTGAAAAAAGTAATAATCAATTTTAGCCATCATTCAATGGCCTAACAAGCCTTTATCTATCCATTCAAGTGCCACGATTAACCATTACGATCCACTTTCGGTTAAAAGACGTGCCATGAATTTCATTTTAGTTTCAGTTATTATTTAACAAAACCGTTAACACGTGAAAACGTGTGCATGTAAATATATAAATTTTTTTAGTGATCGCTACATTTTTTTAATCATATCTCAGGTTGAAATTATGTTGAGATTTTAAACATCTACCTAACGGTTCCATAGTTTTGTTTTAAACATATTAGTCCACGAGAACCAAATGCTGTTTCCGGCCAACTATACATACAGCAACTACCCAGTTTCTTAGAAATCCATAAATGTTCCGATTAATTTGCAACTTTGCGCATATAATTAAAATGCATGCGTTGTGCATTTAGCTACAAAACTATCACATAAATCACTCAAACTTTTATGTTTACCTTTTAATCACAAAGATTTTTAAATTTCGTAGAAACGCTAAAAAGACACACACACACACACACACAGATAAACAAAAAATAATAATATCGCTGATTTTTAAAGATCAGGTTTGACTGATTATAATCGGTTTCTTAATATTTTTGGGACCCCATCATCTCTCAGGTTGATTTATATAATTAAATTATAATTATTACGTTTTGATAATTTTTTGGTGTGCGGTGCTTTTATATACAAAGCGGCCGAGAATGGATTGATTTATTTGGCGACTTTTTTTTTTTTTTGTTATTGTGAAAAATTATGATTGCGATCGCAACACAGGTAATTTAAAATTTGTTTAATTAATCAAATAATTTATGGCGGTGACAATTATTATTACTAATTTTATTATGAATTATTGGCGTTTTACATAATTGGTTAACATATTGCCATGAATTGTGTTTGCTTGTATAGAAGTCGTATAGTCGACTTTTTGTCCTCATGCTCAAATATAAAAATTTTAGTTATCTTTTGTATCAGACGCTTCTTTAAGTATGATTTTATAAGACTTTTGTTTTTACAGCCTAGTGGTTCTACATTAGTAATTATATTAAAATACCACGAAATTTATCTTTACGTCATTACGTTATGCAGGCAAGTTAGAACAAAATTTTATTGCAGAATTTCGAAAACAATTATTTTGAAAGAGAAGCGCTAGGGAAGTATATATCTATTCAAAAATCCTATAAGGATATAGATTATGCTAGCGATTAATGTCCCTACCAATAATAATTGTGGAAATTATATCGAATGCAATATTGAGTTGGACGTAATGGTAGAACGAATAGAACAAAATTTAACAAAAAGGGATGACCAAAATGTAACATCTGTAAGAGTGCCGCTTAAAACAGGTATACAAGAAAATATCGCTAAACAAAAAGTAATTTGGAAAGATCTTATGTAACTTATGAAGAAGTTATAAGATCGGATCGTGCATGTCAGGGCTTGAAAACTTGTAGAAAAATATGTAACGAACTGATAAGTTACTAAAATCAAAAACTGATTTTCGAGCAATTCTGCAGAAAACTTGGGTAATTACAACATTTGTTTAGTCTTTGTATCTGAACTAATAGAAATTAAATAAAAAAACACTTAAAGATGGTTATTCTATATACTCTCAAAAATAGACGGTTTTCGGATGTTCATATTTTATTAATGTCTTTGGCTAAAACATTGTAATTTGCAAAAATTGTTTATTTCGGAGAAACGCCAAGATTCATTAACACAGTTATTGGTAAAAAATACTCTTCAGCTGGAACAGTGATCTCCTTGGATTTTCGTGGGAAAACTGCCCCATCAAAAGAAACAGAGGAAAATTTATTAATAGTGGACCAGCAAAATCATGATGCGGATAATGCTTACAAAGCTAAGAAAAAGGACAACATTTATTGCAAATCTGTTTATTCTACAAAAATCTAAAACTTTTCACGTACAACAATGTTTGCCTACCCTATTTCTACAGACCTCTTTATCAGTTTTAAGCAACACTTATAGACATGTAACCTAACTATACATGAGTGTGTGTACAATGAACCATTTTGTTACATATAATATATGAAAATTTTTCATGCCTGTATAATCATTTACAGTCAGTTCCATCAGGCGTAAAAAAATAATATTTACAGTGATTCAGGTACAGGCCAAAACAAATCTGTTTTTTTAAATCAATATTTCTGTGTTTTCTCCAGTGGCAAGATGATGTGGAAGTTTTTGACCATCAACTTTCAAAAAATCTTTCCGGTTTTGCATGACAAGCCGCATTTCTCATATGAAAAAAATCGGTGTTCAACGTTTCTTGGCTTCGGTACACATGGAACCCAATTCTCATGCTTTTCAATTATTATCAATAATTTTAAACGTTGTAAAATTGCTTGTTGATTACGCCTAATATAAGTGCAAGTTTTTCTTGCATTTGGCACAAATCTTGGTTCAATTCTGCGTTTTTGCAAATTGTCTTCGACATCAAGTTTATCGTTCTTATACTTTTTAAACCACTCTCTACAACTGTACTTCAGGGGCACCGCTTCAGGATGTGGAGATTTCAGTCGATTCATTTGAAACCATAAGATTTTGATTGCTAATGCTGAGGCAGATGTAATGCTGCTCACGACCAATTATTTGCACAAACTGAAGCGGCTTATGAACAAATCTGCATCAAGTGGCGTTGATTACTTTACGATTCCCCATCCATTTGAGAATTCATATGGGGAACCAACTTCAAGCCATAGCCATGTAACTAGGCCCGGTGTCCATATGTACTGACTTTCAATACACGATTAGAGCGCTGGCTTGTATTAAAGAACACGTTCAAGTCACTCGTCCATAATTGGACAGATTTAGAACTTACTTACAAGTGAAGCATGCTTTGATGTTCGGTCGCATTGGTTTACACTATTAGTTATGACCACAAGTGTGGAAAGTTTTGAAGCGCAGTTTTTATAGTCCACGCGAGTTTGTTGTGACACAACTGAATCGTCTGCTTGATCAACTCGATCGACTGCAGTCGTAGTAGATTATGCGAGCATTATCATTGATGAATTTACTAATAGATAAATGGGAGGCGATAATTTATCTTATTCTATTACAAAAATTACCCAATGCCTTATAAACATAAGGTTTTCATAAGAAGCATAGCCGAAACTCGACGATATGCTTATATATATTTTGGGGCATTGAATATGCTATGACTCTTCGAGTAGAGCTGTACGCTAAAACATCGAAACATGTCAATTCTAACGTAAGTAATGAACAAATGTGGCCGTGACTAATTGATCACAATACTCGACTTAAAATCGAGCATCAACCGACACTGCAATGTAATTTATACTTAAGTTATGCTTCCATTGTTTGAACCCCAACCATACTCATGCTGAATGTTTATCCGGTAGGTGTGCGTTTTGTCATCAAAAACATAACACTCATTTGTGTAAGGAGAAAGCAGACACAGCTAATATTCAGCGGCAATCATCACAAGCATTCCTGGTACTTTACCGAGCAAGCCACCGATTGTCTCCAATAATAATAACCATGACTGACCGACCACTTTCAGTCATTTATAATTTATGTCAACAGTTTTGTTCTGCTTGCTACCGTAAATCCATTTATATTGGATCGGCATGAAAGCAGTCATCAATGCAGTACTTTGTGACCTCGGATCTCATGTGAGTTTAATCACTGAATCTACATTAATCAACTAAATCTTCACTGAAAACGAAGTGAAGCAGCCATCGAAGGGCTCGGCGCATCATCTAACATTTACACTAGCGATCAAACGACGCTTATTATGTGCTCTCCAATAGATGCTACTTTTGAAATTTACTAAGTCAGGACGTTTAGATCTCTTGATTGTGCTGACATCTGGAGATATACTAGAAGAGAAGGAGTTGTCACTGGTTATACACACATCTAGGATTGGTTGTTTTTGGACCTATCATAACTCATGCAAGTTCAGGCTGTCTATATCGCACACATTTATAACCAACTAATAAGTTCTGAGATATTGAAGAACCTGTAACCAACGGTAATCCTGTTTTAAATCCATATGAGGAGATTTTCAAAACCACTGTCAGATTCTACGGGGTTAATGAACTTATTGATTGATTTGCCAAATTTATTGGCAAACTAAGAATTGGCATTTGGAATGGAGGAATTGCTGCTTCTGCATATACGCGAAGCATAAGGTAACGCGTATATTACGGAAATTAATTCGTTTAAAGCTCATTGTAGTGCCGATACAACAACCAAATGTCCTGCACTTTTATGCTTGACAAAGAGGTTCTATGCGCCGGTGGATGGCTCCCTCACGCTGATATTCGATACAACCAGAGTCATCCTATGATTTTACCGAAAGAATGTATATCGGGCTTGGTTGCTTATTAATCATGTGGTTATTTTTGCTCGCACGGAGGCATCTAAGAAATGCTACAATAACTACGAAGATGATTCTAGATAAGTCATATTCACGCATTGGTTTAAACGTTCTTGATGAGCATCAAGGCCGTACACATAAAGATGGCCGAAGATATTTTGACTAGAGCAATCCAGGATGCATTTGATAGATTTAGCAATCAACGCGGCGATTACGGGGCACACTGTTTGGAATGACTAATGTAACGTGACCTTCGTGATCGGAACAATATACTCATGCCTAGCAATACATAGCGAATACCGGTGTTAAACAGTACTTCATCGCTCCTGCAGCTTTACGTTATGGTGGCTTTTGAGAAGCAGCGGTACCATCTGCTAAAAACATTTAGTGTGAATCATCGGCAAACAACCAATTCAATGTCACCAATTGAACACGCTTCTAATACGAATCACATGATGATGCTTTAACTCTTGGTGAATTTTTGATCGGACGACCGATAACGACACGATCTATAACCAACACTTCCACAAGTACCAGAAAATCGTCTTAAATTTTGGCAGCAACTGCAAATATACTAACAATTCTAGAGGTGCAGGCAAAGGGATTATTTTACTCTGATGTGGACCGAGCCCACAATATATGAATTGACGATATTGACAATCATTCAAAATGGTGACCTTTACCGCCTCGTTGGCGAATGGGACACCATTATGAAAATTCATCCAGGCAGTAATACGAGTGCTAATACGAGTGGTAATAATTGAGTATTGCGATCAAAAAACACCAGATGGACAACTTATTAAACATAAATTTCAACGACCAGTCCAGAATGCCAGATAATTTCAGCGCACGGAAACCAGACTGGTTTGGTTTACGAGATCCTGCCCAGTTGAATTTACGAGATCGATCACTTCAGGAGTTGATGGTGTTTTTTTATACAACAAGCGTAGTGAAATTAAACAAGAACTTCTCTGATAAAAAACAGCCCCACTTTATATACGCCAACAATCAATGCATCTTAGCTGCGCAGATTTTTTCTAATTGCAAAAGCCAATCAATATTTTTCGCAAAGAACGCTTATTTTGCCTAAATTTCGAGATTTTCTCAGGAAAATAAATATATCATGCTGATTCAAAATCGATAATACTTTAATGTTGTGTACCTTAATCGACTAAACCAACTAATCCAACTAAACTAAATTATAATGAGTTAGTTCATGCTATATCTAGATAAATGGAGCTACTACAAAAATCATTTACTGTTCCTTAATTTGAAATTAAACTAAACCTTAAAGTATTATTGTGTATTTATAGTTTAAAAGTATTATAGTTATTTTATATTTATTGTGAAAATTCACTGTAAAGTTTCCTCGATAATGTACTGTTCAGCTACCACCTATGAAGCAATAGCGGAAGCATATTTTCAACAATTTGAAAAGTTTAGTTTGAAAAGTCGATTAAGGCACATAGCATATATTAGGTTATGTTGTTGACAGATAATCGTACTTATGATATGACGTTTTACATCGGGCAAACTAACAATAACTGATGGCACCATCTTTCGTCGAATAACAGAAAGTTATTTGTATACCCAATAATAATAATTTCCATAGTTTGAAACGACTGATCAACGTTCATTTTGCTTTCAATATAGGACCTGTACTGTTTTTTGAAAATAAATAAAAAAGTCCTTCCGATTGAAAAAATGTTAAGATCCTTAGAGGTATATAAAGTCGATCTAATTAAAAAGGCATCAACGAAAAATGTTAGATGAAAAAATTGAGGATTATGCCAAAGAAAAGTTTTAAAAATACTTAGCTATATAATTATCATTATTAATTAGGACGTTAATGCATATTATCCGTTGTTGAGAGTGGATATGTATACTTCATCGAATTATCCACAGGAACCGCAACACAATTAAAATTTGTATTGAATTGTATAACTTAAGATAATAACATAATTAGGTTAAGTTTTGTACTTTTTGTAATTTTTAATTGAAAAAATTGTTATGTTGCATATCCACATTCATTTTAAAGCAGCCTCACTATATCGTACACCTCTAAAAAGTATTAAAAATTGATTATCTAATTTTGGGTTCCGGAAATAATTTAAATCACATGTTGGATAATATACATAACATTACTAACCGCGTATAAATTTATTAATCCAACCATCACAAAATCTTAAATCTATTCATTGTGTCATACTTATTTCTCGCTTTACGATACATCGATTAAACCAGCAACAGCAACACAATCGAAATGTTAGGTATATATACCTAAAAAATTGATTTTTATCGTCGTAGTTTTTTTTTTTTTTTTTTAAATACGAAAGAAACATTCAAATCAATCACAATTGAAATAAAAATAAAAATTCACCTGTAAAATTGAATTAAATACAAAAACTAAAATTTAATAACATTTAATAACAATCAGCTCCACCCAAAAAAAAAAAAAAAAAAACTTATAACAATAATACTAGAAAAACTTATCTAATCTAATAATAAAATCTCTTATACATACAATTGTTGCTGGTTGCTGTTGCTGGTTTGGTTCGTAGTCTCCAACCTTCTTCATGTCAAATTCAATTAACAAAAATCCAAGACTCACCTAGAAATTATTAATTTTTTGTTGTTGTTGTTATTATGATTATTATTACTATTAATTATAATATGGTCTGTATACAAACACACACGTAATATTGTCAAAAATTAGAGAAGATAAGATTTCTTATAGTGTAACAGGTTATTTGAATGGTTTAATATGTATATCCAGGTAACCTAAGTGTTTATTATAAAAACATAATTTTCATAATATTTATGTACCGTGATCTGTTACGTATATGTATACCCTCTCTATATGTTATAGAGATTCATAAGATGATGATGTCTTATAAAGAAATAAATTATAAATAAGCCTTCGAGTAATTATACCGTATAATTAATATTCGTGGTTTTATTTGTTGTTGTTGTAAGTTTTTAAATTTGATATTATTTTTATTAAAAAAAAAAAAAAAGTTTTAAATGAGATCGAATGATAAAGGTGGTGTATAACCAGCTATAACGAATTTATGTATTTATTTTTTTTAGTTTTGGTGTATACGCGCAGGAAGATAATTTTTTTTTTTAAGTTCTTGTAAAATTTAAGAAGAAATATATAAATTACATTAATAATTTAATTAATTGTGATAGATAGTGAAATATAGTTTGTAGATTGTGATTTCATAAATAATTTTGGGTTGTTGAACTAAATTATATAATTATATGGTTGGTGGAACAGTGAAGCATTTAATAAAATGTAAAATAATCGCGCATGTCCTTGATATACGTTTAAGCATAAAAATTTAATTATCTTCCTGGTTTAATCTTGATTTATGTGTGAATTGCAAATTATTTTATATTTGTTGTGTACGAAGAATGATTTTTAATTTATTTTAAGTATTTTGATGTCGTATATATATGCTTGTGTGAATCATTAACTTATAAGATAACAATAATCTTAACAGGGTTAGTCCTGGAGCCTTAATTCTCTATTTAATATGGAAATTCATTCGATGCGAAAATTCAAACCAATATAAGGAGTGGGCGTCTACCTGATTGGACCATCTTACTTTATTTGGGGTTACCGTTTTTATTTCCACCGTGGATTTATCAAGTTCTTTGGCTTCTGCTGGCAAAGTTTTACTCCAAGTAAAGGCCTCAGCAATGGCTGATTTTCCGACTTTTTCATTCTTTACGGGTTCCATTTCAATGATTCAACGTTTAACTGTTTTGTGAATCTGTATAGTTCTAAATTTTGGTGTTCGGTCAGAAGTACTTCAATATTCGTTGAAGGCCTTATTTACGAACACCTGCAGTATCTGTCTGATGTTTTTCGTATGATTGGATGTCTTACTCTCATAAAGTAGTACTTATTTTGCACACGGGTTAAACACTTATATTTTAGTATTGCGAGACAAAAATTAAATGCATATTTTTAATGTCTTCCTCTGTTCTATTAATTTCCTGATGTTTATTTTGAGATAAACCTAATACCTTCTGAACTTTTTGCTGCGATGTATCTTTGAACATGCGTTTCACCATTTTTTGTTACATTTGTACATTTGTAAATTAAATTGACGGAAGTAAGAGGTTTCTTGTTGACAATTATATGGTATATCTGATTTTTATTTAAATTTGTCTATATTTTTGTAAGATTAAAATAGATTTGATATTTATTTATTAAAAAGTGATAGTGAAGTATGTTAGGGACTTTAAGACTAATTTTAATTCGATTTTAACTCACCTGGATTAACCAAACCTAACATTTTTAGTTTAGGTAAAGTTCAATTTCCTATTTAGGCGATCCAAATGACTTCCAATGTCCGGGTTATTCGCTTATTGACTATTTGATTCCAGATCGAGAAGTTCTTTTTGTACGGGATGATCTTCACTTTAATGTACTCAAATTTTACCAAGTTCTAATCTCACGCTATTTTTAGTTGTTCCCTGTACCGTAGTCTAAATTTACCACATGCAGAGACATACAATGAGTTTGACATAATTTTATATTCAATTTATATTATTTATCAGATCTCTCGAATGTCTGAAGTGGTTGTCTTGGAAGATTTTATTATTCATAATAACGCAATTGGTTGGGTTTTTCTCGATTGAAGTGTTTAAACTGTTTGCGGGGGTAAATAGTCCTGTCTAACTTGTAAACAAACCAACTTGGTACCCCAACATATTTGGTCATTCATCTAATTTGTTGGACTTATTTTTGACTACCATGCCTGACAAATATTCTATTGATGTTAATGCTCCACTAGGTCTTTTTGATCATGCGTTACAAAATTTCCGATTCCTCAACCTACTTCGAGGCTCATTACAGGTAAACCTAGGGTAATCTTGCATTTCAAAGATGCTGACTGGTAAAGTCTCAATCTATTTTTCACTTCTTTTGATTGGGCTATGTGTTTTATTAGTAATTATGCTGATATAGTATCCAAACATATAACTTCGGTGATCTTAAAAAGAATGAAGTTATACATTCCTAGCTTTTATAAGTCCGCTATCTCCGAGATAAAATTGGCTTATTTAAATTATCTCAGTAATCCTTCTATTGAAAATTATATCAAATTTAGAATAGCTCGTAAAAATTAAACCATGACCTCAAAATTTGTAACCAAAAAACAATCGAACTTTTCAATCGCACTATTGTTTCTTATTCTATGCCCAACATTTATTTTTGATCTCGAGTTGTTTCTAAACTTCTTAGAACGCTCAGCCCATATAAAGCAACTGGGCCTGATGGATTGCCATCAATTGACCTCAAATAACTGTCATTTATCTTTAGCTTAATCTCTTGCCAAATTGTTTAAATTGTCAATAAACTCTGGCATTTTTCCCTCTATTTGGAATACAGTAAATATTCAACCGGTTCCTATGAAAGGTGGCAAAACTTCCTATTACCGCCCAGTTGTTTTTTTGTCGACCTTATCTAAAGTAATGGAATCTATAGTAAATTTTAACATTAATAACTACCTAGAAAAAGTTTTTATCAGATTTTCAATGTTGGTTTCGTAAGAATCGCTCTTCAGGCAATACTATTGCCTATTTAACTTATCTTTGGGGAACAATTATTGAAAAGCTAGTCAGTTTTTGGGTTTCATTACATGATGTAACTTTTATTTTACCTATTTTACCACTATAGAAAATCTTAAACTATACAAGGCCCATTATGGAATATAATTCTTTTGTCTGAAAATAGCCACTTTTTTGGTTCCAAGCAACATAGCTTCACCTTATAGATATACCCAAATGTAGAACTAACTATTTTAAATCTTCATTTTTTCTTACAGAGTCGTCCCTCTGTTGATTGATTGATTGATTGATGAGACACTGTGAGACCAAGCGCTCATCATGTGGCTAACGCCGGTCCTATTCTCACAGCCTTTTTACATTTAACAAACGGTAGGATAAGAATTAGGATTTTCATATATTTATATTTCTATAAAAATATGTCCATGCATGATAGAAACGACCCGGTTTCAGACACCTCATAATCATTACAGCACAATTCTATTCTATTTTTGAGTAGGGAAATGAAAGAAGGTATGAAGGTAAAATTGGTCCGGTTTCCCGGTTACCAATATTCAAACTACGAGCATAAGTCTTATACTAAGCATAAGATGATCAAAATTTTATTGAACTGCTCTGCATTCTGTTTTCTGTATTGTCATCTCTTATTATCAACTCTAGAGTGCCACCATTCGAATTTAATCTGCAAAAGAATTCCTCAAAAACCAAATTTATTACTGGGATAATTTTTTCCAAACCATAGACTGTAAAAAATTTAAATAATTTTTACCTGAAAATTATAAATAATTTATCCATAATATAATAACATAATAATATACAAATATAATTTCTAAAAGTCGTATGCTGTTATAAATTGGGTTAGTTTATGCCTTGAATCTACAATAAATTTATTTATTATATCATTATAACATTAAATAAATTATAATATAAATTAGATTTAAACAAAATTGGCTAAACATTACAAATCAATTGAATTAGCCGTTTAATGACCAATACGTCATATAATAGCACGAAAATCTAATTTACTTACACTTTATTTGACACATAACTTTATAATTAATATAAATTTGATTTAGAAAGCATGATTTAACATTACAAATCAATTTAATTAACCGTTTGATGACTAAAACGTCATACAATCGCCTAAAATGTAATTTATAGCATAATGGTTGGTTTAACAGTTGATTTAGCTTTTAGTACCAGTAGTGATAAGAGGTATTAAAATTTCAAATGCACCATGAAATACAAAAACTGAAGCTTCTTTTCAAATATTATTAACATTGCCATAAAACATTTTAAAGGCTGAATAATAACTCTGCATTCAAATTTATGCTTAATTTGATAATATTTTATCAACTACCTCATTGGTATCGAAGATCAACATATCCTTTTTGAGAGGCATTTTTTTTTGGTTTGTTTAGCTTAACTGATGCGTCAACCCTTTTAAATTCCTGCACCCTGTTAAAAGCGTCGATTATCTATTCATTTTTACATGTAAAATGTAGGTTTTTGGATATCATCCTGGTTAGTCTGGTTTGTTCTTACCTTCAAGTTTATTTTGATGTTGTTTCCATTCATTATTGGGAAAATTGAGGAGAAAAATGAGTATTACAGTAAAAGCCCTGTTATCCGGAATGCTTGGGGATGAGAGCATTCCGGATAATCGAAAATTCCGGATAATTAAATGTTTCATTAAAACTAGAAACTTTACGAGAATTTCGCTAGATTTTATTATTTTTTAGGATTCTCGTTTATTTATTTTCAAATTATGTACGAGAAAACAATTTTTTTTTATCAGTTCATTGAATTTCATCAGTTCATTGAAAATATTCAGACTTTGTCATTATTGGACCTCAAACTTTATAACTTTAAACTTTTATTTTCACAAGAAATTTGTTCTGCATGACATAAATCTGCATAACTTCTTGAACAGAATACTATGAGCATTGTTCTGCAAATTTGAGAAATGTTATCAAACCAGCTTCTGCTTCTTGCCAAGTGATACCTTTTTCAGCTACTTGTGCGTCTTCATCAGAATCAGTTCTTAAGTTCTCTGCTGCGTTGGGATTTAAAACACTTTCGATAAGTTGTTCATCTGTAAAAGTTTGCACAGTTCCTGTGTTATCATCGACATGCAACCAGTCAGCAATTTCGTGCTCTTGAATGTCCACAAATTGTTTTGCATTATAATTCAATATTTCGCTGATTTCATCGTAAGGCGCGTTGTTGTTTTTTGGTGTCTGTTCCAGCCATTTGCTAAAAATGAATATTTTACTTCAGTCCAGGCAAATGCTGCAATAAATATTACATCTTTGATGTTATAAGATTGTTGAAACTATTTCAATGAATTAGCAGCAATCAATTTTCATAAAAACTGGTTTTTAAAGTAACATTTGAAATTCTGAATTATGTCCTGATCCATCGGTTGAATTGAAGATGTCACATTGGGCGGTAAACACAAAACAATGAAATTTCCACAATCTGATACTAGCTCACTTGTTGAAGGGTTAGTTATACAATTGTCTAATAATAGCAAACATTTTTGATTATGTGTGCCATCTAAGGTTGTGAAATGCGATGGTATAAAATTTGATTTAAACCAGTCATGAATTGTTTCTCGGTTCATCCAAGCATTCGACTGGCATTTATATATTACCGGTAAGCCGCTAATATTATTCAATGCTCTTGGTCGAGCATATTTGCCAAAACCAATAATTCCAACCGATGCGTTCCAACTGCATTTGCATAACAAAGAATTGTTAATCGCTGCTTATTATATTTGAAGCCAGTAGCAGCAGCTTCTCCTGCTCCCGCTAAAGTAGAATTTGGTAAACATTGCCACAACAGCCCAGTTTCATCAGCATTATAAACCTGTTCACGAGTGAGATGATATTTCTCTACAATTTCTTTAAATTTTGTGCAGTAATCGCTTGCTCCGATTTCATCTGCTGATTTCTTTACACCTGAAATATCCAATTTTCGAATACCGTGCCTTGATTTAAGATGTGCTAACCAACCATCCGAAAATACACACTGCTCAGTTACTTTTAGAGCGTCATAGAAATATTTAGCTTTATGATGGGGCCAGTTATTGACATTCCGTCATTTCTCTTACACAAAAACCACTCATATAAAACAGAATCGAGCTGCTCCAGTTTAGTTTTATGCAATGTTTTCTTAGTTTTATCATTTATCATTTTCCATTTTAGAAGCAAACTCTAACAATTTTTCTTTATTATTTTTATGTCGTATAAAGTTGAACTGCCAATATTATAAAAATTCATCAATGTCTCTCGAGATTCACCTCTCTTCAATCTGTTAATAATTTCAATTTTATCACTGATTGATAACACATTTCTTTTCGTCTTTATTGGTTTTTTGCTGGTCGAAGCCCTATTAATATTTATTTATGGTTTTATTAAAGTTAGTTTTTTCTTTGTTTATTAAAATTAGTGTTTTAGTTATTAAAATTAGTGTTAACTTACTATGTACTATTAAAGGTATTGAACTATATAATTATCATCAAATTAAATACTAAATCTTGGTTTCGATCAACAAATCGGTTGTTTTTTTTACAAAGGGAAATGTTTTAATTTTTTTTTATGTATGTGTATTGAAATTCTATGTATTAGAATTATAAATTTAAATATTTGAATTTTAACGTTGATTTTTTTCATAAAAATTTATTGTAAATGGTTTCAAATCTAAAATGTTTAAAGTTTAATAAAAAATAAATGGCTATTAGTGTTTTAAAATAAATAAAGGGTTGTCCATACAATTTCCTACAAAAAATTTTATATTTTAGCATCAATATAAAAAAACAACAGCTAAAGTTTTCTTCATTAGTACAAATCGGTTGTTTTTTCTACAAATCGGTTGTTTTTGGTTTGCATGTATAGGTAATAGATTTTGTGTTGAGACGAACTTTTTTTGAGAATGTATACTATTCGTGTGAGGTGCGATGTAAAAAAACAACGAACTTTTTGGTGGAAACGTACACTAATAAATATATTCAATATTTCACTAACCTAACTATGTAACACGACTTTACACATTCAATTCAAATAGAATAATGCATAAAACAGAAGAAAAGTAAAGGAAAGTATATTTTCTGTGAATCCCCGAATAATAAAAAAATTCTTTCCCTTGTGACAAAGAAAAAAGCAAAAAAAATTCCGTAAAATTAAAATTTCGGTTAACTGAGTATTCCGGTTAATTGGATGCGGATAATCGGGCTGTTATTGTATTTTGTTTGTTATTATTCCTTTAATTTATTACTTTGCAAACTTAGTTTCTTGAACTTTTTCATCTTTAAGGTCTTTTACATACAGATGTTGATTGGTTGAGCGTTGCACTAACGGATTCTTTTGATTGAGGGGAATACTAATTTCTTTTTCAAGATCATTGAACCACTGGTTCCCTTAACAAATAAGTCTATACAAAAAAATCCTTAATTAAAACCAAAAACCAACCTAAAATTGGCTTATAATTTTAAATAAATCTCTAGTTACATTCTACCATTAAAATTACCATTAAAAAGTAAATCCAAAATGACATTTTAATTGGAAAAAGCAGAAATCAAATATGTTTATTTGGTGCAAAGGTATCATACAAAATATTTCAATTTTTTCCCCTAATTTTTTGTTGCGTTGGTTTTATTTCATACGTTTTCCCCTTTAAAAGAAGCACTGATTATTATATACTAAAACATACGAAACAAAAACGAAACAGACTATTCTTAAAGAGATTCGTGCTTCAAAATATTTTTCTATAATCGTTGATGCAGTTTTACTTTACTAGTTGACAATTCCAAGCTTTCAATTGAGGAGCGATTTATCACAGCGACTTTTTTACAGGAAAGGATAGATTTGAAATCGCTCAACAAATTCTAGAACTGCTTAAACCATTTGAGCTTGATTTCAATTTTTGTATTGGATAATCTTATCAATCTTACGGTGCACATCTTAGTTTGACAGGGCAGTTTAATTGTGCACAAGTAGTTCTACTAAAACATAATCCTATAGTTACCTTCGAATGTGTTCTATTATCAACAATATGGTTTGAAATATTAAACCTATTACAACAAACAAATCTAGTGATAGAGGCCCGAAATGCGACATCAAATGTGGAACTAAAAAATGTAGATAACCTAATTTTACAAATATGCAAATATCGGAAGGATTGGGATAAAATACTTTTAAGGGCAAAAGAAATATAAAGAACATTCCGAAATTTTGACTGATTTTCAAACAACGTATCAAAAACAAAACGTAATGGGATGCTGAGGAACACTATAGAATCAATATTTTCTTCTGTATTATAGATTCTGTAATATCAGGATTATTAAGGCGATTTGAATCATTGCATCCAATTTGTAATTTATTTCAAATTATTTGGATGTTTGAAGATCTTTCTGAGGAGAAAACAAAAGCGTCAGACATATTTGATGAGTTAATATTTTTAAAAAATATTTACCGAGCCAATTTTGACATAGATTGACAGAAAATTAAACTTTTTTTTTAAAATATAATATGTGGACCCCAAGAAGTATTTTTGGCCCGGGCCCCATTTAAGCTCCCTGCGGGCCTGTATATATATGTATATATATATATATATATATATATATATATATATATATATATATATATATATATATATATTTATATATAAATTATATACACATATGGATTATGAAAACTAGAAGGGAATTGATATTTTATAGTTGGTGTGCGCTTTACACTATAAACACTTCAAAAATTGAACATAAAACTATTAATTAAAAATAGTTAAACGTATTCTGTCAAAACAGATTAACAAATTTATTTCCTTTATTTGTGTACATAGATATAGATATTTTATAACACGCGCCCGCGTATTTTGACGCAATTCACTTGTGCCGGGGCCAATATTGTCAATTAAATTAATCGTGTTGCAAGTGAAAAAAAAAATGTATATATACACAGTGTATACAATATGTCTAATTAAGCATCATGCTGTGAAGTGACGGACACAAAATCATATTTATATACCAATATTATGTTGCAATCGACTATATATAATATGTACACATTTAATATTTCATGGAACAAACGAATTATAATTTATAATAAATTTAAAACTAATTTAATACTTCTAAGAGCGCTCTCGACTCGAATCGAGTAAATAAATGTATATACTATTCGTATATATCTTTAATCCACCTCCACGCACGTGACTTTCAAAAATCAAAAATTAACTCGCAACATGATATAACTTCACCTGTTTTATTATTGGTATTATTACTTTGGTATATACTATGATACACTGCATGTATGCGGTTACCATAACTCGGTGTATACTTAGTCGAGAGTGATATAAAGAACCTCTTACTTTTTGAAAAGTATAATGTATGCGATATAATTATATGATGATTTGTCAAAAACAGGGTCAGATGGGTTTGACTAAACACAATATTTAGGATTTGCATATAACATATTTAAATATAGAATCCTTGAATTATAAATTTTGTGTGTTGGGTGATATACATATAAATTATGTATGCCAAAATGTTTTTTTTTTTTTCAAAAGGTTAACAATATTAATTATGTCTAATGGTTTGACATTGTTTCTAAAAAAATACATATTATTGAATGGATATGATCATCGAATTATTATTTATGATTAATGAATGACTATTGATACAAATCTAGGTAATTTATCATTAACATATGGGTGGTAAAGATTAAATCGTATTCATATATTTACATATATACCGTATAAAATTAAGATAAAATCACTATATATATATGCGGTTGAAATTGTGTGACCTAATTAACAAATTATCATTAGAGCTGCGTGCTAATTGAACAAATGAAAAAATGAAAAAATAAAACAGATCACGTTCGATAAGCGATTAAAATCTGCGCTGACATTTTAAAATCGAAATCCAATTTATCATACTGTGCGCTGTATATTGTGATGTGAGAAGGAAATATGTTTTTAAAGATTGGTTTTGGCCTTCGTAATATCTCGTTTTGGATATATGATTTCAAATATTATGTATCCTAAATAGAAATATGACTTAATTACAAATAACCAATATTCGGAATAAAATCAATAACAAATAATTTGCTCGAACCAAATAAGGAAATTGGATGAACATATGTGCTGCATAGTTACGTAAATATATATTATATCGTTGGATGGTTATTGATTACTCTATTGCGGGGCAATTAATCATTATTTTAATTATTTCTAATTATTTGGCATTCGCCAAGTCAAAATATTTTTTATAAATAATTGGTGCGATAATTATATGTTACGTATATGCATCATCGCAACCTGTTTAGAGGGTGAATTATACATAATGTATGTATTTCATATAGTGTTGAATGGTAACATTTTTATGAATCATAGAGTTATATTGTGGTCCTATCAAAAAATCTTGATTATACCTAAAACTTCTTTAACACACTGATGCAAATAGCATACAAATTATTAAACTTTCAATAATGAATATATTAAGGTAAAATTTTGTAATATATTTCAAATATTGCTAAAAAGACCTGGGAAATTTTAAATTTTAAATTTTAAATTTTTAAATCAATCTGACATAACTAAATGCTTATATTTCAATAAATAACCTCGCTGGAGATAAGTTTCATCAGCATTAAATTAAATTTTAATAAACAACAATTGTTGGCATTTGAAACCTGTCGTATCCAATAATCTAGTGTTTTCCTTGGAAAATTTCATTGGATTGATCTTTTAACATTTTTCCTCTAACCTTTAATTTTGTGAACCTAAAGTTCCTTTATCCAGCTTTATTTTGAAGCTCTAAATTATGCCATATCCACAGGTTGAAGAATCCGTGTTGAGTTAGAGTATAGACATATCAATATTATCTTAAGAGTCGGAATTGAATCTATTACATCTTTCGGTATTTTTTATAGTGAAACACTATATTAGGAAGGATTACAATGGCATTAGCAGAGAAACTAACTATAACAGTAATACTTTCTTTGGTCCGAACTTTACCTGTCTGGTAAACTTTACTTATTTTATGTTATCATTTAATTTTGTTTAAACAAAGTATTCGTTAATTTGTTCAATTTCGCTTAGGGTGTTCTTAATGATAACTCTGGGTGCCTTTTTAAAAATGAGTAATACCCTTTATTATAAGGTATAAATTATCAACAAACATGTTCTTTTCAGGATTATGGAAACTAAGAATTCTTCCACTACTCCACATACTTTGTGCTTTTTTCCTAGGAACCTGGTTTTTAAAATTCCAATTAACAATGTCTTTTCTACGACATTGTTAATACTGGCACAAATCCCATCACACTTTTTGTTGAACTTAAATGTATCTTGTATTGAAGCGTTGCTCTTAGAATGTTGAACATCTTAACAGCCGCATTAATAGTAATAAAGAAGTAATTATAGTTGAACTTCTTATATTACTAGTAATATAAGAAGTTCAACTTCTTATATTTCCAAGTGCTTTGTAATAATCTTTATAAAGTCAGTAATGACATAATTGGTCCGGTTTCCCGGTAGCCAATATTCAAACAACTGTTAGCATAAGACAATCACAATTTTGTTGAACTGCTCTGCATTCTGTCATCTCTTATTAGCAACTCTGGTGTGCCACCATTAAAGTGTACTCTGCAAAAAAATCCCTAAAAACCAAATTTATCAATGAACTAATTTCTCCAAGCTGTAAACTGTTAAATTTAGCATTAGTTTTCGCCTGCAATTTACAAATTAACAAATAAATTATTTCATCCCATTATTGATAAAATTTTTAAATTTTAAATGTTAATTTTAGTACAGTACTAGTACTGTAAGCTTGAAATTTACAATTAAATTATAAAAATATAAAACTATAAAATATATAATAATATAAAAATATAAAAAATATAAAAAACATAAAAAATATAAAAAAATAAAAAATATGAAAAATATAAAAAATATATAAAATATAAAAATATAAAAATATAAAAATATAAAAATATAAAAATATAAAAATATAAAAATATAAAAATATAAAAATATAAAAATATAAAAATATAAAAATATAAAAATATAAAAATATAAAAATATAAAAATATAAAAATATAAAAATATAAAAATATAAAAATATAAAAATATAAAAATATAAAAATATAAAAATATAAAAATATAAAAATATAAAAATATAAAAATATAAAAATATAAAAATATAAAAATATAAAAATATAAAAATATAAAAATATAAAAATATAAAAGTATAAAAATATAAAAATATAAAAATATAAAAATATAAAAATATAAAAATATAAAAATATAAAAATATAAAAATATAAAAATATAAAAATATAAAAATATAAAAATATAAAAATATAAAAATATAAAAATATAAAAATATAAAAATATAAAAATATAAAAATATAAAAATATAAAAATATAAAAATATAAAAATATAAAAATATAAAAATATAAAAATATAAAAATATAAAAATATAAAAATATAAAAAAATATAAAAATATAAAAACATAAAAAATATAAAAATACAAAAAATATAAAAAATATAAAACATACAAAAATAAACAATATAAAAATATAGAAAATATAAAAATATGAAAATACAAAAAATATAAAAAAAAAATACAAAAAATGTAATATACAAAAAATAAAAAAATAAATAAATAAATATAAAAATATAAAAAAAAATATAAAAAATTATGAAAATTATATATTTTTACAGTTACACTCCTCCCTCTCTCGGAAACATCAACAAACCCAACAAATCGTCCCTAATATCTCTGGTCATAGTCAAATCAGCCTGATTGAATGAACCAGTCTCAACAAAAAAATAATCAGCATTTCTTAATGTAGACAAAATATGCCAAAACGCCAAAACGTTTCCAATACCCGTGACATCCAAATTAATAAAATCCGAAAACCCATCCTAGTTCCAGACAAACAACGCCAACAATCACTCCATTCAAAATCGAACCTTCCTTCAACCTTATAACATAATAAAACTCATTAAATTTTATTTAATTATAAAAAATAATAATAAAAACCAAATAAAAAAAATAATATTAAAAGTCACCACCAACACTCTTAAAACATGCCACAATCCACCCAAAATTTGAAAATGTACATAAATAACAGATCCAAAAACAGCATGCGCGAATAAACAACCGCATTAAATTAAACAACCGCTAAACTGTTAAGACATGTCACTGTAATTATAAAAAAATCCAACTGACTTACATAACAATCCAGACACAACTCCAATTTACATAAATTGCCGATCCCATTTTATATTTTACCACACAATTAATATCGCAAAGTGACAAAATGATTTTAAACATAATTTTTTATCAGAAGGGCATGTTTTCCGAAAGAGGCGCTACAGTCAAAGTATTTAGTATACCATGTTATTCGCAAGAGGCAGCACGATAAAATGTTGTAGTATTCTATGTTTCTCAAAAGAGGCAGCAAAGTATATAATACCAACCATTATCAGGAAATTTTTTTTTTATTGTTCTTAAAAACATTTTGTTTCAAACGGAAAACATAAAATATTGTTATATAGTGTATTTATGTACAATTTGAATTATTCGCACATGACCATCACAAATATATTGTTTATATTTTAAACACGTTGGCTGACATCTAGCGGCATAATCAATGCACTAGTGCATACGTGTAAAACATACCACTTTCCATAAGATGGCAGCAAGAAATCATCACTTCAATAACATTTAACACTTTAACACTACATTGTTCTAATAAACAATTACACATAGTATTATTTTTAAATATCACTATAACTATTAATATGAATTATTTTTCGGTAGCGAACAAAATACACGTCTGTTTCGATCGTTATCCGATTGTTATCCGCTCTCCAACGAGAGAAAAATCTTGGCTCATAACAAAATAGTAATTGTCGAAGCCGATTATTTACCTGCA
Organism: Tipula confusa; assembly: GCA_963556175.1. NCBI lineage: Eukaryota > Metazoa > Arthropoda > Insecta > Diptera > Tipulidae > Tipula > Tipula confusa. The sequence continues at coordinate 24,675,275 of OY744475.1, forward strand.
GGTTCTGTTTGATTTGTTCGTATGTCTCAATGCCTCACGCTCATACAGTATAGCACTAACTTAAACCCGAGTTGAACATCCGTATTTTGGCCTTGTGGAACAGAACAGAAGTATTAAAGCATATTTGTAATGTACTAAAATCATATCTAGTTGGTTTATGCGTTTATTTATGTCTTCTTCTGTTCTGTTCCTCCAGTTTTGCTATTGTACAACTAAAGAAGGAAAATTCATGTTTATGAATTGTACAACGTCGATTAGGATTGTACAACGTCGATTCTGCAAAAATTTGTATTGTTGTGTTGAAGAAAAAAATACCTGGCCAGTTCTGGCATTCTATTAGTTCATCTTCTTTATGGATTTCATTTGTAAGCTTTTTTTCAATTTTTGTGGTATTTTGCCAAAATTCCATACTTTTTGTAGTATTGATGTTAATATTTCGATGTATATGTTGCCTCTAGCAGCTTTATTGTTCCTTAACTTTTCTATGCAATACTTTTGGTGCCAAATAATGACTAGAGATATTGGCCGCTTTAAGGCTTGTTCTTCTAATTTTGTAGTCTTACCTTCTTTAACTGTGCTTCATCAGCTGTAATGGCTTGACGTGAAGCATACCTTAAAGTTGATAATTTTGCCAGTGACCTTCTTACGTACCATTGTAATACCCGCGAGTTTTGGTTTGCCTCCCCATTAGCTTTGATATAATCTATAGCTGATTTACTTGATGCGCTGTATCGTCGCACATGCGTTTTATCTCTGCCGTGTTTTGTTGGTACATTTATAAGTTAAATTTGAAACCACTATTGGAAAATTGGAATCTTAATATTGGAAACCACTATAAATTGATAAGCGATATTGTTGTGTATGTGGCTTAGGTAATCTTCTTTTGTGGTTTGTCGGGTAGTATATATACCGAAATGTCAAATGAATTAAATTATAAAAGTATTCAGTTTATCGTAAGTGCATTCTAATAGTTGCATCTAATCCGTTTTTTAACCTTTCTCCACTGTGCATTTATCCGTTCTTAAAGATGGCTAAGAGTCAATCTTCATTGATTGGAATACCAATGAAAAGTTTTAAAGTCAAAACAAAAATGTTATAGGAAATATTGCTCCTTACACAAAACATAGAGTTGATAAGTACCGATAATATAAGGTGAAATTGTTGTATTCAGCAACAAGAACACAAAGCGACACATGCAAAAATTGAATGATGCTGTATGCACATATAACTATCGACAATGCAAGAATAAACTACTGTGGCTGTATTTTGGTAGTGCTGCTACTTAACGAAACTTTAACCAAATTATGAATAAAAATCACAAAGTGCTCTACAATTATAAATGGAGATGTAGTTGTTAAAGGTCGTACAATCGTCACTGATAAAGTTTGATAAAACTTCACAAGGAATTTTCAGTAGGCATTTAATTTAATGATAAGCGGCAATATGACTGTAAGGGCTGTTCCATTGAAAAATTAAATGTTTTAACAAAACCAGATCTTGAGCTATTGAGTTACCTAATCTCATACATTTGGATATTTGTGGTCCTATATTTATGGAGGATTCAACATTAAGCGATGTTAGTTATTTCTTTGACTTTCTTTGATGACAATCAAGAAAGATTATTTGCATATTTTTTTGAAAATCAAACCAGCTAGTGAAATTTACAGACTAAAAAGCAAACTTTCTCAAAAAGGAGGATAATCTACCTGACATCGAATATGTATTTGCTCTACACCAGAGCAATAGCTAAACAAAATATTCGATTAATTGTATAAAAGTCTTTAAGAACTATATGAACTGGATGAACATTCATGATTATTTATCGTGTTCGTTACAAGATCTACCAAAGAATCGGCTAGCCATTAATTTTAAATGGGTATTTCGAACAAAAAGAGATCTCACCAAGGAGGCTCACCTCCTGGGTGAGATCTTTTTTTGTTCAAAAAACTCCCATTAACCAAGGAGGTCGAATTTGGAATAATGGACTTGACAAATAATTACGCAAGTTTGGCCTTAAAAAGTCCAGCTAAGGTCCTTGTGTCTATTATAAGGAAGTCAATAATAGAACGTTTATTGTTGCTGTATTTTTCGACAATTTACTACCATTCTATAACATCAAGCAACTGTTAAATACGTTAAAAAATTAAATGCATCAAAAGTTTAAGATGAAAGGCCTTGAAAAGATTAGTTTTTGTCTGGGTTAATTATATTAGCACTATAGTGAACAAATTGCAGACGAACTTACGAAACCTCTCGATAGGTTTAAGTTAAAAAAAAATCGACTATGGGAATTAGGAACCATGGTGCATTATTTTCAGATTAAGAAATATTGTGCATATATGTATTCCCATATCTTCTTTAGTGGTTTGTTGGGTAGTATATAAACTTACAATATGTCAAATGAATGTAATAATATTAGAATTCAATTCATAGTGGTTTTTCATAGTTGAAGCTAGGAGTCATCTAAAAACCTGAAAAGTAATTTTTGAAGATGTACTAATATTTTTAAGCAGTACTTATACTGACATTGAGATCTTTTAATTAGAATACAAGTTATCACAATCGGACCAGCAATGCGTGTGCTCTTGACTGTTGATTCATATTCGTCAATTTGTTAATGCGAAGTTCAAAATATATGAATATTTTATAGCAGTATTTATGTTTATATATATATATATATATATATATATATATATATATATATATATATATATATATATATATATATAATAATAATATACTTATATATCGAAATGGTGTCTGTACAAGGTAGCGCCTTAAGACTAGTAGAAAGTAATAAATGACAATAAATTACAATATATTTTTTTATGTCACAAAACTAATCATCTTCAATAAAGCAGTACTCACATTTATATATTTATATGAGAGGCTGTACATAAAACAAGTGGTAGGTATGTAACAATAATATATACCAACCATCGAAGGAACACGCAAGTTTTAATGACTTTATTAGTTTTCATACCATAAATTTTGATTACATATAATTTCCAATTTTTTTTTATATATTTTCTTACATGAACATAATACAGATTTTTTATTTTATTTCATTCTGATTAAATTTATAAACAAATTCTTCTTCATCGCCATGTGTATATATATATATGAAATAATGTTGTAGCAATATATAGAAGAAAAATGGGAATAAATGATAAAATTGAGATTCATTAATCACCTGCTGATGCTGATGCGCAAAATAACATCGTTATATACCATAACTATACTTGCTTCTGATTGTATGAACATATGCATATATTGCATTGCGGGCAAAAATACATTGAAGGTGGGACTTTCTTTATATACGCGCCTGATTTTGATCTCTGTGATTTGAATTTTTGATTAGAATTAATATTTTATCATACAATACAATACAGTATAATATGGTTAATCCGGATAATATGGAAAAATGAATGGAAAACTTAACAATAGTCATACACACACACACATAAACACCAGACATTGTGATGATATATCTTGATTATAATCTTATACCTGGATTATGTATTTCGAAAAGTACAAATAAAAAAAAAATTAAGAAAAATGATGATGATGGTAATTTCATGTTGTGCAAATATTATTCTATTTCATGTAAATTTAATTATAATGTTTGTGTTTTGTGTGCTGTTGTGGTTGTTGTTGAATTAAAATTTATTGTTAAAATATAAATAAAAGTTTAAATTGATTTCAAGGAGATAATATTTAATTTGTAATATATATATATATATATATATATATATATATATATATATATATATATATATATATATATATATATATATATATATATATATATATATAATATATATATAAATATATATATATATATATATATATATATATATATATATATATTTATATATATTTAAATATATATATATATATATATATATATATATATATATATATATATATATAGATATATATATATATATATATATATATATATATATATATACACGAGTAATACAGAAAAATGTATATTGCATTACAAATGCATAAACTAGGAAGAAATATCAGCCATGTAATTGGTATACCAACAATTTAGGCCTTTTAAGAATATTAAATTTTTCATTTATGATTAGCTCTATAATTATGTAGTAGTTACAACTATAATATTTAGCAGCTCCGACTACCACTCCCACTGACTACTTATCTGTAGTGACTGCGAAGCTTGTAGTACAAATTTTTTGGGGAAGCTGAGCCTGAACAAAAGAAAAAGGTCGGCTACATGGATCACTCGTAAATTATGCTCCTAAGCGTTATAAGGTTTTAATTAAAAATTGTTTAACCTATATGTAGTCAGTACCTGTATCAAAGGAAGGTGCCAGTGTTCACCCAAAAAAAATTATTATAAGAGTGCAAACCCAATGGTTCAAACCCAGCTAATGCTAAATACAACTGTGTCGAACTTTAACGTATCAAATTAATTTCGAAAATTTTAAAATCGGAAGAAGAAAATGGAGGATAGCAGATCCTGACTTCCGTTTGAAAAGAATGCTAATATCCAAAGGTCTCCGAATAAGGAAGCGAACATCAATTTTTTTGGAAAAATGATCGTCTTCGCTAAAAGGCAACCATTATAATTAAACACAAATAAAATAATTTAATTTTCAAAATTATTTCACCAGCTATACGAGTTCATCATCAAAGAATTGGTATTGAATCATTATTTGACAACAATTAAAATATTGGTTGGCGCTGAATATTATATATAACCAGCGCCTTCGACGAGACTAATTTGTACATACAATAGTTTAAAATATTCAAAAATAGAAAAGAGGTACAACAGATCCTCTGTCCAAAAATGTTATAATAAGAAAAATTACTATAAGACTGTGTCCGAAACCCATGATAAATATTTATGAATACAAATGTTCGACATTTATTTGATAAAAACGAAGACACTTACCATTTAAAAACAATATAAAAAACATTTGAACTTTTTCGTTGCTATGACAGTTTAAATAAACAATGCACACACTTAAATGTAATTTTTCTATGAAACTATGAAAGTTTTTATGCCTGATTTTAAAAATTAATACTTTTCGGCAGTGCACTAAAAGACAATAGGGGAATATTTGTCAAATACATGTCAAAAATTGTCTTCACAAAGCTTTATCATGGGTTTTGGACACAGTTTTAGAAGAAATTTACAAACATTGAATTAACAGTTTAGATTATGGATTCAAAATATAATAAGTAGACCACACATTGAAATCAGACCGTCTATATTGAAACTAGTGATGATCGCTTACTGAAGTTTGTATATCTTGCTCAGTCACCGTCTCTAGTACTGGTGCTTCATTTGGAATAGTTTTGGGTGACTGGTTTTCAGTTCCTATAAAAGAAGAATTACCGTTTACGTAACTCATTCAACACAGCGTAAGTGCTTTCAGAATTGATTGAGAATAGAAAAGAAGGAACGAGTTGTCAACTCTCCCCATTGGACTCAGGATAGAAATGTGGAGTTGTCAAATGATCATTATTGTTGACACTGCAGAATTGCGGAAATGGTGAAGTTGTGAATTAGGGACTGTTGTCACTAAAAAACCATCATCATGCAAAAATTTGTTCAAGGACAAGTATAATTAAGGCCAAAGTTGTCATCATGGAAATGAATCAACTCAGCCGCATTTGTCATCGCTTCCTTGAGTTGATTAAAAGCTATCTCTTGACAAGTCATCCATTGAAACCGCAAACCTTTTGAGGGAAAGCGATTTAATAGTGCTGCTAGCTCATAAAAGTTCTCAATGAATTTACTATGGTAGTTAACATTCCCAATAAAAGATTCAACTTCTTTCAAGTTCTGCGAACGAATAAGATTTTTAATTGCATAATACAAGTCAAACTTTTCATTTATTACCATGCATTTTTCATTAGCGAGTTACCCGAACTCTTTCTTAACAACTGCTTGAATCATAAAATTGAATGGTACAATCCTAGATATAGAACATGGAGGCTCTGCGTCAACGTTGTACATTCCCCAGTGGGTTTTCAAACAAGAAGTGATAGTTCTGGCATGTTTTGGTGAATTTGCGTTTCATTTCACGTTCAGTATCGTCTTCGTCAACATTATACATATTATCATGATCATCATCTCTAAATACAATTTTCAAGTTAAATAGTTTGAACTAATAATATTAGAAATATCTTTTTGTTCAACCAAATTAATGGCAAATAAGAGTTATACTTCTCGGTAGACACACTATGACCAATAATGGAACATGTTACATCGGTGTCCATATTTTGAATGAGATTGAGCAACTGTAAACTTTTAACCTAATCAATATTTTATTACAAACGTCAGTTATTGATTACACTGATGATGAATATACACATCAATTGAATTAATGTCGGTCTTTGGCTGGGTTTTGGCTGGGCTCTTGGAGACAATTCTGTGAAAAAGCGGAAGGTGTTTCGGAGACCTCGCGCCTCAGGAAAATCTTATCTACGAGCCCAACGAGCCCTAGTTACTTAAATTAACCAGATGGCCTGTGGACAACGTCTAGTGGGTAATCATTGGCGCTCCTGTTGGAAATCCATTTCCCAGGTAGTGTGTAAAAACCGGATCCTATGGGCACTAAACGGCTTTAGACCCTATAAATCGGCAAGCCCGGACGGTATCATTCCAGTGGAATTGCAAAAACACTCGTCGTGCGTTCTCTCATGGCTGGAGGTGATCTTCAGGGAGTGCATAACGTTGAATTATATTCCTAGGAAATGGACGGAGGTTAGGGTGATTTTTATCCGGGGAAGAATTCACAGGCCTACCCAAAGGACCTAAGACTTATAACTCTATCATCCTTTCTGCTGAAAACATTGGAAAGACTGATTGACGTGTACATACGTGCCAAAATAAATCCAGTAATTGGGCGACTTCTCAGCAAGCGTACTGGAAAAGTTCTTAATGAAGGGGAAGGGAATAGGGGTGATAGCGTATGCAGATGACGAAGCAATCATGATCTCGGGTAGGTACCTAAGCACGATTAAGGAAGTCATACAACACGCGCTCTTAATCATTACAAAGTGGGCTAGTAAATGAGGGCTGGGTATAAATCCATCCAAAACAGAGCTTGTACTCTTCACTAAGAAATATAAAATTCCGGTAGTCGCCCCTCCTACCTTAAAAGGCACGGCACTGGCTTTTACTGATAAGGCAAGATTTCTGGGCATAATTTTGGACAGTAGGCTAAATTGGAAGCCCAATATTTTAGAGAGAGTAAAGAAGACTACCATGGCTCTGTACTCATTAGGAACGCCGCCGGTAGGAGATGGAGTCTAAAACTAGAGCTGGTACACTAACTCTTCACCGCTGTAGTCAGACCGATTCTGATGTATGGGGTGAGTGTGTGGTGGCCAGCACTAGACAAGGAAACATAAAAATATGATAGAGAAGGTACAAAGAACGGCCTGCTGCATATAAGCGGGGAACTAAGGACAACCCCTACACGTGCTCTGGGGGATATGCCCTACCTTCTTCCTGTCGACACCTTTGGTAAGCAGAGAGCAGCAACTACGGCTGTGCGACGCTCTGCCTTGTTTGTGTGGAAATGTTTACAGACGGGTCACTCGACGATTGGCCGTTCGCTAAAGGAGGACTTGGCGAATAGTTACTACACAATACCGATTGTATGCTTTGAAAAAGGCTTCCGGACCCTTATCCCCACAAGGGAATCCTGACAGAACAGGTCAACAATAGAAACTGGAAGTATACAATTCTACACTGACGGCTCCAAACTAGGCGGCAAATTCGGAGCTGGAGTCTATTGTGACAAAAATAAATGTGAATATATCTGTTCGTCTTCCTGATGTGTACCAGGCAGAGGTGGTAGTGTTTGAGGAAGCGCCGACTTGGTTGATGCATAATGTTGTATCTTCAAGGGATATAACAATATATGTGGACAGTCAGGCGGCAATCAAGTCGCTGGAATCAGTTTTTCTGACGTCCGAGGTGGCATTGAAACGCCGCTCATCTCTTAACGAGATAAATGAGCATCTCAATATCCAGATAGTCTGGGTCCGCGGTCTCTGACTTTCTGGGGAACTGTAAGGCTGACGAGCTAGCAAGGAAATGTACAACTCTCCAATTGAAACCGGAAAGGGCAAATCTGGGGAAGCATTTAGCAGCGCTTTTTATGGCGCTTAAAAAGGAGGCGATAGCCTCCGCACAGAAGAGGTGAAATAACACCATAACATGCAATGTAGCGCGGCAAGTCTGGCTGAAACTGGACTTGAAGCGCTCCAAAACACTACTATCCCTACGTAGACCTGACTTAAGTATAGTTGTGGGGGTGCTCAGAGGATACTGCCTCATTGGAGAGCATGCGAGGAGGCTTGTATCAATGGCAAATGGCTTCTGTAGAAGCTGTATGGATGAGAAGGAGGAAGAGAGTGTAAGCCACATCCTCTGCTCATGCCCGGCGCTAGCTTACAGGAGGTACAAACATCTGGGCAAGTATTGCTTCGACGACCTTATTGATCTCGAGAACTGCAATGTGCGAGATATCTTATGCTACATAAGTAGCTCTGAATGGTTCCAATGAAGGTAAAAAAGGAGTAGGATCCTTTGGTATCACAATAGACCGTCGGTCTAAATGTGCGTTAGCAGCCACTCTAACCTAATCTAACCTACTATTCAGACTTGGTATCCGTTTTTGGATTATTGTTAAGATTATGAATATCAGAATATTTCAATGCAAACAGGATGTAACTAACGTTCATTTCTAATTAATATTTAAATGATGTTGTTTATAGCATAAAGGACTCAAACTTTTACAAAGCATAAAAACAAAAGGTGAGCTGAGCCAAATCGAGGTACCTGCCGACCCAATCTCCACAGCTTTAATCACTGTGCCAATTGATCGGTAATGTCTACTTAAATTAAATTATTGTTCAAACTGTAGCAACTACTCAACTGTGGTAAAGATATTTAATCTCTTCGGCCTTGTATCCAAATAAGTAAAATTAATCTAATTGCATTTAAGTGGTTGCACTTTAAATAACTATTTAGCTTCCTCCCGCGCGGTAAATCTAGACAAATGATAAATTTTCTAGTACACGATTCCTTTTGCATGGAAACGCATAAATCTGTAGTTACATAATTACCATTAAATCATCGTCATAACGCAACATTTTGTTACATAAAATAAATCAAAGCACACAATAGACACACAAATCATATATATAACTGATATAAATCGATACCTATACATATTGACAGACACAAAATTTTAAATTAGCTAAATTCTTAAAATCTTTAGCAACCCAAAATATTCCAATAAAATAAAATAAATTCGTTTTTAAATGTTATAAGTCGCCTTAAGTACGTAAACAAAAAAAAAATGTTTAAATGTTTTGAATTAATTAGTTTGTCGGTGCGGTTAGTTAAGCGCGGCGCGGTACGATCATAATACAACATAAAATAATTTGTGTAAGATAAAAAAACCGCGAATTTATAAACACTATAAATACATCAAAATTTATTATTGGTTAATAATTATTAATATTAATAATAAAAAATAAAATCAATCATAAATAAAATCTTGGATACAACAACGATATAGACGCAATAAAGAGGTTCCCATGACAATTAATTATTACAAAAAACAAAAAACAAAAAATTAAAAATCAAACCCAAAATTATAAAATTTAAATTAAATTTTTTATTTATTTGTTTCGGATTGTGACATTTCATTTCTTTCTTAATTCTTAAATATAAATACTAACCATATTGGTGGTCTAACATTGAAGTTAAATTAACGTAATATTTAATTTAATTAATAAACATAATTTTATAGGTGGTTGCTGTGTGTTTATATTAAAATGAGTAGATTTGTAATTCGGCCAAGGTCTGGTACACATTTAAAGTTTTGGGTTAAGTTCGTTTAGAACTACACGCTTGACCTTGTTTTTAACTTTTTCGATCTTAAATCAAGGTCAAAGTAAATTTTCAATCAGAATAATTTTCTGTGATTTTGAAACTGTTTTGTTTTATTGCCTTTTAAAGTAAGTAGAATTTTACTCGGGTAAGGTTATCTATAATATACAATGTTTTGCAATATCCCTTAATTAGGACGTCAAAAACAGAAGTTAATATGTTATGTCTACTATTCTAGAAGCTATTGTAATTTGTTAATCAGTGTAGACCAAATAAGTAAAAACTTGTAGCCATATCTACATGTCATATTTGTATAAATCCCAGTAATATGCCCCGTTGACCTTTTAAAACTTCAAACTCAAATTGTAGTAAATTTTATTTTTATTACTCAAACATGGAAATTTTCTGCCAGCTAATAAATTTTAGTTATAGGATCCTTCTAACTAAATATTTGTTGAGTTGGCTCTGATAAAAAAACTTCCCCAACTCACATGAATATAATAAAAAATGCGACAGTAAGCAATAAAAAGAGTTAATACCTCGTTTTATTGCTTGTTCGCATCAAGTCCAAATAGAAGCACACTGGAAAAATGGTTTGAAAGATCTGGTTAAAGATCTCACAATAGTCCATAACCCTGTTTCTAGATTTCTGTAGCCTATATCAATTATATAGGCTTTGATTTTTACGATTGCTGGAGATTTATTTTAGTTCTTAGGTTGTAGTTATATTAAATAAACGATCAAATCTTTCAGAAATATTTTTCACTGAATTTTATAATCGAAGAGACCTAAATCGCGTTACACCAATTCTATTTTAAATTAGAACCATTATGGCTAACGTTTACATTTTATCATGCAGTTAACTGTGCTGGACCATTCAGAACGCAAATTACACTTTAGCAAAGTATTAGAAATTTTATTATACTTTTTTTGGTTTTTCAGATTCTCATTTTACGATGGAAAATGGAATTATGACCGCACGTTATTAATGACCACTCTGTACTAAATTTAAATTTTTTCTGAAGAAAGCTTTAATTATTATTTGACGTTTTTGAAAAAAGAGCCAATAATTTTAATTTTTTACGTAAAAATAGTTATATTACAGTTTATGTAATGCCATAGTTAATAATTAAGAACATTACAGGCCATAATAGACATGTCATTTACACTTTAAAAATATGTTATTGCCAACCGTTTAACTGTGTTAATCTGCAAGGTTTCATATCACAGCGATTCGCATCACAAACCTCAACATTATTAATGTGAATACAATTTGATTGAAATCATTATCTTAATCGGAATCACCCGCTTCCTTAGCTTTAATCAGCATGTTCTTCATCTGATTTTTTTCCAGACATGTCTCAATACGTCGGTTACATTGGTTATGGCAAGAAAAATACCGTAATTGTGGCTCATCTCTCTACGAGGATTTTTCGTCTTTTTTTTTGTATTTTTACATTACTGTCATGATTGAATGAGATTATAACCGTAAAATCACTCAAAATCTGCTAACTTTTATTTTACTAATTCTTCGATTGTTAAAGCATTCTTATCAAAAGTAATCTTTATCCAACATTGTAAAAAGTTACATTTATAAACATTTCAATAGTAACGTCGGCCCGATTATGACTGTAGTGGTAATTTGTTGACCACATATTTTAGAAACTGAGATTTGTTACTGTGCTTTTTTTAACATTATAAATCGCGCTTTTGAAAGCAATTCTTTCAAAGTTTAATGTTTTAAGAATCCTTTCAGTTTTATTTGCTTTTTCGGAAGTTTAACAACAGAAATTTCATCCATTTTTATGTTTTTGACAATAATATTATGGATGGTTTTCATTATGGAATATGATCAGGTAAAAATAAAACTATAATTATCCGATATTTATGATATAGGACTGTACCAGTTATGTGAATGTGAAATACACATTTGAATATGAGTCATGCAATTAATCCAGGTAAATTATTATTGTACAACATGGTTGCTTATCCTTTGGTCCACCCTTAATTTTAATTTTAAAAATAATAACAGATATCAAATATTTATCACTATAAACAAACCAGAGCCTACCACCCTCATGAGTCATACATTTTAGTACTAGAGTTAATCCATATATTATTATCAAAAACAATATTATCCATTGCTTTTATAGACTGAATACAATTTTTAGGACGAACCAGTGAAACTTTGTAAAACCTTAATAACATTCTTTTAATTGGTTCATCATTAAGCGTTTGCACTTTGATTTTTTCAACTGTTTTACAATCGTTTTTGACTGGCATTATCCGACTAACGTCGTCATTGTTATAGTAAGCTATTGGGGATTGCATAAGTTCATTACTTATTCGTTTTCCGTTTTTCGGTGATGGTCAACTCATTGAACCGTTTTTGTTTTGTAAATCCTTAGCTGTTCGCATTGTATATTGTGTAGTGTTAAACTCATTTTGGATTTGCTGTATATGGTTAATAATTTCGGGAGAATATGGTCAATAACTGAATTTTATCACAGGTTTTGTTCAACTGCTGAAACTTGAATTTCATTTGAGCAATGAATTCATCGTACAACTCAGCCTTCTGTTAATATTCTATAGACTGATTCAAAAGAGGTTCAATTCCAACAAACAACGATATTGATGACGATGGTATTAATAAAATTATTAATTATTAATTAAATAATTAGACGTTTCAACTAATAAAAAAACCGCCCAAAAGTAATCTTCATTGCGGGTGAGGACTAACTGCAGTAAAATAAATTATTTAAAAATGAACAATGTTTTTGAGAAAATTTAAAAAGGAAATTTTGTTGGAAAATTTGAAAATAAAAAAATTAAATTTAGACTACAAATACAAAACAAAAAATCATAAAATTGAAACACGACTTTCATAAATTTGTGATTTCACGTATTTTTTACCATATATATGTGGAACTCATTTAACACGAAAACGGATAACACGAAATATCGGATAACACGAACTTATTTTGGGCCCCAGTTTTTTCATATTATTTTGGTATATAATTTTTTATATAATTTATATAATTTATATATATATATATTAATATATATATATATATATATATATATATATATATATATATATATATATATATATATATATATATATATATATATATATATATATATATATATATATATAAATTAATTAGCAACACTCGATTATGGTCCTTGTCCTCTGTGCTTGTTAGTTCAGCTCGTAACGATATTAGGATATGCGCGTGAGGTAATCTGCACCATTGGAACTCAATTGAGGAAAATACATTGGCTTCAAATTTGGCCTGATAATATTCATTCTAATGAACTGTTTTTGAAAACTGCCTGAATTTTTTGGATAAGCAAGAATGCCACTTAAAAAGGCAGCTCACCATCATTATTCATGAATACCATGGCGATCTCAGTGACAGTGAGTACATTGTATATTCGAAAAGAATAATTCTTGATAAAATGCTTTTGCTTTTGCCGGTTATCGATTATTGTGATGGATTGTTTTATTGAAAACTTGATCAATAATCTTGAAAACATATGGTCCTCCTCCATGAAGGCAACCATTTTTGCTTTAACCGATGAAAAGGATTGTTTATAAGCATTGTCATGCATTTAAAAAAATGTTTGAAATACAAAATAAAAAAGAAAACGCAGATGGAGAGAATCACACTTAGGGTTTGCAAACCGGTTAAAACCGGGTTTAAAAAACCGGGTTTTGCAATGAAAACCAAAAACCGAAAGCCCTGTTTTTCTGATAAAATAACCGGGTAATTTATTAAACTGTTTAAAACAATTTAACATACATTTTAACAGTAAAAAGTTGTATCAATATTAGCTGCTCTAGATGGTTTGTCTATAAGACATATTACTAGATCCATCTCTTTTCGAGAATCAATAAATGTGATTATAATTTGAAAATACTGCAATGAAACTGATTTAAAATTTGGCTTCAAAAATTAAAAATGAACTTAAGGAAAAAACAAAATCAAAACAATTCAATAAATTGCCATCCACTTTTGATGAGTGGGGAAGCTTACGGTCCAGAAGATATACCTGACCCTGAGTCTTAATAATTCCGATTTGGAATTTATAAATTTGGGCTCAATCCCCATACAAGGAAGTTGTAATTCATATAAAACGAGGTAACTAATTAATCAACGACTTAACAAATTTGGATTGGTTTTGAAAAATCATATTAAGGCTATAACAACATGTGACGGAACATCAGTATATTTTAAATTTGGCAAAAAATCGAAAGCTGAAATTATTCATTGTATAAACTTTGGGTTACATCTTAGTGTTGCAGATATTTTATATGAAAAATCATCCCGATTAGTGAAAGCAATAATAAAAACAAATGAGTGCGACGAATTTGATTGTGCATATTCAATAAGATGATGAACTCGAAAATGAAGAATATTATGAAGTAGAAAATTCAAACATTTCATTCGAGGTATGCATTAATTCAGTTCGCAATGTTACACAATTTTTACACGCAATACAATTTTACAGCAGTAAAGCAAACGTTTAATTTTGAGCTTAGACTAATTTTAGACTCAGACTCTAAAACTCGTTGAAATACTTTACTACTTATGATCCAACGATTTTTAAAGCTCATTGATTCCTTAGAAAAGCCCTGGATGAATTACAAAAATTAAATATGGTCGAAGATACATATTTTTAAAATAATAATGATTAAAGATATTTGTGATGGTTTGCCATCCGTTCAAGTAGCAGTGGAAGCTTTGATCAAAATTGATCAGCTAAATATGGAAATCAACAAAAGTTTATTCAATTCATTAAAAATGTGGGCGCTAGATTGTAAAAATATTAATTTAGTATCTTTGGCAAAATATTTGAAAGATTCAAATGCGAAAACAAAATCACTCACTCAGCTGGAAGGTCTTTTGCCATATAGAAATTAACAAACTACGTCGAATTGCTTTTCAATGCCTTACTTACAGTTAAACCAACTTCCACGAACTAAGAAAGAACCTTTCTTCAGAACATTTTTGCAATAAACTTAGAAGTAGTCTAATGGGCTAGTTATGTAGACGAAAACTTAACGAACTGAAATGAAAGGAACGAATTAAATACTTGAAAACATACTAGACCAATTATATAGACGAATCGAAATGAAAACGAACGAAGAAATTAAATCAATCCAATTTGCTTTCGTTTCATTTGTCCGGTTATACATTCGGTTTGTTATTTTTTTGTTATCCTTAGTAGCACTTATGTCAAAATTTAAATTTTTTTCAAAAGTGCCTTTTTAACCAAATAAAGTTTACAGTATTGATGCTGCTATAAATTTTGATAATGCAATAAATTTGGAATTGCTGATTGAAAATGTTAAAAAGTATCCCGAACTATTTGAAATAAAAAATAAAAACTATAAAAATACTAAAATAAAAGAAGAGATTTGGACGAAAATATCGAAAGAATTGGATGTTTAATTTAGTAACTATAAATTATTAATTTTTAATTACACATATTTATTTTTATTTTTTATAGACCCAAAAGAATTAAAAAAAATGGACGTATCTTCGTGATAAGTTTCAAAAGGGATTGAGGAAGCGAAACCAACCATCTGGAAGCGCGGGTGTTGCATTGTCAACATGGAGCTATTTTGAGAGCCTCCTTTTTCTTAAAGATTGTGTACGAACTTCTATGTAATTTTATTTGTTTTTTATAAATATAACAAAATTTATTTCATACCTTTATTTTAATAAACAGAACGGAAGGTAATTATATTTCGACACAAACGCCAAATAAACAAATTGAGACTGATTTTGGTCCAGATATGGTAAACGGCTACTGCCAGGAAGTGGGTGATGACGAGATTCCAGATATGAACCATTCACAGCGATCAGCACCTCGCGCAAGTGGACTAACCAAAACCAAGATGCGGAGATTTCAACAATTTTAAAACGAATAAAAAAGAAGTGCGAGACAGATGTAGAGTCTGCACTTCCTCAACCAAATCATATAGATTGTTTTTGCTCTTTTATGAAGCACTATATCACCGAACTTAAAAAAAAGGGCAAGATGAATTCATGAGTTTTGTTACAACTTACCTTATTGATAAAAATAAACAATACAATAAAAATATATAAAATATTTTAAATGTATATGTTTTATTATAAAAATTAATTCAACAAAATATTTGCTTGCCATAGTACAGCTCCAACCCTATTTACAAATTCTTCTAACTCGTCCCAAAGTTTGTAGGCCACATTGGTTGACCGATTTTGCCCTAGTCGTCGAACCGAAGATAAGGGTTGAGCTATTTCATCCCTCCATCGGCCTTCCAAAACTTCTCCATTAGCTAATGCTACATCGCCATAATTTGACGGACAGCATTGCACTAATGACCGGTTCGTTTCGTGAGACTTGACAAAATTATGCAAACATACGGTAGCTAGCACAATGCGAGTAACATTTTTTGCTCGTAGATTTAGCGTTGTTACCAATATCCGCCATTTACCAACTAAAATACCGAATGCGTTTTCTATGGTACGCCTCGCACGAGAAAGTCGATAATTAAATATCATTTTATCGTTTGTAAGAAAATTACCTGCATATAGCCTTAATAAATTTTCCATTAGAGGAAATGCAGAATCCCCTAAAATTGAATTAAAATAAATTATAACAAGTAAAACATATTAAAGTTTTATGATACTTATACCTACAATATAATACGAAAATTGTATATTTGTACTTGGAAGAGGTTGCCTGTCTGGAATTCTTAGTGTTTTATTTATTAAAGCTTGACCGAATTTTGACCGTCGAAAAAACCCCCCGTCACTCTCGCTACTTGCAATTTTACGCTACCCTACATCGACCATGGTAAAATTATAATTGGCTTTACATACGGCCATCAATACTACACTGTAAAAAATTTTATAGTTATAATATTCTGATCCTGAGTTAGGTGAAATCCGAAAGGCAATATACTTGCCATCTATACCTCCAAAGCAATTAGGCAAGTTCCACTTTGAATTAAAATCTTCGGCAATTTTTTTCAATTCGTGAGTTTACCGAGTAAATTTTAAAGAATTATAAATAGCGATGGAGGTTTCTAATGCAATTTGCCAACAGTGGTTTTCCCAGGTGGTAACACCATGCCACAGACTGCACAGAATCTCCTTGCGAAAAATACCTAAATGCAATTTATTATTTTGAATTAAGATGTAACACAAATAAGTTGTATATGCACTTACACTAAAGTTACGGCCAGCGTCAATTCTGGAATAATTGCATTTTTGAATGATTTTTTTAGTTTATCTTTCACTAACGACAACAACAAATCGAAAGATTCGGCACTCATTCGGCTATATTTAAAAAAATTGTACGGATCATTTTTTTTCATTTTTAAAAAAATTAATTTAAAAAAACCTAGTTCATTCCGGGTTTGATTATTGGGGCGAACTCTTCAACGACGTATACGTCGTCGTCTCTGTTTTCTAATTCTTCTAATTAGAGCAACAATTAACAAATAGAATTCGACGTCCATTTTGAAATAATTTATTTAGCACAACGAACACAAATTGCACAATACAAATGTGAAAAACAATAAACAAAATGTAAAAAGTCAAAAACCAATTCGTTTCTATAACCACCACAAAGCCGCCTTTAATTTCGTTTTCATTACAGTTCGTTTCGTTTTCGTCTACATAACTAGCTCATAAGTCTTAGTAGTCGATAAATGCTTTAGTATATCAAAAATACTAATTTATTTCGAAAAAAGGGTAAAATTGTTCATTAAACATTTTTTTTACTAATTATAGTTATACTGTTTTAATAAATTGAATCCGGTTCTATTAATTTTTGTATCTGAATTGGAATTAAAACTAAAAGCTATAAAAACCATCATTATTTAATGGCGTTTTATAGCAAAGTAATTAAGGCGATTATTAAGGCGATTATTTTTTTCTTTAAAAACCCGGTTTTAACCGGTTAACAGGGGTTTAGAAAAAACCGAAAAACGGGGTTTACAAGAATTACGATTTTTTTCAAACCCTAATCGCATACTCAATAACTTTTCGTAGCTATTCTTATAGTCATAATAGTGATTTACCCACCATGCAACTGATCCATTTAGTAAATCGATGTAAATTGGGAATTAAAATTTAAACGTTCCACAGCAATCATTGGCAAATATAAATATATATATATATATATATATATATATATATATATATATATATATATATATATATATATATATAAATTTATATATATATATATATATATATATATATATATATATATATATATATATATATATATATATATATATATAAATTTATATTTATATATATATATATATATATATATATATATATATATATATATATATATTTCATCAAAATCGGGCTACTATTACTTTTTATTCTTTTTTTTTTTAATTTTAATAAAACGAAATAAGGAAACCTTGTTTTAATAAAAACAAAGAATTCAATACTTCTAGTTTTGTATATAAAAATTAAAAATTATTTACAGCAAAGAAGTAAAACTTTCTTTAATGTGATAATAAAAAATTTTTATATTAATTTTTTATCTAAATTCTTTCTAAAAAGAAAAAATTTTTCTAAAAAATTTTATAATATAATTATTCTTTTTATTTTTATTTTTACGGGATTAATTTCGAGGATTACTATCCTCTTCATCAGCCTGTACTACTTTGAACCCGAATTTACCTTACCCATGTTCTTATATACCTTTTTCAGGTATGATTTCGGCTCCGCCCCCTTGTGCTATTTTCATTTTCCATTATTTTTTTAACAGGTGGTTGATTTTAGTCTGTACCTGAATATTTATTATGTCCTTGTTATGTCTGTTTTTGTAAATTTCGTAATCTTCCAGTGTTGTCATCATGCTACCTTTTTTACATTTATGCAACACTTTCAGATTTTCGTTAATGCCTGTGTATTTATGGTTATTGTCAGTCATGTGTTGTGCGTAATTTGAGTCTATTTTGGGTTTGTCGATTTCTTTCACATGTTGGTTAAACCGAGTTGCGAAAGATTTACCGGTTTGGCCTATGTAGAACCCATCACAGTCGTCACATGATAGTCTATAAACTCCCGTATCTTGAGAAATCATTCTTGGTGGGTTTAGTCTTTGTCCTATTTTGTTGCTAGTTTTAAATGCTGCCTGTATACCATGATTTTTCAGTACTTTCCTGATGATGTTCGCTGTATTTCTGTCGTAGTCAAATGTAACGTATTTGATGTCTTTGTCGTCTTTGGCTATCAGGGAAGTATACTGTTCGTTAAGTTTCTTGTTAATATGTTTTCTGTTCAATAGGTCCATCCTTGCCGGTTGAAACCCGTTGGCCCTAGCGATCTGTTTAATAGTATTCAGTCTGTTGATCATGTGCAGGTATGCCGCAATCTTATGTTGTTGTGGATGATGTGAGTCGTTATAGATTGTGTGGTCCGTTTGTGTTGGTTTTCTAAAGACTTTAAACTTGTGTTCATAATTTTCATTCCGAATCGTTAGATCCAGGAAATTAATACACTTGTTTTCTTCAGTTTCCAAAGTGAACTTGATGTTGTTATGCATATTGTTAAGATAGTCGTGAAATTGTTTTAATTGCCGATTGGTTCCTCTAAACAGTGTAAGTACATCATCTACATATCTATGCCAGTATACCACACAGTTCCTATAAGGGTTACTCTCACTCAATATTTTCGAATTCTCTAAGTGGTTTAAGAAAATATTGGCTAAAGT